>CM077098.1:93804609-94277109 GCA_039513925.1 Platanthera zijinensis | reverse complement strand
CGAGCAAACCTAGACGTATATTATTTTGCTCTAGAGCACATAAGGGACAAGACCACTAGGGAAATTTTCATGAGTATCCCAGAAGATATGCGCGTTTGGTGGATTATGAAGGCATATGAGAAGAGGGCTCAGTGATACGGGCATACCTCTATCTTTTTTAGATTTTGTGTTTCGCATGGCGAACACTATGATGTTTATGTTTACTTTATGATGTTGTACCGCATGTTGAGTAATATTTGTCCTCGAAACTATAATAAATGTTTTGTTTTTGAATTATATAGATTACGATAAATGTTCTGTGATGCTTTAAATGCATTTACGATAATGGATACGCATGACTCCGACCCTGAAGATTCTGGGGATTCAACAAGTCTTTCGTCGGAACGGACGCAATATATAGAGTATTGCTGTGTTGTTATGTCATCGACCGAGAGGATGAATTATCATGTTCGAGACACACGCCCCTGCATGACATCTACCCAAACAGGTGCGAAATGGATCAAAGAGTTACTAGAAGGACATCCAGATAGGATTCATGATGCATTTAGAATGTCGAAACGCATTTTCATAGATTTATTTCATAAACTGGAAGTAGATCATGAACTACAAGGATCACAGCGCACGTCCTCAAGAGAAGTCCTAGGGATTACATTGTATATCTTAGCACAACGAGGTTCCGTTAGATTAACGAAAGAACGGTTCCTGCACTCGACCGAAACAATTAGTAGATATTTTGCTAAAGGGCTTAGATCTCTTCTGTTACTCTCAATTGATGTTATAAAGCCTATTGACCGTCAGTTCAGAGATATTCCAGCTGAGATAAGGTATGATCCTCGTTACATGCCATTCTTCAAGGATTGCGTTGGTGTTATAGATGGTACACATGTTGATGCGAGGATACCCGTAGAAGATCAAGTACGATACATAGGACGTCATGGCACAACGACGCAAAATGTAATGGCAGTCTGTGATTTTAATATGTGTTTTACATTTGCCCTGGCTGGATGGGAGGGATCTGCTCATGATAGTCGTATCTTCGCGCGCGCATTGGCAGACGATAGATTGCAGTTTCCTCATCCCGCACAAGGTATACTAATGAATATGTTTACATTCATTCCAATTTTTCGTATGATCGAATGTTTACCTGTTTAACAAACCAAATAAATGCAGGTAAATATTACTTAGTGGATGCTGGATACCCGTTAAAGATGGGTTATTTGAAGCCGTATCCAGAAACAAGATATCACTTGGCAGACTTTGTCCGTGGGAGTCGGCCTGTCCAAGGAAGGCAAGAACATTTCAATAAGGCGCATTCATCTCTTCGCAGTGTTATCGAGCGAACGTTTGGAGTGTGGAAAAAAAGTGGCACATTTTGAGCAAAATGCCACAGTACAACTTCAAGAAACAGCGTTCAATAGTGCTAGCAACAATGGCCTTACATAACTTCATCCGGAGACATCCGTCTCGCTGGGACCCTGAGTTTAATGCTTGTGATGCTGATGCGGCTTCTTTCGTTCCCTCAGAGGATGAAGACCCTGTGGCAGAGAATGATATTGAAGGCGATATGTGTGATGCTACTGGAGCAGAACATATGTCTACAGTTCGAGATAGCATTGTCGAAGAAATATACAGTGCGCGAAGGTTAAGATTCGATTCATCTTTTGCTAAAAATTTAAATAATTTAAATTATCAAAAGTTTGTTTCATATCAAATTATTTTCGACCAGGTGATCGGAAGGATTGGAAAAAGCAGTCGCCAGATGTTGGAAGACCTTTTTTCTATGTTCTAGAACTATGTAGAAGACTCATGTTATCAGTTATTTTTATATATTTATGTGTGTGGGTTTTTAAAAAAATAGCTTTCAAAAGTTGTTTCTCCAAACAGCAAATTAGAAAATCGCTCTTCAAAGCGCACTTCTGCACACACCACCCAAACAGTCTGCAGCTTTTCAAAACTGCTCCCCAAAGATTTATTTTAAAACAGCTCTACCGGGACAACAGCTTTTCAATCCGCTAGAGCTGTCCGAAACAGACCCTAAGTAGTTCTCAATCCCGCTTCTTCCTTCACGCTTCAAGAAAACCTAGCTCGACGGCGTTTTCTCCACCCAACCTCCGCCGGAGCGTTGCTTCTTCCTCCTCCCGCAAACCTAGCTCGACGAAATTTTCTCCTCCCAGCCTCTGCCCAAGTGTTTCTTCTCCCTCCTCCCGCAAAACTATCTCCACGGAATTTTCTCCTCCCAGCCTCCTCTCGAGCGTTGCTTCTTCCTCATCTGCAAACCTTGCTCGACGGTTTTTTCTCCTCCAAGCTCCTTCCCTGCCAAAACCAGAGGACGAAGAACTGTGGCCTCCAATTCTTCTTCTCATCCTGTAAGACGCTCCTAAACCTCCAGGCGATCTTCCAAACTGATGGATGTAATGTATCTATCGTCTCCTCCTGGTGATATTCAGACAGGTATGAATCCGTGTCTCCTTCCAGCAGCAGCAAGACCTCTTTGATCAGTTTAATCCGTTAATTAGGAATTGTTTTTAGAACATTTATTGTTTTCATGGTCATTTGATAGTAAAATGCAGAAATATTCACCTCTTTTCCTAGAACTATTCATATATATTGAAAAATTCTGATTAGGAATTTGTTTAGGAACATAGAAGCACAAATAATGTGTTTGTATGATTTCTGAAGAGGGAAGCTCAGATTAGGAATTTGTTTAGGAACAAAGATAGAATTCTATTTTGGAATTCTGTTTGTATGAATGCATATGAAATTAGGAAATATTACTGTGTTACACCTATTTTTTTTAAAATAATCACCGTAATGGAGTTTTACCAAACAAACAGTTTAAAATGTGCATTTCTGTTCTGAAAAGCTCTGCAAATAAAGTTTATCTAAACATGTCTTCATTTGCAACTGGCCTTTTCCAACAACTCATTTTTCTACCCGTCTTTTGTTACCACTCATTTTGCTATGGCCACCGCTCTCCCAAACTGGTCAGTCTCTAAAATTTTAAGTTGTCAAAAAAGTCCTTCAACTTATAATCTAAGGATCTGTTTAACCAAACAAGTCAATAATTTTGATATTTGATTTAATTACCCTTGATACAAGCAAATAAAAGATAAGAAGACAATGTTTCTTTAGTGTTGAATTTCCTCCTACAGTTAGGACTGTGTATAAGTAAAAGCGTATCAATTCGATACAAAAATGAATCATCAGTAAGACTAGTGCGATATCTGATATTGTTACTTGTTGGAATAGGTTATAACAAACCAACATCATTTTAAATTTTTGGTTATTTTCCTAATAAAATATTTCAGCATCAATTGCCACCAAAAAATATGCGAGTATCATCTCCCATTAAAAGACTATGAAGAATTAGTTAATTTTTTTTGCAAATATTTAATTTAATTAAACATGTATTGGTGATCTAGGGGGTTGAAACCGTGCACTCATATTCGCTTGCTCAACATCCAGAACAACACAATTATCAGTGCCCCCCTATAACGGGTAACAAGGCTACAGAGAAGGCTACACTTATAAATATTGTAACTAATAGTATTAAACTCTTAATGGCGCATGTGCCCAACGGCTAGATAATATATTATAAATAGTACTGTTGAATGTAATAAAGACATGGATGATTATTAATGAATAGTTCTCTCTCTCCTCTGTTCTCTCTCTCTCTCCCCGCTGGCAATGGCCATTCCTCTCTCTCCCCTGTTTACCCTTCTGTTACTTAATTAAACGCTTCACCCCCTCCCCCTCCTCCCAGAAAAACTATAAAAATGCACTTAGGCGTTCATTTTTGTGGATAAAGAAAAATAGAGAAGATAGAGCTTTGTGGTTTTTCGACAAAGACTTGACTCACTGTTCATCATCCTGCTTAGTGTTCGATCCATTTGCGACGGTTTTGCTCCAGAGACTGCTCCCGTGAGCGCAGTTGAAGACTTAGTTTTTTTTTCAAGTTACTTGTAAACAGGAGCAACGACCCGCAACCCTTCAAAGAACTCTAACTCCTGTAAGTGATGTAACTGAGTATAATAAGTGGATTTTGTCAAAACTGGGCCTAGCCCTTTAGTTTTTTCCCTTTCCGGGTTTTTTCACGTAAAACGTCTCACTGTTCTATTGTTAGTTCTCTTTTTGACTACTTGCGCACTTTGCTCACTCTCGAGCTAAGATGGTCTGATTCCCTCGGTCCGTGGCAGCGCTAAGCGACCCACAACAATTTGACGCCGTTTATGGGAACAATGTTCCTAAAAATCTGAAGAAGTAATGCAACCCATGTTTGCATCTTTATTTTACTATTTTTATAGCGCATGTTTTCGTGCATTTGCTATGTTTTAGTTGTCCCTCGTGATGTAGCGCGCTTGTTATTCGCGAACTATTGTTTGATTTATTGGAGTGACCGACCAATAAGATCTTGAATTGATAGGTCCGTCAAATTAGGAGTAGTGTTAAATTAAGCAAGCAAGTTAATTAAAATATAAAATATTTTCTGAAATTAATATCTTGAGGGAGAGGCCTATTTTAGGGCTAATTTTTAGGTCAGGACTCCTGACCTAAAGAAAGGTCAGGACAACCAATGAGGAGCTAGAAACTGCATGGGTCCCGCGCAAAAATGTATGACACAAGTCACTAGTGCGTGGGCCCCACCTCCATTGCAAGCTCCTCATTGGTGGAGGACCATGAGCATCGTCAGGAGTCCTGACCTAAATATTGCTCCCTATTTTAGACCTTTGATTTTCCAACCTTTGAAATTTTAATCATTAATTTCCAAAGCAATTAACCCTTTGAAACTCCCCCATTTAATCCTATCAGTTATCAACGTTTGTGTAACCCCTGGCTCATTATTGTTATTTGTAAAAGCCTCTCCTCTAAAACCTGGCCCCATCTCTCTGTTATGACGCAGCCTGGAAAAGAAGAAAACGATAAGACATTTAAGTCCCCGTCGTTTTCCTCAACCGGCGCAGCCTCGCGTTCGCAACCCCAGCTCTGGCGCGACACCAACACCCTTCTCCAGGTCCGACGAAGCTTCATGTGCGTTGAACGCACCCGCCTCCCAAGCCTTCACAGTGGCGGATCAGCTACCTGAAGGGTTTCCCATTCGTCCACTGGCGGAAGCGTGTACCACAGAGCCTTCCTTTCCCGTTTCCTCCAGCGGTAGAACTCGCTAGCGCCTCCGACCTCCCAATTTGGGGGCCAATTGACAGTTGGCAACATTTTCCTGGCCCTCCTCAGACGTTTGAGGCAGACCAACCATCTGTTTCACGAACCCCCGTCCCGTGTTCCCGTTTTTCCTCCACCCGAGCCTGCAGCTATTTCTTCACAGGCAAGCCCCTATCTCCCTCTGTTCAGGGGCTCATGTTACTCGCGTATGGGCCAGGTATAACTCTAACACAAACTCATACCTCCCTTATTATTAGTATGATAATTATGTTGATACTAGTTGCCCAGTTTAATTTGTCGTTAACTTAAAAGTCTTGGTTTCTTTAATTGCTATAGCATGTGGATGATTTACTCATGTCGCTGAATACGAGCGAGTGGTAGACATTTTATACGCGTTTATAAACATTTGGGTGTTAATCGATTTGAAAAATTCTCGTGACATAATCCACCGACACAACTTATTTTAAAATTAATATCTGAGTTTTATCCTGTAAAATCATTCCTCGATTTTGGAATACATCAGTTTGGTATCAGAGCGCGGTTCGATTCACTCCTATTATGAATCAAACGATCCTGTTTTTTTTTTTAATTGTTTCAAAAAAAAATATTTTTTGAAAACAAAAGAAAATTTTGTTTTTTGTAAAAACATCTGTCATTTTTATTTTAAAAGAAGAAAAAAAATTAAGTCCTCTTTTTTCAAAAAAAATTATTAAGATTTTTCTTTAAAAAATAATGGAGAGTCGCATAGATCGCTTAGACGCTAGCATAGATGACCTAGCTAATCGAATGGGTGAACTTATGAAGACGGTAGAAACACTCACTATCGACGTAGAGACATGAACCTCGTAGTAAACAACTTGAGAATCTCCATTAACAACTTAGAAGCAGAGCGTTACCTAGGACTAAATCAACCTACTCACCAAAATCCTAGATAGGAGGAACAAATTCCTAGGCCCACAGATCCTGCACAAGCTGAATTGGACTCCGTCGCCAACCCCGTTGGGATGATGGAGTAAAGCTTGATGTAGGTGATTTAGAGGGTCACGTGGAACCCGAGAAATGCCTCGATTGGTGTGAGCTCATGGAAAGGTTCACAGAATGAAAACAAATGCCTATGAATTGGTAGGTTGAGTATGCTTCCCTTAGGCTTAAAGGATCCACCCTAGTCTGATAGGCTCAACTTGAGTGCACCCGATACACCATAGGCCTAACACCTATCACCACGTGGGTATAGTTTAAGTTACAACTGCGGAAGCGATATGCCCCCCAGACTATCTGCAAACTCTTTATCGAAGGTTCCACAACCTTCTACAAGACAAGATTTTCGTGGATGAGTACACCCACGAGTTTTTAGTGATGCAGTCTAGGCTAGACCTACACGAGGAGGACGATATGACATTGTCCTGTTACCTGAATGGGCTCCGTTATGCTATTAGGGACGAGTTTGAGTTGCACGATTTTAGGGAATTGGGTGAAGTGTCTAGCCGAGCTCGTAGAGTTGATGCCTCACTTCAGAAAAGGACTTCTGGGCATAGGTCTAATGATAGGCCTTCCTCGAGCACCATCACCACTGCACCCACCCCTAAAAATTCTGATTCCCCTCCTCCTGTCACTACTGGGACCCTAGCTCCTCCCACTGGTCTCACCCGAGGCCTCATAGGATATGTTGGAGCCAGTAAACCCGACTCCCCCTAAAGCTCGGATCTAAAACTGCAGCTCACACTTACTCCTCTCGAACCACCCCCTGGATGAGAATCTCAGAGGAACAGACCATGGGCTTCAGCGCGGAGGTCTCACCTCTTACCTGGAAGAATTATAAATCCTCCCCCTCCCTAGCCAATGCTTAACTAGGTGCCTTAAAAGAAGAAAAGAAGGGGCAACAACCTTCTATCAGACACCTTACCGGTCTATTTATAGGTCTCTGAATCTGAACTGCCAATAACCAAACTGAACCAACCGGAAATTACCAGAATACCCTTAGTCGGGTCTGCCAATAGCCAAACTCCGTTGTTCTGAGGGGTTATATGCAGACCACTCAGGGTAAAAGTGTAAAATCACATGAGGCTAAAAAGGTAAACCCCTCTCTACCTGAACCGACCCTTGACTGGACACTGAACCGGTCACTAGGCCTCTCGCCGAACCGGCGCTTGGCGAGAGCGTCGTCTCACGGGTGAGAGCTCCTCCCTCTGGAGCCCTCTCTCCTAGCGAGTCAACTCTTGCCTCAACGCCTCTAGCCTAGAGAGCAGCTCTCGCCCCGTGAGTGGTCCCTTCCCTGGGATCCACTCGCCTATCGAGTCGGCTCTCACTTGGGTCCATCTCGCCCAGCGAGCAGCTCTCGCCCCGCGAGTGGTCCCTTCCCTGGGATCCACTCGCCTATCGAGTCGGCTCTCGCTTGGGTCCATCTCGCCTGGCAAAATAGCCTCCTCTCTAACCCATCTCGCCTTCTGCTCCTGCGAGCCCGAGGTTGTACACAATCCCCGCTCTTTTCGAGGTTGCCTCAAGCTCGGAAAGAAAGTCCAACCGAGGCTCGCGTCATTAAAGTGAATTTATGACGGAATCTTTTTAGGGGGCCCTCCACCTGAACCTATAAATATAGGATTTCCGCCCCCGTGTAGAGAGTGCCTTCCCCCCTTTCCACATTTTGTCCTTCTCTAGCTCTACTGCTATCATGTCTCACAGCCAGAGCTTCTGCGACCGCATTGCGCTGGTGCGCAAGCGGAACAAGGCCAACGTGGCTGTTCTAACCACGGTTCCAGTTCGCACCCCTCCTCCTTACCGTCATCATCGTCTTGCCTGAAGAAGGCGAAAACAACGAACCCCTCTTCCTTGGCAAAGGAGTCCTCTCGCGCCTTCCCGGAAATCCACGCCCCACCTCCTCCCGCGTCTCCCAGAGAGAAAGAGGTGAGCTTTCGCTTCTTATCCTTATTTCTCCTTTATTCGCATTTTCTCACTTGCTATTTACTTTCAGAGGGATCTCGCACCTCAACATCGACCCGAGAGCCCGCGGGACGTCACCGCCGACCATCACCAAAATTCCGACTCGCCTCAGCCATCCACCCCTCCATCTACTCCTCCAAGTGCGAGGGAGGAGGACCCTTCTCACGTTGTTGGGACCTCTCGTTATCCTGGTAAAAAACCTTCCCTTTCAGACATCTGTCCCGCTCGCTACTCCCATACACTACTGCGAGAACCCCCCCTTACTCTACCCTCCTGCCCCTTGCGTAGGCGTCCAGGTCGACTCGCCTACTGAGGAATTCTCTAGGTAACTAGTCGTCTCGCCCCCTCCTCCTATAGACGAGATTGAAGACTACCTGGGTGACCCCATGGATCCGCTAGAGATGAAGCGTAGAATAGCTGAGATGTTTCGGAAGTACGCTCGCATCATCCGCGAGTTGGAACAAGATAACAAGGTAGCCGACCGGCGTGTCGACTGGTTGGAAGTTGAATGTGCTCGCTTGTCTTCCGAGATCGATGCTGGCATTGAGGTAGATGAGACTAATCCTCAGGCTATCCTAAATGATGTCGATCAGCAGCTTCGTCTCGCGCGCCGTCGTGCTGACGCGGCTCGCGCTTTTCACCTCCCTAACCAGCCCCCTTGTGCAGGATCTCGCGACGGCCGCTGGAAATGACACAAGCACTGAACATCCCTCGGCTCGTCTTGCCTAATTTACCCGTCTCGCTCTTCGAATTTGTAATATTCCTGTAATATTTATTATGCTACTGCCTCGCCCAGGGCCTAGGACCTGTGAACATATTGCCCGCCTTGTGCGGGATGGGACAATTAAATAATCAGTATTTCTGGTTTATTTTTTATGCTTAGTTTAACTTCTTTTTATTTATTTCCTTTTTCCATTCGCTCTTTGTCCCGCTTTGCTGAGGGAACCCGTGTTGGGCCGCACACGAATTGAGGTAGAGAGAGAGAGTGAAACGCCGACTGACTCTCCCCCTTCCTCCATATATTTTTCCTGCACGTTTTTTTTCCACCGACCATATCCGCTATAAATACCCCCTCACCCCGGATCAGAGCTACGCTCTTACATCTGTTGCGCCCTAACTCTCATCCTTTTGTTCCTTCCGTCTCGCGTATTGCTCTCGCTTCTACTTCATCTCGCTTCCTTCTCCTTCAACCGTCTCGCCAGTTCATCCCCTTGCCGCCTACTTCGATCGTCTTTTCTTTAAATGGGAAAGAAGAAGGTTAAAGAGGGAGAGGGGCGCAGCCGGTGTGGGAAACAATTCGCTTACCACGACTTCCCTCCCGATAGAATTTCTGAAGAGGAATACAACCTTTTTACCCGCGATTTCTTGATGGAGGGATTTGAGTCGCGGCCCCCAAAAGTCGGCGAGTCGATCAATACCTTATACCCTAGGGAACTTTCCTTCCCCGTCTCACACTTCGAGGCAGGGTTGAGACTGCCCCTCTGACCGGAGGTAAACAGGTCTTGAAGTACTTTGGCGCAGTCCCGGCGCAGTTAAACCCGAATGCCATCTCGGTACTAGTTGCCTTCGCCAGCTACATGCGCCGGGAGCGCATCGAGTTCAGCTTGACAGTTTTTCGCAAGCTGTTCGTCTATCGTGCCAACCACGATGGTGTATCCTACTTCACCGGGCAAGGTCTTAAGGTATGCGAGACGCCCAACAAGAATCGTCACTGGCTCACCCGCTTCGTCTTTATCCGCGGCAACTTGGGAGGCGTCCCGCTCACGCCCGTGTCACCTGCCGAGGTGTTCTACGCGTCTCCACAAGTTCAATTCCTGAGGCGCGGCCTCGACTCCCTCCTTCCTGTGCTCCTTGGCGAAGGTATGCTCGCGTCCCTTTGGTCTCACCTTTATTTCGTCTTGCCTTCTTATCACCCAGTTATTTGTTTAGGAGAGAGGAACATCCCCGTTCACCCCCCTTACAGGAGTAACGCTAAACCATCCAAGGATCTCGCTCTCGCCAGCATGGCGGCCGAGGCGGCGAAAGTGTCCTTGGCCCCCTCCCTCAAGAAAAGGCCCGCTGAAGGCACCGCTTCGTCTCGCCCCAGCCCTAAGAAAAAGATGAAGAAGGTTGTGTCCTTCGCCAAAGAGAAAAAGGAGAAGGACCTCAAAGAGAAGAAGGAGATGTCGGGGTCCCTGAGCCCCATCTCCATAGGATCGCAGTCCCCTCAATCACCTCCTCGGTAGTCTCGTCAACATGCCGTCTCGCCTACCCGCGAGACGGCACTGCCCGACCAACCTGCCGGCACCTCGATTCAACCAGTCGGGTCTCCATCTCGCGAAGCCGCTTCTTCCAGTCGCCCAGCCCCCTCTTCTCATCAAAATTTCAACATGGGCCCCTTGGTACAAGACACCGTTAACGACCCAGTTTTACTATGGGAGAAGGAGGCGAACCGAGTGTCAATCTCCACCCTCCATCCCTTATGGAAGGAGCAGGACCCGCCCACTAGCCATGCCTTCTCCCTGGGCTTCGGCCTTTACAGGGGTCCAGGGTCAGATTCCGTCGAGACAGAAACTTCGCGATATTTAATTCTGAAGACTACGCATGCACAGCTGCGCACCTTGGAGCTTTCATCTCGGCTCTCGCGCCGCCTGATTTTTAATAACTGAAAATGGAAAGAATCTGACTCTGACCTGGCGGCGGAACGCGAGAAGTCCGGGGACCTCGAAAAGAAGCTGGCTGTTGTCGAGACCCTTCTCGCTAAGGCCCGGGGTGGCGTGGTAAGCTTCATCTTACCTTCTGTCCGCTTCCCTCACGTCTGCCTCTGGTTAACTGATAAGCTTTTGCAGGATGCCGAGACGGCAGGCCGACTGCATCCGCGCATAGCGGCCCTGGAGGAGGAAGTCAAAGATCTGAAGTCTCAGATCGTCCATCTTCGAGAAAGCGCTCCGTCGTCTTCTCACTCAGTACTTCCCCAGGCTCCTCCCCCTCATTATTCTTACGAGGAGGTCGAAGAGCTCTGCCGAGACTCCAACATTAAGACGGTCGAGCTCATCCTGAAAATGATGAAAGAGTCGGGGGTTGTCAAGGAAGAGTCTGAAAATGTTACTGCCCGCGATCTCGTGCCAGAGATTTATGGCGAGGAGGGTGATGACTCGTCTTCCAGCGAAGAGGAATGAAACACTTCTGGCAAGACCTAGGGATCTCTCTTTTTGCTTTCTTATAACTTTGTACTTAGTTTCTTTTTGTAAGAATAGTTATATGGATAAGTGTATATGCTCTTGTATTCTGTTATGCTATTTCGTTTTATTGCGAGACGATTCTTAAGTTTGCTTATGCTTGCGAGATGGGGCCATTCCTCGTCTCGCCACCTTGCTTGGAGAGTGGATTTTGTTCAGAGTACGAGTTGCCACTTCCCCCACCGCTCTTACGCTTGGGACCGACTTATTCTCCCCTCTCGCCTCGCCTCACAGTATCTCCGGCGCGAGTGGTCTCGAGGTGTCAACACACCCCTTTTTCTAGGCAGGACCCTCCTTCCCCCTGATTGTCCACTCGCCATAGGCGAGACCTTCGCCCGGGTGGCTGGCTGGGAGTGTACCCACTTGCACTGCTCCAACTCTTTCCTCCCCCCTTATCATTTTTTGAATTTTCCTCATTTGTTGACCAGTAGGGATGTTTCTTTAAAATACCTCACCGCTTACTCTGCCACTTAACCTTCCCACGATCCTGCCAGCTTAGTGAGCCTGGTCAGCATGTTTTCTTAGGGCCCTGTCCTTCAACCTGCCACGTAGTGAGCCTACAGCCATGCCAGCTTGATGAGAGCCTGGTCAGTGGGTCTTCTCTGTGTCTCCTCTCCAAACCAACTCCAACCACCGAGTGAGCCTACAAGCCCTGCCAGCTTGATGAGAGCCTGGTCAGCGGGTCTTCTCGGGGTCTCCTCTCAAAACCAACTCCAACCACCGAGTGAGCCTACAGCCCTGCCAGCTTGATGAGAGCCTGGTCAGCGGGTCTTCTCGGGGTCCCCTCTCCAAACCAACTCCAACCACCGAGTGAGCCTACAACCCTGCCAGCTTGATGAGAGTCTGGTTAGCGAGTCTTCTCGGGGTCCGCTCTCCAAACCAACTCCAACCACCGAGTGAGCCTACAGCCCTGCCAGCTTGATGAGAGCCTGGTCAGCGGGTCTTCTCGGGGTCTCCTCTCCAAACCAACTCCAACCACCGAGTGAGCCTACAACCCTGCCAGCTTGATGAGAGCCCGTTCAGCGGGTCTTCTCCGGGTCTCCTCTCCAAACCAACTCCAACCACCGAGTGAGCCTATAGTCCTGCCAGCTTGATGAGAGCCCGGTCAGTGGGTCTTCTCGGGGTCTCCTCTCCAAACCAACTCCAACCACCGAGTGAGCTTACAGCCCTGCCAGCTTGATGAGAGCCCGGTCAGCGGGTCTTCTCGGGGTCTCCTCTCAAAACCAACTCCAACCACCGAGTGAGCCTACAGCCCTGCCAGCTTGATGAGAGCCCGGTCAACGGGTCTTCTCGGGGTCTCCTCTCCAAACCAATTCTAACCACCGAGTGAGCCTACAGCCCTGCCAGCTTGATGAGAGCCCGGTCAGCGGGTCTTCTAGGGGTCTCCTCTCCAAACCAACTCCAACCACCCAGTGAGCCTACAACCCTGCCAGCTTGATGAGAGCCCGATCAGCGGGTATTCTCGGGGTCTCTCTCCAAACCAACTCCAACCACCGAGTGAGCCTACAACCCTGCCAGCTTGATGAGAGCCCAGTCAGCGGGTCTTCTCGGGGTCTCCTCTCCAAACAAACTCTAACCACCGAGTGAGCCTACAGCCCTGCCAGCTTGATGAGAGCCTTGTCAGCGGGTCTTCTTGGGATCTCCTCTCCAAACCAACTCCAACCACCGAGTGAGCCTACAGCCCTGCCAGCTTGATGAGAGCCTGGTCAGCGGGTCTTCTCGGGGTCTCCTCTCCAAACCAACTCCAACCACCGAGTGAGCCTACAGCCCTGCCAGCTTGATGAGAGCCTGTTCAGCGGGTCTTCTCGGGGTCTCCTCTCCAAACCAACTCTAACCACCGAGTGAGCCTACAATCCTGCCAGCTTGATGAGAGCCTGGTCAGCGGGTCTTCTCGGGGTCTCCTCTCCAAACCAACTCCAACCACCGAGTGAGCCTACAACCCCGCCAGCTTGATGAGAGCCATGTCAGCGGGTCTTTTTGGGGTCTCCTTTTCAAATATCGTAATCTTATCTCATGGAGGAAAACACCTGGAATTTTATTATATCAAGAAGCCGTGTCAAGTTTACAAGTATTGAAAAAGGCAAAATATCAAGTATTGGAAGAGGCAAACAACAAGTATGGAAAAAGACAACATCAAGGATAGAATCTTTTCAGGTCGTCGCCGCTTCGGGCGCAATCGAGGGGTACCCCGTCCACATCCTGGAGATGGTACCCTCCTGACTTCAAGGCCTCCCTCACTATGAAGGGACCCTCCCAGTTGGGGTTGAGCTTCCCTACCGAGGCTCCCCTGCCCGCTGCATCTACTTTCTTGAGGACCAAGTCCCCCTTCTGGAACTGCCTAACCCTGACGTGCTTGTCAAAATACTTGGACATTCGGCGCTTGACTTCCTCCTGTCGGATTGATGCTAGCTCCCTGAGCTCCTCCACCAAGTCAAGGGAGAGCTTTTGTTCTTCCTCGTTTTTTGCTGATCACCCTTCATCTCCTTTCCTTGCCTGCTGCCACCCTGGGGGATTCAACCTCGAACTCCACAGGTATAACGACCTCCGAGCCGTGAGAAAGTTTGAATGACGTCTCTCCCGTGGCGGTATTCAGTGTAGTTCTCAAAGCCCAGAGAATGGAGGGGAGCTGTTCTACCCAACTCCCCCTCAAATTCTCTACCTTCTTCTTCAAAAGAGGTTTACGGTGACTTTGTTTGCAGCTTCCACCTGCCCATTGCTTCGAGGATGATGAACTGAGGCGAATCGAAGATCTATGCCCAGTTGGACACAGAAATCCACGAATTCCCTACTAGCGAACTGCGGTCTATTATCCGTGACGATGGCCAACGGGAGCCCATGTCGGCAGATGATCTCTCCCCACACGAAATTTCTGACTACCTGCGACGTCACCTTTGTCAGTTCCTTCACCTCCAGCCACTTCGAAAAATAATCTACCATGACCAGCAGGAATCTCCTCTGGCCACTGGCTTGGGGGAACGGGCCAACCAGATCTAGTCCCCATATGGCAAAGGGCCATGGAGCCGTGATTGTGCGTAACCTTTGGGCCGGGAGGAGTTGAAGAGGGGCGAACTCCTGGCATTTCCTACATCTCCTTGCGAATTCCTCAGCATCCCTCATGAGGGTAGGCCAGAAGTAGCCTTGCCTCAACACCCTTCCTTCCAAAGTTCGACTTCCAGAATGGCTCCCACATTCTCCTGAGTTAATTTCCTCCAGCACCCTCGAGGCCTCCTTCTCAAATACACACCGAGCCAGTAGGCCTGACAGCGTCTTCCGGTATAAGGTTCCCTCTTTTAATAGATAATATGCTAATTTGTACCTGACTTGCTTCTTTTCAAGGTCTCTCTCGGGTAGACGTCCCGATGTCAAAAAGGCGATAAATGGATCCTTCCAGGACCCTTGCTGGTCCACCTCCATCAGCTCTCCTCTTCTATGGAAGGCTTGAAGAGCTCTGTCATAGTTCCTCCGGCCCAAGGGCCGTGCTTAGCGAGCAGGTTCGCCTGAGCATTCTCTTCTCTTGGGACATGACGAATTGAAAAACTGCGGAACTGCCCGATGACACCCCTCGCCTTCATTAGGTACAATGGGAGGGTGAGCTCTCTCACTTCAAACTCTCCATTAACGTGTCCTGCAACTACCATAGAATCTGTGGATAACTTGATGTCATGTATGCCGAGCTCCCGAGCCAGCCTGAGCCCTGCAATGATGGCTTCGTATTCCGCCTAGTTGTTGGTAAGGGTGAAGTGAATCTTTAGGGCCTGCTCAATTCTGGTCCCCTCGGGGCTCACTAGAATCATCCCTCCTCCAAAAGAGCTTCTTCCTGAGGCCCCATCTACGAGCATCTCCCAAGCCGCTTCAGGGGGTGCTTCAGCTTCTTCGACCTCAACTACATATTCTACCAAGAAATCCGCCACTACTTGCGCCTTGATAGCCACCCGGGGGATGAAAGTGAGATCAAACTCGCTGAGCTCTATCGACCACTTGGCCAACCTTCCCGAATGCTCCACCCCGTCCAGGATGCGATGGAGAGGATGATCCGTCACGACCTGGATAGAGTGAGCCTGAAAGTACGGCTTGAGCTTTCTAGCTGAGACGATGAGGGCGAAGGCCAGTTTCTCAAGGATAGGGTATTTTAGTTCCGTCTTTTTCAGGACCCTGCTTACATAATAAATCGGGAACTGCCTCTTACCCTCTTCTCGCACGAGGACTGAACTTACTGCTCCCGCCCCTACTCCTAGATAAAAGAACAAACTCTCTCCCTCTCGTGGCCCTTGGAGTAGCGTCATTTGGGTTAGCTGTTGCTTCAGAGCTAAAAAAGCCTTCTCGCATTCAGAGGTCCATTCAAATCTCTTTCCTCCTCTCAACGTTCGAAAGAAGGGCGAGCACCTTTCTCCTGCTCTGGAGAGGAACCTACTCAATCCAGCCAACTTGTCGGTGAGACGTTGAACCTCTTTGGCATTCCTCGGAGATTCCAACTCAAGGATTGCTTTCACTTTGTCCTGGTTAAGCTCTACTCCTAAGGGGGTGAGGAGGTGTCCCAAGAACTTCCCCCTGCTGGCCTCGAATACGCACTTCAGAGGGTTGAGCCCCATCTTATATTTCCTTATAGTTCTAAAGGTTTCCTCTAGATCTAGGACATGAGACCCGAGGTCCCGGCTCTTGATCATCAGGTCGTCTACGTAAACCTCGAGGTTCCGCCCCTTCTGCTCCCGGAAGACCCGGTCCATCATCCTCTGATAAATTGCCCCCGCGTTCTTCAACCTGAAGGGCATCATATTGTAACTGAATCACCCATCCTCGGTGACGAAGGTGACATCCTTGACGTCTGGGGAGTGCATACATATTTGGTGGTATCCTGAAAAGGCATCTAGAAAACTCATTAGTGAAAAACCGATGGTTGAATCAAGTAGCGCGTCGATTCGAGGCAGAGACTAACAATCCTTAGGGCATGCTTTATTTAAAAGGGAAAAATCGACACACATCCTCCACTTCCCCTCCCCTTTCTTCACCATTACAACATTACTCACCCACCCAGGATACTTGTTTGCATATATGAACCCTGTATGGAGCAGCTTCTCCACCTCTTCTCTGATGGGCCTGGCCATCTTGGAAGCGATGACCCTCTTTTTCTTTTGAATGAGACGAGCCTGGTGGTCAAGGTTGAGACGGTGACATGCCACGTCTGCATCGACCCCCGGCATGTCGGCTGCGCTCCAGGAGAAGACGTCGATGTTCTCATGTACGCACTTTCTTATTTTCTCCCGATCTTCGGGGTTGAGCTCGCCACTGACTTTTGTTTTTTCCTTCCTTCCCTCCTTGATGAGGACTTCCACCTTCAGCACCTCAACTGCCGCCTCCAGCCTCGAAGGCTCCTCCTCTCCCTCCTGCTCCCTCAGCTCATGCTCTATGGCTTCACGCTCCTCAACGGCCGCAGCCACCTCCCTTAAGAACCTCTCCACCTCTTCATCAACACCCCTTCCTTGCGACGTACCTCCTCTCCTACCTGGCTGAGCCTCCCCCTTGGACGACTCCCCATCTTCCCTTATTTTTCTTTTTCTTCCTCCTGCCACTTCTACCTCCTCTCCAACCTCCTGCTCTCCTGCCATTTCTGGCTCCCCCGCAATGCCACTCTCCACGCCTACGGCTTCTCTCTCCTTTTCCACCTCTCCACCGACCTCCTGCTCTCCTGCCATTTCTGGCTCCCCCGCAATGCCACTCTCCACTCCTACGGCTTCTCTCTCCTCTTCCACATTTCCTCCGACCTCCTCCTCTCCTGCCATTTCTGGCTCCCCCGCAATGCCACTCTCCACTCCTACGGCTTCTCTCTCCTCTTCCACCTCTCCTCAGACCTCCTGCTCTCCCGCCATTTCTGGCTCCCCCGCAATGCCACTCTCCACTCCTACAGCTTTTCTCTCCTCTTGCTCCCACTGCTCCATCCTCTTCTCCAGCTCCTCAGCATCACCTTTCCAAGAAATGGTGTTCACCGCTGTCACGTAGCATTCTCTAGCTGCCTTTGGATCTCCTCGTACCCTGATCTGAGTCCCCTGAGTTGAGCTTCAAGCATTGATGGAAAGACGATGGTACGCATCTGAAGGCGCTGATCAAAGGGCGCCCAAAGATGGCGTTGTAACTGCTGGGAGCGTCCACTATCACAAAGCGGCAATTCCTAGACAGCCCTCCCAGAGTCACTTGGAGTGCCACTCCTCCCTCGACCTCCTTCCTTTCTCCTGAAAACCCGAACAGCGGTCTGTCTACTGCCAACACCTTCCTGGCCTCTACCCTCATCTCGTTGAATGCCTTCTTGAAAATGACATTCACTGAGCTCCCATTATCCACCAAGATCCTTGACACCGTGAAGTTTTTGATGGCAGTCCGAATCACCAACGCATCGCAGAATGGATCCTCGTGATCCGACAAGTCCTTCCTGGAAAAGGTGATCTTCTCATCCGGGGGCGGGGCTTGTGACGTCGAGGCAACGCTCCGACGGTACATGGTATGAAGGCTGGCCTTGCGGGTAGCCTAAATCCCCACCCCCAATGGATCACCCCAATCCCCCCTCGATCTCCCACATCCGATCGGTCTACACATCGATCCTCCTCCCCAGTTCCAGTCACCTCTACTATCCGCACCGGTAGCTGCAGCTCACCTGCTCCCCTCCTCTCCTTCAATTCCAGAAATTCCGGGCAGGTAGCCGTCGCGTGGTCTTCCTCCTCGTGGAAGTCACAATACGGTAAGGCTACCTCCCCCTCCCGCCTTCCTTCCGGGTGGTTCCTCCTTCTTCCTGCTCCAGCTCCCGCTCTTCCCCGCTCTCTTCCTCTCCCTCGCCCTCGGTCGATGGCCATAGCTTGCTGAGGTGGGGGTGGGAGTGGTCTAGGACCATGTCCCCACCCTAGTTGATTGAACCTCCCTGGTCCTCCCTGGCAGTAGTTCCTTCCCCCTTGGGGGAAAACTCTTCCCTGCCCTTGAACAGGGCCTCCTGGCTGTCTCCAACCCAACTCCTGATGCACCGGACCCCTCGGCTCTTCCCTCCTCCTTCCTTCTTGCTGCCTCGCTCCTCCTGGTTCCCTCGACTCCACCTCCGTAAACCTTGCCAACTTCTTTGCAAACGCCGGGTTTACTGCCTCCATCGCTATCTCCTTCGCTGCCTTCTCCATCAACCCTTCGAATGACAACGACGCCTTCCTGGTCAGACTCATCTTGAAGAAGCCCTCCCTCAGCCCCACGGTGAAGTCCATTTGGAGAGAAAATCCTTGCACCTCCTGAATGTATAGGATCCTCCTGGAAGCGATCCACGTACTGGGCCAAGGACTCATCGGCCTTCTGCTTGATCAGAAAAATAGACCTCAGATTCTTCTTCCTCTTCTTCGAGGTCGAGAAGCATAACTGGAAGCTCCTACTCAAGTCCTCGAAACTATATATCGACCCTGCCGGGAGTTGATGAAACCAGTCCCTGACTTTGTCCTTCAAGGTGATGGCGAAAAGGCGGCACTTGAATACGTCCGTCATCAACCTGATGAAGACCGCGTCTTCGAACCATTGCAAGTGCTGGAGGGGGTCGTCTTTCCCCACGTAGTAGGACATCCCTGGCTCGCGAAACCCCTCTGGGATGGGAGCCGAAAGAATCAACTCGCAAAAGGGAGACCCTCTCGCCGGAGGTCTCGCCACTTCCACTCGCGCGACCATCTCCCCTGGCGAGACAGCGCTCGCGGGACTGGCGAAGAGCTCCCTGCCCTCCAGGTCTCGCCAGCTTCCTTCTACAACCTTCTCCTTCCCTGGTCTCCCTCCGGTGCGTCCTCGCCTACTCTTGTTGAGACGATCCCCTCATGAGGCGTGAGACCAGGTGCCTGAGGTGGGGGGGTCACGCAATCACCTCGATGCGAGATCTGCTGCAGCATGTCCATGATGCCTCCAATGGATGCCATGAACTCCTCTCTCCCAACGTATCCTCCCGGGTTCTGGGACCCGCCCTCGTCTCCTTCTCCAAGATCTCCTGCCATGGAGTAGTCCAAGGTTTTTCTGTGTAGGATGCGATCCACGCTCACTGCACCAAAAAGTTTGGAGCCAGTAAACCCGACTCCCCCCTAAAGCTCGGATCTAAAACTGCAGCTTACACTTACTCCTCTCGAACCACCCCTGGATGAGAATCTCAGAGGAACAGACCGTGGGCTTCAGCGCGGAGGTCCCATATCTTACCCGAAAGAATTATCAATTCTCCCCCTCCCTAGCCAATGCTGAGCTAGGTGTCTTAGAAGAAGAAAAGAAGGGACAACAACCTTCTATCAGACACCTTACCGGTCTATTTATAGGCCTCTGAATCTGAACTGCCTATAACCAAACTGAACCAACTGGAAATTACAAGAATACCCTTAGTCGGGTCTGCCAACAACCAAACTCCGCTGTTCTGAGGGGTTATATGCAGATCACCCAGGGTAAAAATGTAAAATCACATGGGGCTAAAAAGGTAAACCCCTCTCTACCTGAACCGGCCCTTGACTGAACACTGAACCGGTCACTAGGCCTCTCGCCGAACCGGCGCTTGGCGAGAACGTCGTCTCGCGGGTGAGAGTTCCTCCCTCTGGAGCCCTCTCGTCTAGCGAGTCGGCTCTTGCCTCGGCGCCTCTAGCCTAGCGAGCAGCTCTCGCCCCACGAGTGGTCCCTTCCCTGGGATCCACTCGCCTATCGAGTCGGCTCTCGCTTGGGTCCATCTTGCCCAGCGAGCAGCTTTCGCCCCGCGAGTGGTCCCTTCACTGGGATCCACTTCGCCTATCGAGTCGGCTCTCGCTTGGGTCCATCTCGCCCGGCAAAATAGCCTCCTCTCTAACCTATCTCGCCTTCTGCTCCTGCGAGCCCGAGGTTGTACAGGATCCAAGCCCAACACTGGAGTATTCCGATGCTTCAAGTGTATGGAGCCTGAGCACAAATCTTCTGAGTGTCCGCGATGCCACTTCGTCGCAATTACTGATTCCTCTGATGGGCGTGAGCCAGAATATGGAGTCTTCCTTAGTGACTCCAAGCCTGAGCCCGAGCCCGAGTCGGGTAGCGTGATCAAGGTCAAAGGAGATCAAGCTGAACATTTAGTTTGTGTCATTCGATATAGTTTTATTTCCCCTAGTGAGACCACTGAGCTTGATTTTCAGAGACACGAGATTTTTTACACTACTGTGTTTATTCAGCGATATTTTTGTTCCATCATCATTGACAGTGGTAGCATGAAAACTTTGTTTCCTAACGTGTGGTTGAGAAGCTAGGACTCGAGACACGCCGCTTAGAGCGTCCCTACCACTTATCTGGGATGAATAGTCACATGATTATGCCCGTTACTCGTCGTTGTCTCGTAGAGTTCTAAATCGGGGATGTGTACTAGGATTCCGTCCCATGTAATGTTGCCCACATCGATGTTTGCCATGTGCTGTTAGCAAGGTTGTAGATGTCGGATGTCGGGTTCATGTCGGTTTGGGTTTGAAATGTCGTATGTCGGATTGCGGGGGATATATCGGGGATTTTTTACAATATCGGATTTTAATATTTAAATAAAGATAATAGTATTTATAAACACATTGTTTGCAAATAGGTAAAAATTTACAGACATTGTATGTTATTAGTTAGAAATCTGATAACAAAACAAAGGCTAATCAACAGCTACTGTACCATTAAAGCTCGACATCTCCGACACACAAGCTCTTTAACAAAATCCATAAAATAACCAATTTCTAACAGTAAAGTATATCATAAAGTTGAACCTAGACATTTTCCTATTATTGAGTGGGATAAGAATAATTAAGGATAAATTTTAAGTGCATAAATTTAAATGACTACAAACAAACAATATCATACAACAAAGAAGGAAAGAAGCAACAATGGTCCATATATAAGAAAGAAGAAACAAATGAACATTAGTAAAAATAAATAACCATAAGGTACCTGCCGTCGGGAGCGACGGGAGCCGGAGCAGGGAGCGACGACGGGATCGGGAGCCGGAGCGGGGAGCGGCGACGAGATCAGGAGCAGGGGACGGGATCGGCGACGGGATCGCGCTGGAGAGAGATCGCCGCTGGAGAGAGTTAGGGCACGCCGCAGAAATAACGAGTCGGCTCCCGTGAAATCATTTTAAATTGGGCAAAACAAAATCTTAATAGAAAAACCGAAATATCGGCTATCTATATAACGTTATATCGCCGCAATTTTGGCGTTTTTTTTACAAAACGTTATTTTAATCAAATATATCGATGTCGTCGCGGTTTACCCCCAAAACCTTTATGTCGGCCGCCATAACGGACATGTCGGCCGACATCTACAACAGTGGCTGTTAGGTAGAGCATGACAGTACGATAGGCACGTCGTGCATGATGGTGCGAGGAACTCTCATTTATTCGATCACCGTGGGCGCAAGATTGTTCTTCTTCCCCAGAAGAATAGTATTGTTCCTAGGTCTCCTGAGAGGACCTCGACATCATCTCCTTCATATTCCTTAGTTACCACTACACCACTTTTATTTAGTGTCGCACTTCTGCCTGGACCCCTATTCCAGGAAGACGCACTTGACTCTGGCGAGTCATCCATTTTAGATGTTCCGCCAGCACCACCACGCATTGATTTTATATTCGGCGATCATGTGTTTAGTTCGCTGTTCTGAGGGGTTATATGCAGACCACCCAGGGTAAAAGTGTAGAATCACATGGGGCTAAAAAGGTAAACCCCTCTCTACATGAACTGACCCTTGACTGAACACTGAACCGGTCACTAGGCCTCTCGCCGAACCGGCTCTTGGCGAGAGCGTTGTCTCGCGGGTGAGAGCTCCTCCCTCTGGATCCCTCTCGCCTAGCGAGTCGGCTCTTGCCTCGGTGCCTCTAGCCTAGCGAGCAGCTCTCGCCCCGCGAGTGGTCCCTTCCCTGGGATCCACTCGCCTATCGAGTCGGCTCTTGCTTGGGTCCATCTCGCCCAGCGAGTGGTCCCTTCCCTGGGATCCACTCGCCTATCAAGTCAGCTCTCGCTTGGGTCCATCTCGCCCGACAAAATAGCCTCCTCTCTAACCCATCTCGCCTTCTGCTCCTGCGAGCCCGAGGTTGTACAGGATCCAAGCCCAACACTAGAGTATTCCGATGCTTCAAGTGTATGGAGCCTGGGCACAAATCGTCTGAGTATCCGCGACGCCACTTCGTCGCAATTACTGATTCCTCTGATGGGCGTGAGCCAGAATATGGAGTCTTCCTTAGTGACTCCAAGCCTGAGCCCGAGCCCGAGTCTGGTAGCGTGATCAAGGTCAAAGGAGAACAAGCTGAACATTTAGTTTGTGTCCTTCGATATAGTCTTATTTCCCCTAGTGAGACCGCTGAGCTTGATTTTCAGAGACACGAGATTTTTTACACTACTGTGTTTATTCAGGGATATTTTTGTTCCATCATCATTGACAGTGGTAGCATGAAAAACTTTGTTTCCTAACGTGTGGTTGAGAAGCTAGGACTCGAGACACGCCCCTTAGAGCGTCCCTACCACTTATCTCGAATTAATAGTCACATGATTATGCCCGTTACTCGTCATTGTCTCGTAGAGTTCTAAATCGGGGATGTGTACCAGGATTCTGTCCCATGTGATGTCGCCCCCATTGATGTTTGTCATATGATGTTAGCAAGGTTGTAGATGTCGAATGTCGGGTTCATGTCGGTTTGGGTTTGAAATGTCGAATGTCGGGTTCATGTCGGTTTGGGTTTGAAATGTCGTATGTCGGATTGCGGGGGATATATCGGGGATATTTTACAATATTGGATTTTAATATTTAAATAAAAATAATAGTATTTATAAACACATTGTTTGCAAATAGGTAAAAATTTACAGACATTGTATGTTATTAGTTAGAAATCTGATAACAAAACAAAGGCTAATCAACAACTACTGTACCATTAAGGCTCCACATCTCCGACACATAAGCTCTTTAGCAAAATCCATAAAATAACCAATTTCTAACAGAAAACATATCATAAAGCTGAACATAGACATTTTGCTATTATTGAGTGAGATAGGAATAATTAAGCATAAGTTTTAAGTGCAGAAATTTAAATGACTACAAACAAACAATATCATACAACAGAGAAGGAAAGAAGCAACAGTGGTCCATATATAATAAAGAAGAAACAGATGAACATTAGTAAAAATAAATAACCATAAGGTACCTGCCGTCGGGAGCGACGGGAGCCGGAGCAGGGAGCGGCGACGGGATAGGGAGTCGGAGCGGCGACGGGATCGGGAGCCGGAGCGGCGACGGGATCGGGAGCCGGAGCGGGGAGTGGCGACGAGATCGGGAGCAGGGGACGGGATCGGCGATGGGATCGCGCTGGAGAGAGATCGCCGCTGGAGAGAGTTAGGGCACGCTGCAGAAATAACGAGTCGGCTCCCGTGAAGTCATTTTAAATTGGGCAAAACAAAATCTTAATAGAAAAACCGAAATATCGGCTACCTATATAACGTTATATCGCCGCAATTTCGGCGTTTTTTTACAAAACGTTATTTTAATCAAATATATCGATGTCGTCGCGGTTTACCCCCTAAACCTTTTTGTCGGCCGACATCTATAACAGTGGCTGTTAGGTATAGCATGATAGTACGATAGGCATGTCGTGCATGATGGTGCGAGGAACTCTCATTTCTTCGATCACCGTGGGCGCAAGATTGTTCTTCTTCCACAGAAGTATAGTCTTGTTCTTCTTCTCCAGAAGAATAGTCTTGTTCTTCTTCTCCAGAAGAATAGTCTTGTTCCTAGGACTCCTGAGAGGACCTCGCCATCATCTCCTTCATCTTCCTTAGTTACCACTACACCACTCTTATTTAGTGCCGCACTTCTGCCTGGACCCCTATTCCAGGAAGACGCACTTGACTCTAGCGAGTCATCCATTTTAGATGTTCTGCCAGCACCACCACGCATTGATTTTATATTCGGCGATCATGTGTTTAGTTCGCACCGCTATCCTGTGAGTGTAAGTGAGCATTTAGGGCTTCATCAAATGAATTTTAATTTTTTTGGGGTTAGCCTTATTAATGAAATTGGGACGTTTCATAATTTTTTTACTCGTAATAGGAACAAGCGTTTTAAAGGATTCCTCTGGTTTATTTTAAATGATAAATTTGAGAACGGTTTTAAAATTTATCGTGCTAGTTGGATTCTCGCGAGTGTTATCATTGAGGTGATTTGTCTTGATTCAGTAAACACACAAAGGTGCCTAGTAGGAGCGCGTATGACGCTGTATGATTTAATGACTCCACATGCTAATCTTGATTTCTCTTTGTTTTGCTTCTCACCTCGTTCATTCGTTCCACCCTCTTCCCCACCTTTTTATGCTCTATCTGTTGCTCTGTTTTTTACTGGTCAACTACGTATTATGCATAAAATTATGACCAATGGTTTGTGAGTACCTTTGGAAAACTTTAACTCCATGGATGAATTTATCGCCGGAAGTTGTCTTTTTCCTAGGGAGTTTGGTTTCATGCGACTTTCAGGAAAGAGGTTGTACCTTCCGATCATATGCAGCGACGACTGTTCCTCCCCGTGTTCCACCATTTGCCATAGCAAGGCAGACTCCTCAATTTCTCAGATCAACTTTTAGTTCTTTCAGTGGCGGGTTTTGTCATATTCTCGACGGGGTCGAGTCCTCTCAACCCTGGGAGAACTGATGCAACCCATGGTTGCATCTTTATTTTACTATTTTTGTAGCGTATGTTTTCACGCATTTGTTATGTTTTAGTTGTCCCGCATGATGTATCGCGCTTGTTATTTGCGAACTGTTGTTTGACTTATTGGAGTGACCGACCAATAAGATCTTGAATGGTGTAACGACCCCATCCGTTACATGACGTATAATAGAAGGTCCGGTCGGGTCCCCACACTATATGCCACAAACAGACGGTGAGTTCACAGGATAATACCAAACCATACACGAATCCTAACTCAGAGCATTCTAGCGGAAGCTTTAAGTTGTAATTTGAACTCTAACCAGGAATGTCCAATATATAAACCACTGTTATATATATAACCACGGAATGTACAACAAAGGTTTGGCCTTAAGGCCTTACAGTTCCTCTTTCCATGCAACATGGATTACAAACCTCGGCGCGCAGGCCGGCCATACATGAGGAAACAAAACAAACAAAACCATTTGCTCAGCCTTCAAGGGCTAGCCGCAGCAGCAGCAGCAACAGCAGTAGGGCTTCAGCCCTTCACCTACCACTTGGCTCTCCAGCACCTGCATAGGGACAATCCACCCAAACGGTGGCAAACAATGCAACGGTCAGCATTCAGCTGACCCAATTATAACAATCCTATCCCTTTCTCGGGGCATGAGCATTCTTTCCCTGCATAGCATGGCATCATCATATAGCAACTATGTGCGTGCAGGCACATTCAAGCCATCACAACCATCGGTCACACGGCCCGACAGTCCGTGCACTCAGGGCACATTCTTGGTGTACCGGAATACCAGGGTCAACACCACCGTCTACACGGTATTTGAGCATTCTAGTCTTTCCGGCGCGCGGGCCTAAGACTCTCATTAGGCGCTCCAACAAAACCCATAACCAGGCTTCCAAGTCGGACGGACCTAACGCAGGTACGGATCAGCCACCCCCCGTTGCTCAAGTCGTCGTGCCACCTCGAATACAGAAGTATCCATGGCAATTTATAGGCGCGGGTCGGTTTCACCTTTCCTGTTCGGCAATCTGTCTTTTCATCGAGTTGCAGCCCAACGGCTCAACCGCACACAAAGTGGCAACGCACGGCCACAAGAGTTGCATCCAACCCTCTTCATTTCCTGGACTTCATCCAGTACTTCCTGCTGCACCAATCCAACAGGTAGGCACGAGGCAAACAAGCCATAATCACGGAGCCTTCTCCGATATGCAAACAAGCATCACCAATCCAGACCATGTCCAGATGGGCTTCACACAGCATGCCTAGATCCGTACTCCAATTCCGGACTCTAACAAGGGGGACTTCACATATCTACCCCAAGGGACACCACGACCCACCGCACACTCGCGGGGAAGGGTTTTCCCTATGCAATGCAGAAAAGAAGGACTTCACATGTCCAAGAAGGGAGATCGTTACCCTTGTCGATCTCTTGGGAGCCATCGCAAACTAGCCGGTGAGAAAGGACCGCAGCAGCTTTGCCTTCACAACGCTGGCCTCGGATCACGAATCGGACCACGGGAACTCCGCCGGTGGCTTGATCTCCTCCTCCTTCTTCCTCCTCTCTCTTTCTCTCTTCCTTAATCAAATGAAGAATGAATTCTTCCTCAGCCTCTACTGATTAAATCCAGCCAGGAATCACCTGAGCCCTTGGATCCAAAGAGAGAAATCTGAATGGCCACGATTTGCCCAAAAACTCACTTTTTTGGCTGACACGGCCTGTGACACGCCCGTGTCACAGGCCGTGTACCCTTAAGCGGCACACTCGGTATTCGTACCGACTGATATTTACCAGAACACGGGCATCGACACGCCCGTGTCGAACCTGACACGCCCGTGTCATTCCTGAGATACGCCCGTGTCACCCCTGCCTCATCGAGCTGCAAGCAGTACACGGGTAGGCACACGGCATCAGACACGCCCGTGTCCAACCTGACACGCCCGTGTTCAAGGCTTGGTTCAAGGCCGTGTAATCTTCTGACTCGGACCGCATTTTATTTGAGTGACACGCCCTGGGACACGCCCGTGTCCCAGGCCGTGTACCCCCGACACGCCCTGGGACACGCCCGTGTCCCAGGCCGTGTAAAATGACCTGCACCTCAAAACCATTTTTGAGTCTTTTTGGGGTGTTACAATCCTCCCCCCCTCCCCCTTAACAAAATTTCGTCCCGAAATTTGCACGGTAAGGAAACAAGAACCAACAATGCTATACCTTGAGAATTCTGTTATAACAAGAGGTACACGGTCTACAGCTTATCCAAACAACTCGGGAAATTCAGCTCGCATGGTCTGCTCTCGCTCCCATGTTAGCTCTTCACGGCCACAATTGTCCCATCGGACCTTGACCATCCCGATCACTTTGTTCCGCAACTATTTCTCGGCTCGATCCTCGATCCGAATGGGTCTAACCCTCGTCGTTAGCCCATACTCGACCGGTACCCGATCAGTCTCCACTACTTGAGCTGGATCCTTCACCGCCTTACGAAGGACTGAGATGTGAAATACATCATGTAATCCACCCAAGTCTGCTGAAAGTGCTAGTCGATAAGCAGCTTCCCCAACTCGCTCCACCACCTCAAATGGACCAAGATACCTCGGACTTAGCTTTTTCAAACGCCGAATCCTGGACACGCCTTTGAAGGGTTTGATCTTCAAATATACCCAATCACCCACCGCGAACTCCACGTTCCGATGTTTGGCATTATAGTACTTTGCTTGACGATCTTGAGCTATCACTAGCCTCTCCCAAATAGAGCGTATGAGCGAGGTAGCTTCTTCGACTTCCTTTTTCCCACTCAACTTAGATTCGCCTGCTTCTGCCCAAGCTAACGGTGTACGGCATTTACGACCATATAAAGCCTCAAATGGTGCCATACCGATGCTCGCTTGGTAGCTATTATTATAGGCAAATTCGACAAGAAATATATAATCTTCCCATCTCTTACCAAAGTCTAGGGCGCACATGCGGAGCATATCCTTCATCGTCCTGTTGGTTCGTTCAGTCTGGCCATCCGTTTGGGGGTGAAAGGCCGTACTAAACGCCAATTTTGTACCCAACATTTGATGAACTAGCCGCCAATCATTCGATGTGAATCGCCCATCACGGTCACTGACGATGCTCCGAGGAACACCGTGCAGTCGAACAACCTGCTCCACATAGAGCTTGGCCAAGGTTTCCACTGAATCGTCTCTTCTGTTTGGAAGGAAGTGCGCCACTTTTGTCAACCGGTCCACAATCACCCAGATTGAATCATGACCGCGTTGAGATCTCGGCAACCCGTGCACGAAATCCATCGAAATGTCATCGAACTTCCACTCCAGAATGGGTAACGACTTCAGGAAACCGCCAGGCTTCTGGCATTCCGCTTTCACCAACGCACAAGTATGGCATTCAGCCACATAACGTGCTACATCTTTCTTTAGTCCGGGCCACCAGAACAGCTTTTTCAGATCTCTGTACATCTTTGTGCTCCCTGGGTGAACTGAGTACTTTGCAAAGTGAGCTTCGTACATCAACTCTTCCCTCAATTTACCCACACTTGGGACGCACACTCGACCATTTCTTCGTAACAAACCGTTATCCCAAGAGAATTGGTCATTCGGCCCATCTTTTGCATAGCGCTGGAGACTTTCATCAAGCTCCGTTGCTCGCCGAACTCTGTCCGTAAGGTCATATTGAACCTCCGTCCAGTTCAAGCATGCATCGGTCGACGAACCCTTGTCAACACAAAATATCTGCAACGCTTCCAATTCCTGGATTAACCGCTGATCATGCCTCTGCAACCAGCTTGCCCGTACCGGAGTCTTCCGACTCAAAGCATCAGCGACCACATTTCCCTTCCCAGGAGTATAGTGAATCTCGAAGGTGTAGTCCCCAAGGAACTCCATCCATCTTCGTTGTCGCATATTCAGATCTTTCTGATCCAACAAATACTTTAGGCTTTTGTGATCTGTATAGATATCCACTTTAACGCCATAAAGATAGTTCCGCCACAACTTGAGCGCAAAGATTACCGCCGCCAACCCAAATCATGGACGGGGTAATTCCGCTCATGCACTTTCAACTAGCGCGAGCCATAAGCAATCACTTTCCCAAACTGCAGAAGTACGCAGCCTAAGCCGCTCCCAGAAGCATCACTATAGATCTCATACCCATCTGTACCACATGGCGATGTCAGCACAGGCGCCGTGGTCAAACGACTCTTCAAGTCTTCAAAAGCACGCGCACACTCCGGCGTCCAAATGAACTTTTGATCTTTTCTCGTCAGCGTGGTCAGAGGTAAAGCAATCCGTGAGAAGTTTTCCACAAACCGTCTATAGTAGCCCGCAAGTCCAAGGAAGCTCCTGACCTCGGCCACTGAAGACATCACTGGCCAATCCCGAATGGCACTTATCTTCAACGGATCCACCGCGATACCCTCTCCACTTACCACATGGCCTAAAAAGGCTACTGAAGAGAGCCAGAACTCACACTTTGAGAACTTGGCATAAAGCTTATTCCTCCGCAGGGTATGCAAGACCAACCGCAAATGGTTTGCATGATCCTCTTCCGACTGAGAGTATACTAAGATGTCATCGATAAACACAATCACGAACAAATCCAAGTACTCTCGGAACGTTCGATGCATTAGGTCCATAAATACCGAAGGCGCATTACATAGGCCAAACGGCATTACCGTGAACTCATAATGACCGTAGCGTGTTCCAAACGCCGTCTTGGGAATGTCACCTTCCCTAATCCTCAGCTGATAATATCCCGATTTCAAATCCAATTTGGAATAGACCGTTGATCCTGCCAGCTGATCAAAGAGGTCATCAATCCGTGGGATCGGATATTTGTTTTTCTCCGTCAGCTTATTCAATTCGCGGTAGTCAATACATAACCGTAAACTACCGTCTTTCTTTTTCACAAATAGAACAGGCGCGCTCCAAGGTGACATACTTGGGCGTATATATCCCTGCTCCAACAACTCTTGCAATTGGACTTTCAACTCAGCCATCTCTTTTGGCGCGACGCGATATGGTGAGCGGGCCACAGGTTTCGCACCTGGCACCAACTCAATAGAGAAGTCAATCTCCCGCTGGGGTGGTAACCCAGGAAGATCTTTAGGAAACACATCGGCAAACTCTGACACAACCAGAACTTCACCGACACTGGCCTTTGGCTCAACAGCCTGAATTAGCGTGAAGAATAACTCCGCGCCCTTCCGAACAGCATTGACGACTTGGAGCGCAGACAACAAAGTCCCGCCAACTCCTCGCATACCAGCGAACTTCGTCACAAGTCCGGTATTCTGGCCCAGTGTAATCTCCTTGGAGTTGCAATCAATAAAGGCACGCTGCTCCGAGAGCCAGTCCATACCAAAGATCACATCAAACTCCGATAACGGTAGCACCGCTGCACTCAAACCGAAATCCCGACTTCCTATTTGAACATCCACATCGCAAGCCCTATCCGCAAGCATCACACAGCCATTCGGCAATAGCACCCTTGTACTATCCACCGTCACATGACTCGGTACCCCAATTCGAGATACGAAATCCTCAGACAGAAAAGAATGTGAAGCACCCGTATCAAACAGGGCTCTCGCCAAATTATTCCGAATCAGGACAAAGCCTGCAGCACACACACATCATGCACAAGCTATACATAACCAAAAGCAATATCACTTAAGCAAGTAAGCTAATTACTCGTACCTGTGACGACGTCACTTTGCTTAATCGCCTCCTGCTGGCCAAGCTGATAGATTCGGGGCTGTGCCTGAGACGCAGAGGAATCAACCACCGCTTTGCCCTTCTCAGCATAAGACGCACCCGTCTTCTTGTCCCCTTTGGGCTGAACAACCCGACAGTCACGGGCTATATGCCCCACTCGGCCACAGTTATAGCATGTACGAGAATCCGGCCTTGATGTCGCCCCCGACACAATGGTCGTAGTCACTTGCCCAGACGGCTTGGACCTCTTGCCCCCTTTCTTCTGGTAGAACGATTTGCTCGGGCGAGGTGCTTGAACCTCTGGCTTTGACATAACCAAGCCCTTGTTCCCCTGCACCCGCCGCATGTCCTTCTCCAACGCACATGCAGTATCAACCAACGCCTGAAACCCTTGGTTCACTGAACTCGAAAGCAGGAACCTCAACTCATCCCGCAATCCTTCATAGAACCTATTAGTTTTCCTTTGATCATCCGCGAAGATTGTTCCCGCATACCGCCCCAACCTGGTAAACTCATGCAAGTAGATATCCACGCTATCTTCTCCTTGCTTTAACCGTTGGAACTCATTTTCCATGGCAATCCGCTGCGCCGCTGGGACATGCTTCGCCAGAAATATTCGAGAGAACTCCTCAATCGACACTTGCGTTAATTGCCTGCCCGCCAAATGGTGTACCTCAACCTCGTCCCACCACAACCGCGCCTCGCCTTCAAGCATGAAGGTGGCCAAGGTGACCTTTAGAGTTTCCTCCGCCCTGATCGCTGTCATTATCCGCTTGACACACGATAACCAATCCTCTGCCTGCGTTGGGGATCCCAGTCCCGTAAACGTAGGAGGACTGAAGCTCATGAATTGCTTCAACTGTCGGTCAGCTGCGCGTGGATCTACAGCCTCAACCGGCTCGGGTCGTACAACAACACGAACTGGCTCGACTGCCGGCTGCGCTTGCCCGGTCGGCTGAATCATGGCAAATAGTGCCTCAGCAACTAAGCGGACAGTTTCCGCAGATGGAGGAGGTGTTGGCACCTCATCTGGTGCCGCACTCTCATCAGAGCGCTGGAGCTCAGACTGCCCAGCACCACTACGCGTCACCTATAGGTGGACAAGACACACATTAGCGATCGTATGCAAGCAAAACAACACAAAAAGGAACGCGCAGATTCCTCAAACAAGATTATGTACATTCCTTAGTGGACATTCCAGAGTTCATTAGCGTTACAGCAGGGCGCACAAACACGCGCTCGCCACCCCACAAAAGAATTCGACCACGAATTCGAAAGAGGAAGACCGAACGAAGCTGATACCAAAATATAACGACCCCATCCGTTACATGACGTATAATAGAAGGTCCGGCCGGGGCCCCACACTATATGCCACAAACAGACGATGAGGTCACAGGATAATACCAAACCATACACGAATCCTAACTCAGAGCATTCTAGCGGAAGCTTTAAGTTGTAATTTGAACTCTAACCAGGAATGTCCAATATATAAACCACTGTTATATATATAACCACGGAATGTACAACAAAGGTTTGGCCTTAAGGCCTTACAGTTCCTCTTTCCATGCAACATGGATTACAAACCTCGGCGCGCAGGCCGGCCATACATAAGGAAACAAAACAAACAAAACCATTTGCTCAGCCTTCAAGGGCTAGCCGCAGCAGCAGCAGCAACAGCAGTAGGGCTTCATCCCTTCACCTATCACTTGGCTCTCCAGCACCTGCATAGGGACAATCCACCCAAACGGTGGCAAACAATGCAACGGTCAGCATTCAGCTGACCCAATTATAACAATCCTACCCCTTTCTCGGGGCATGAGCATTCTTTCCCTGCATAGCATGGCATCATCATATAGCAACTATGTGCGTGCAGGCACATTCAAGCCATCACAACCATCGGCCACACGGCCCGACAGTCCGTGCACTCAGGGCACATTCTTGGTGTACCGGAATACCAGGGTCAACACCACCGTCTACACGGTATTTGAGCATTCTAGTCTTTCTGGCGCGCGGGCCTAAGACTCTCATTAGGCGCTCCAACAAAACCCATAACCAGGCTTCCAAGTCGGACGGACCTAACGCAGGTACGGATCAGCCACCCCCCCCCCCCCCCCCCCGTTGCTCAAGTCGCCGTGCCACCTCGAATACGGAAGTATCCATGGCAATTTATAGGCGCGGGTCGGTTTCACCTTTCCTGTTCGGCAATCTGCCTTTTCATCGAGTTGCAGCCCAACGGCTCAACCGCACACAAAGTGGCAACGCACGGCCACAAGAGTTGCATCCAACCCTCTTCATTTCCTGGACTTCATCCAGTACTTCATGCTGCACCAAGCCAACGGGTAGGCACGAGGCAAACAAGCCATAATCACGGAGCCTTCTCCGATATGCAAACAAGCATCACCAATCCAGACCATGTCCAGATGGGCTTCACACAGCATGCCTAGATCCGTACTCCAATTCCGGACTCTAACAAGGGGGACTTCACATATCTACCCCAAGGGACACCACGACCCACCGCACACTCGCGGGGAAGGGTTTTCCCTATGCAATGCAGAAAAGAAGGACTTCACATGTCCAAGAAGGGAGATCGTTACCCTTGTCGATCTCTTGGGAGCCATCGCAAACTAGCCGGTGAGAAAGGACCGCAGCAGCTTTGCCTTCACAACGCTGGCCTCGGATCACGAATCGGACCACGGGAACTCCGCCGGTGGCTTGATCTCCTCCTCCTTCTTCTTCCTCCTCTCTCTTTCTCTCTTCCTTAATCAAATGAAGAATGAATTCTTCCTCAGCCTCTACTGATTAAATCCAGCCAGGAATCACCTGAGCCCTTGGATCCAAAGAGAGAAATCTGAATGGCCACGATTTGCCCAAAAATTCACTTTTTTGGCTGACACGGCCTGTGACACGCCCGTGTCACAGGCCGTGTACCCTTAAGCGGCACACTCTGTATTCGTACCGACTGATATTTACCAGAACACGGGCATCGACACGCCCGTGTCGAACCTGACACGCCCGTGTCATTCCTGAGACACGCCCGTGTCACCCCTGCCTCATCGAGCTGCAAGCAGTACACGGGTAGGCACACGGCATCGGACACGCCCGTGTCCAACCTGACACGCCCGTGTTCAAGGCTTGGTTCAAGGCCGTGTAATCTTCTGACTCGGACCGCATTTTATTTGAGTGACACACCCTGGGACACGCCCGTGTCCCAGGCCGTGTACCCCCGACACGCCCTGGGACACGCCCGTGTCAGGCCGTGTAAAATGACCTGCACCTCAAAACCATTTTTGAGTCTTTTTGGGGTGTTACAAATGGATAGGTCCGTCAAATTAGGAGTAGTGTTAAATTAAGCAAGCAAGTTAATTAAAATATAAAATATTTTCTGAAATTAATATCTTGAGGGAGAGGCCTAGTATTTTAGGCCTTTGATTTTCCAACCTTTGAAATTCTAATCATTAATTTTCAAAGCAATTAACCCTTTGAAACTCCCTCATTTAATCCTACCAGTTATCAACGTTTGTGTAGCCCCTGCCTCATTATTGTTATCAGTAAAAGCCTCTCCTTTAAAGCCTGACCCCATCCCTCTGTTATGACGCAGCCTGGAAGAGAAGAAAACGATAAGACATTGAAGTCCTTGTCGTTTTCCTCAACCGGCGCAGCCTCCCGTCCGCAACCCCAGCTTCGGCGTGACACCAATCCCCTTCTACAGTTCCGACGAAGTTTCCCGTGAGTCCCCCCCCCCCCGAGCCTTCACAGTGGCGGATCAATTACCAAAAGGGTTTCCCGTTCGTCCACTGGCGGAAGCGTGTACCACAGAGCCTTCCGTTCCTGTTTCCTCCAACGACATAACTCGTCGGCTCCTCCGACCTCCCAGCCTGTGGGCCAGTTGACTGTCGACAACATTTTCCTGGCCCTCCTCCGGCGTTTGAGGCAAACCAGCCATCTGTACCACGAACCCCCGACCCGTGTTCCCGTTTTTCCTCCACCCGAGCCTGCAGCCATTTCTTCACAGACCAGCCCTGTCTCCTTCTGTTCAGGGGCTCGTGTTGCTCGCGTACATGCCAGGTATAACTTAACACACAAACTCATACCTCCCTTATTATTAGTATGATATTTATGCTGATACTAGTTGGCCAGTTTAATCAGGAATTGCTTGCTTAAATTAACATTTCTCTTGTTTGTCGTTAACTTAAAAGTCTTGGTTTCTTTAATTGCTATCGCATGTGGACAAGGTTGCAGATATCGTATGTTGAGTTCATGTCGATTTGAGTTTGAAATGTCGGATTGCGGGAGATATATCAGGGATATTTTACAATGTCAGATTTTAATATTTAAATAAATTTATTCATATATATACACCGTTTTTATAAATATGTATAATATTCATACATAATGTATGTTTATAAATTACAAAATAAACATATATACACTTAGTGTATGTTTATAAATTATATAAGAAAGAGTCGTCGACTGCAATAACCGAGATAAAGATCACCAAATGTAAGCGAGATGAGCAAGTAGTCGGCACTAGACTAAGAGAGATGCACGAAATGAAGCACAAAACAAAGTATTTCTGTTTGGTCTCTTCAAAAGGTACAACCTAGTATACAAAGCATCCTCACGCAGCGAGGGTCCGGGGAAGGATCCCACTATAGAGGTGAAATGTAGGCAAACCTTACCTTGCATTTTTTGCATGAGGCTTCTTCTAGGACTCAAACCTGTGACCTCAAGGTCATACGACAACACCTTAGCCGGTGTTTGGTCTCTTCAAAAAAATGAAAAAAAATATTTTTAATACTCTCGACGATATATCAGTCCTCTCAACCCTGGGGGAACTGATGCAACCCATGTTTGCATCTTTATTTTACTATTTTTGTAGCGTATGTTTTCACGCATTTGTTATGTTTTAGTTGTCCCGCATGATGTATCGAGCTTGTTATTTGCGAACTGTTGTTTGACTTATTGTAGTGACCGACCAATAAGATCTTGAATGAATAGGTCCGTCAAATTAGGAGTAGTGTTAAATTAAGATAGCAAGTTAATTAAAATATAAAATATTTTTTGAAATTAATATCTTGAGGGAGAGGCCTAGTATTTTAGACCTTTGATTTTCCAACCTTTGAAATTCTAATCATTAATTTTCAAAGCAATTAACCCTTTGAAACTCCCCCATTTAATCCTACCAGTTATCAACGTTTATGTAACCCCTGCCTCTTTATTGTTATCAGTAAATGCGTCTCCTTTAAATCCTGGCCCCATCCCTCTGTTATGACGCAACTGGAAAAAAAGAAAACGATAATACATTAAAGTCCTTGTCGTTTTCCTCAACCGGCGCAGCCTCCCGTCCGCAACCCTAGCTCTGGCGCGACACCAATCCCCTTCTACAGTTCCGACGAAGTTTCCTGTGAGTCCCCCCCCCCCCCCGAGTCTTCCCAGTGGCGGATCAACTACCAAAAGGGTTTCCCGTTCGTCCACTGGCGGAAGCGTGTACCACAGAGCCTTCCGTTCCTGTTTCCTCCAGCGGCATAACTCGCCGGCGCCTCCGACCTCCCAGCCTGGCGGCCAGTCGACTGTCGACAACATTTTCCTGGCCCTCCTCCGGCGTTTGAGGCAGACCAGTCATCTGTTCCACGAACCCCTGACCCGCGTTCCCGTTTTTCCTCCACCCGAGCCTGCAACCATTTCTTCACAGACCAGCCCCTGTCTCCCTCTATTCAGGGGCTCGTGGTGCTCGCGTACAGGCCAGTATAACCCTAACACACAAACTCATACCTACCTTATTATTAGTATGATATTTATGCTGATACTAGTTGTCCAGTTTAATCAGGAATTGCTTGCTTAAATTAACATTTCTCTTGTTTGTCGTTAACTTACAAGTCTTGGTTTCTTTAATTGCTATCGCATGTGGATAAAGTTGCAGATGTCGGATGTCGAGTTCATGTTGATTTGAGTTTGAAATGTCGGATGTCGGATTGCGGGAGATATATCAGAGATATGTTACAATGTCGGATTTTAATATTTAAATAAATTTATTCATATATATATACAGTTTTTATAAATATGTATAATATGTATACATAATGTATGTTTATAAATTACAAAATAAACATATATACACTTAGTGTATGTTTATAAATTATATAAGAAAGAGTCGTCGACTACAATAACCGAGATAAAGATCACCAAATGTAAGCGAGGTGAGAAAGTAGTCGACACTAGGCTAAGTGAGATGCACGAAATGAAGCACAAAACAAAGTATTTCTGTTTGGTCTCTTCAAAAGGTACAACCCAGTGTGCAAAGCATCCTCACGCAACGAGGGTCCAGGGAAGGATCCCACTACAGAGGTGAAATGTAGGCAGACCTTACCCTGCATTTTTTGCATGAGGCTGCTTCTAGGACTCAAACCTGTGACCTCAAGGTCACATGACAACACCTTAGCCAGTGTTTGGTCTCCTCAAAAAAATGAAATTTTTTTTAATACTCTCGACGATATATCAGTCGCGAAATATCGGCCGATATATCAGGTTAAATGGATATATCGGGTGATATTTTCAAAAAAGACATTTTTGCTTAAAATATCGATGTCGTGACGTTTTATCCTCAAAACCTTTATGTCGTCCGACATGTCGAACGACATCTATAACACTGCATGTGGATGATTTACTCATGTCGTTGAATACAAGCGAATGGTAGACATTTTATGTGCGTTTGTAAACATTTGGGCGGTAATCAATTTGAAAAATTCTCGTGACATAATTCACCGACACAACTTATTTTAAAATTAATATCTTAGTTTTATCATGTAAAATCAATCCTCAATTTTGGAATACATCAAGAACTTCTAAAGACCTTATTTGCTCTGCGGATTACTCTCGACTGACAATAATGATGAGAGGGATTACTCACGCCGCTTGCGATATAGTTCCCGAGGAACTCACTGAGCCCAAGGAGGGCGTAATATCGCTTATTCTACCAATGCCTGTGGGCAACCAGCCTCCCGCGCAGCAAGAGAGGGGGGGGAGGTGGCATAATCGTGGTGGAAGAGGTGGAGACCTTCGACGGGTCCCCTGTCCTTTCTACTCAAATCCTATCTATCGACTAACGTGAGAGGGGCCATGTTGACAAGAATGCGTACTGGGATACCATTATCCGCTTCTATGACGAAGACTTGAGGGGGGTACAGATGCCACACTAGGACCCTCTTGCCATCAACGCAGGTGTGCAACCCCATATTCGCTGAGTGGGACCTTGGGCCCAGGTTGGTCAAGTCAGGTGAGTCAAGCGGAGAAAGGGCTCCCACTAAGACAGGCGAAAAGGCTTGCGCCTGGGTAAGCGGGAAGCCCTCAGGGTCGGCAGAATCCTTGTTGAAGGCGCTGAGTAAAAGCTCCTTCACTCAACGCCTTTTAGCCTCTGACGTTTAGTGAAGTCTTTCCACTCAACGCGCCCGACGCTTTTTCGCCTCTGGCGTTGAGTGAAACCTTTCCACTTAACGCTCTCAACGCTTTTGGTCATGTCTCTTATAAGAGCAGGAGAGTGAGGTAGACGAACCCGCACCCGGCCGGATATTGGCCTTTCGACAGGGCATGCAGAAGGGCTTCCGCCTAAGTGTGCGGGAAGCCTCCCGCCCAGTTTGGTCCAGAGGCAAATTTACCTGGATACCCTTTGGGCTGCATATAGCCCCTTTGAACAACAGAGTTTAGCTGTTGGCAAACCACTTTGGGCTGCATATAGCCCCTTTGAACAGCGGAGCTACGCTGTTGGCAGACCAGCTACTGGGTATTTATAAATAAACCCACAGGGTACCTCAGAAGGCAAGCTTTCTCATTTTTCAAAGTCTTGTAGCGCTTTCTGAGGTATCTTTAGCTCAACACTTAGCTAAAGAGGGGAAGCGCTCTGAGATCTTCCGGGTTAGCGGAGGGACCTCCGTGCTGAAGCCCAGGGCCAGTTCTTTAATTCTCAGCAACTGGTCAAGGGTCCGAGTTTGGGAGAAGTAGGTGTCAGCTACACCCCAGGGTCCAAACTCTCATTGGGGTCCGTTTTTGGTTCCAACATTTCTGGTGCGATGAGCGTGGACCGTAGCTGATACATGAAAATCTCAGGCTAAGTCTCATGGCTAAAGGTGAGGATGAAGGAGCAGGCTCGGGAGGTTCTCCACCTCCGGCGAGTGGGTTGACGATGGGGATGCTAGAAGATTTCAGTCGGGAAGTCTTTCAGACCATCCAGTTGGCTTTCGCCGCGAGAAGCGACTGGACTACGCCTTCTGTTCCAGTGGTTGCGACTCCTTCTTTGGGCGAGAACGCTCCCGGACAGCGTCCCGGGAAGGAGATTCCGGCAGAGAGTGCCGAGAGGGATATCGCCGGGTGGGAACTCTTCCCTGGGCAGGCCAGTGCTGACAGGGTTAGCGAGCCGAGGCCGCGAGATGTGCCCTCTCGCCAGGTTGTGGGCGGGAGCCCTTTCAGTGAGTTGATTGCCTCTGCCCCGGTCCCTGACGGGTTCAAAGAGTCATATATGTCATATTACACGGGCAGGGAAGACCCCGTGCAACATGTGCAATGGTTCAAAGATGTCGTTTTCATAAGGCAGATGTCAGATGCCTTCAAGTGTAAACTCTTTGCCATTACCCTGAATGAGAAGGCCAGGGACTCATTTCACCAGTTGCCCGCGAGTTCAATCTATTGCTTCGAAGATCTGCACCATGGGTTCTTGCTGAGGTTCTCCACGTCAAAGAAGAGGAAGAAGGGGGCAGAGAGCTTGTTCGCCATCAAGAAGAAGTCGTAGGAGACGTTGTGACACTATGTCGATCGGTTCCAGGAGGAGATCCTTCTTGTTCAGGAGGTCCCGAGGTACACGCTGATACTCGCATTTACTCTAGGATTGAGATCTGGGTTCTTCAGCATGGAGCTAAAAAGAGTGCCCCCTCTTTTTCGAAGAGCTAATGGAGAGGGCAGCGAAGGAGATAGAGATTGAAGCGGCCAACCCGGCATTCCCCAGGAAGCTAGCCAAGTTGGTGGAGGATGATGTGAAGGAGCTAGGAGCAGGGAAGCAGAAAGAGCATAGAGAGCAGAGAGAGGAGAGGAGGAGAGAAGAGGCCCAAGGCCAGGGGCACCAGGGGCAGCACCAAGGTTGGGGGCATAGGGAGCCGAACAACCGGTTGGCCTGGAGGCCTCAAGAAGGTCCCCCCGGGGGCAGGGGGAGGATTCTAAGGTGGAGAGAACTTCCGCGGTGAGGGAAGGTTTAATCTGTCGGCTTGGAGGCAGGGGCAGAGGGCCCCTCTCCTTCAGCAGCAGGAGGCGATGACGATCGCCCGAGCAAGGGGAGAGAGAAGAAGAACTAGGGGAGGAGGAAGGAAAAGAGAAGGCAGGGTGGCGTTGCCTTTCTGTGGCTTTCATCAGGAGGAGGGTCACGTGACGGCCACCTTCCCAGAGTTTCTGGAGATGAGAGTTTCTGGAGATAAGAGAAGCCAGGGGGCAAGTTCAGCAGCAGCCGCTCGTGAGGATCGAAGAAGTTCTTCTAGGAGGAGGAGAAGATAGGTGCGAGGACCAGGCGGATCTGGGAGCCCAAGGAGGGATTAGAGTGATCCACGAGGGAGTAGGGATTGAGGCCACCCGCAAGGGGAGCTTTCAAACCATGTATAGGAGGAGCGTCGCCTCGACCTCACTGACCCCCCCCCCCAGGAGAAAAAAATCACCTTCTTGTCGAAGGATATGCCCGACTATGAAGACTCATTCTGTGACGCCTTGGTGATCCAGACGGCCGTGAAGAACTTCACCATCTCCAGGATTCTGGTGGACAATGGGAGCTCCGTGAACGTAATCTTCAAGAAAGCGTTCGATGAGATGAAGGTAGAGGCCCGGAGGATTTTGGCCTCGAATGGACTGCTGTTCGGGTTCTCGGGGGAGAGGAAGGAAGTTGAGGGAGGGGTGTGACTGCATGTGACGCTGGGGGTGTCAAGGAACTGTCGGTTCGTCATTGTTGACGCTCCGAGCAGCTACAACGCCATATTTTAGCGCCCTCTCATCAGCGTCTTTCGCTGCGTCCCCTCCTCATTTCATCAATGTCTCAAGTTTGGTAGTGGAGGAGTCTAGGTCAGGATCAGGGGGGATCCGAAGGTGGCGAGTCAGTGCTATGTGACTGCCGTCAACACCATATCCTGGATGACAGAGGCGGAGGAGTTAGAGAAGGAGATGGCGACGCAGGAGGAGGTTGCAGAGGAGGGGGAAGTGAGCCTAGGTAAGGCTAGAGAGAAGGTTGTGGAGGAGCAGGGGTGGAGGCCCAGGGAGGCGGAGAAGCGGAGCCACAGGAGACCGTTGGAGGCGATGTAAGTTGAGGAAGTAGGCGGGGAGGAAGAGTTCGGGCAGGAGGAACAGCCGAGGAGCGGCGGAGAGCAGTCCAAGTTGGAGTTGGTGGAGGAGGTCGTTGAGATGGAGGTCTTCACCAGGGGGAAAGGCGGAGTGGGTGTGGATCAGCGACGGCTTGAGCCCTGAAGATCAGGAAAGGATGCGAGAGTGCATCCAAAGGAACGTCGACCTCTTCGCTTGGAGAGCGGCGAACATGTCGAGCATCGATGCGGACGTGGCGTGCCACCGTCTGAATCTGGACCCCAGGACGCGTCTCATCCGCCAAAAGATGAGGACCATCGCCACCAAGCTGGAGGAGCCCATCTGCGAGGAGTTCAAAAAGCTTCTTGAAGCAGGTTTCGTCTCGGAGATCCAGTATCCAGGTTGGGTCTCCAATGTGGTAATGGTAAAGAAGGGGGATGGGAGGTGGAGAATGTGTGTGGACTTTTTTTTATTAAATAAATCATGCCCTAAGGATTGCTACCCCCTGCCTTAGATCGACGTGCTGGTTGATTCAGCCGTTGGTTTTTCTATTATGAGTTTTTTAGATGCTTTTTCAGGTTATCATCATATTCGAATGCATCCCCCCGACGTCAAAGATGTCTCCTTCATCACAAGGGAGGGATGCTTCAGCTATAAGATGATGCCCTTTGGGCTAAAGAATGCGGGAACAACATACCAGCGTATGATGGACCGGGTTTTCCAAAATCAGAGGGGGGAGAAACCTGGAGGCTTATGTTGATGACCTTATGGTGAAGAGTAGGGAGGCGGGCTCCCGTCTTCTTGACTTGGAAGAAACGTTCGCCACCTTGCGGAAGTTCAAGATGCGCCTAAACCCCTAGAAGTGTTTCTTCGGGGCAAGCTGAGGCAAGTTCCTTGGACATCTTCTGACCCCTGCGGGGGTAGAGCCTAACCCGGACAAGGTGAAGGCTATCATGGAGTTGTAGTCGCTGCGTAACGCCAAAGAGGTTCAGCGCTTGACGGGCAAGCTCGTCGGGCTGAGTAGGTTTCTCTCTCGAGCCGGGGAGAAATGCTCACCTTTCTTCAAGGTGCTACGGGTTTTCCAGAAGTTCGAGTGGACAAAGGAATGCAGGGAGACTTTCCAGACACTGAAGGGTCAACTCTCCCAAGCGTCGCTCCTTCAGAGCCCGAAGGAGGGGGAGGATCTAGCTTTGTATCTCAGAGTGGGGGCGGAGGCCGTAAGCTCTGTTTTGGTCAAGGAAGAAGGGAAGTAGCAGTTACCCATCTACTACGTTAGCAGAATCTTGAAGAAGGTTGAGCTCCATTACCCCATCCTGGAGAAGCTGGCTTTCTCCTTGATCATCTCGACCAGGAAGCTTAGGCCATACTTTCAGGCCCATTCGATCAAAGTAGTGACAGACCACCCCCTGCGCAAGATTTTCGAAGGGGTGGAGCACTCGGAGCGGTTGGCCAAGTGGTCCATCGAACTGAGTGAGTTTGATATCACTTTTGTGTCGCGGATCTCCATCAAGGCGCAAGTGGTGTCCGATTTCTTGGCCGACTATGTTGCCGAGGTAGAAGGTGAGAAGCCACCGCCGCGGGATGCTTGGAAGATGTTGGTTGACGGAGCCTCGGGAAAGCATTCTCTGGGGGGAGGGGTAGTGCTAGTAAGCCCTCAGGGGGTCACCATAGAGCAGGCAGTAGTCTTGCACTTCCCCGTCACCAACAATCAGGATGAATACGAGGTCGTCATAGCAGGGCTGCGATTGGGCAAAGAGCTCGGAGTACATTACGCAGAAGCATTCACAGATTCGTTGGTGGTGACGTCGCAGATTAGGGGTGAGTATGAGGCTAGGGAGCCTACCATCATGAAATACTTGTCCAAGGTAAGGGTGATCGTTGGCGGGTTCCAGACATTCTCGATCCTGCATGTCCCCAGGGAGGAGAGTGCAGCAGCCGATCGGTTGTCTAAGTTTGGACCCCGGGGTGGAGGAACTTTGACTGAGCTGTTCCACCCGACGATTTAAGAGGGGGAGTTGATGGAAGTGGATCGGCGGCTCTCATGGGTGGATCCTTTTGTCGTTTTCCTAACTACTGGTAAACTTCCAGAAGGGGCCAAAGATGTGAAAGGCTTTAGACACAAATCAGCACACTACTTAATGCTTGAAGGTGGGTTGCATCGGAAGATGTTGTCGGGGCTCCTGGCGCGATGTGTGGCAGAAGAGGAGATCCCGCGGATCCTGGAGGAAATACACTCTGGCGAATGTGGTAATCACTCGGGAGGTAGAACTTTGGAAGCAAGGGGTGGTCAGGCAGGGGTACTTCTAGCCATCCCTAAGGAAGGATACAACGGAGTTTGCAAGGAGGTGCCAAAAGTGTCAGCTATATGCCCCCCTCCAACTCTTGCCCGCTTAAAGGCGTCGAAGCATCACGACGCCATGACCTTTCGCCATCTGGGGGATGGATTTGGTTGGACCTTTTCCCCCGACAAGTGGGTAGAGAAGGTTCCTTCTAGTCATGATTTATTATTTCTCGAAGTGGCTGGAGGTCCAGGCGTTGACCAAGGTGACCTCCCAAGTCATCAAAAATTTCGTATGGGGGGGATCATCTGTCGACATGGGTTGCCTCAAGCCATTGTCACGGATAATGGACCCCAGTTTGCTAGCGAAGAATTCATCAGTTTCTACACCCAATTGGGGATTTACCTCAGGTTTGCCTCCGTCCACCACCCAAGAAGCAATGGACAGGTGGAGGCGGCAAACAAAATCATCATGAACCTACTTAAGAAGAAGGTAGAGAACTTGAGGGGGAGTTGGGTAGAGCAACTCCCCTCGGTGTTGTGGGCCCTGCGGACAACCTCCAACACGGCCACCGGAGAGACCCCCTTCAAACTTTCTCATGGGTGCGAGGCGGTCTTGCCCGTGGAGCTTGAGGTTCAGTCGCCGCGAGTCGTGGCCGCTAGCAGGGGAGACGAGGAATGGAGGAAAGAAAATGAAGAGGAGCTGCGACTCTAGCTGGACATGGTAGAGGAACTTCGTGACATGGACGCCGTCAGGCAGGAGGAGATTAAACGGAAGATGGCCAAGTACTTTGATAAACCTGTCAGGATCAAGCAGTTCAAAGAAGGAGATCTTGTCTTGAAAAAGGTCGACGCCGTTGGAAGGTCGGCGGCCGTTGGGAAGCTCAATCCTAACTGGGAGGGTCCCTACATAGTTGAAAAGGCCCTGGGGTCGGGAGGATATCACCTCTAGAAAGTGGAGGGGGTGACCATGAGTCATACTTGGAGTGGTAACAACCTGAAGCATTTTTACCCTTAGTTGGGGTAAGATTGTAAATCCTATTATAATGAACTTATTGAATTGTTTCAAGTTTGTTTCTTTTGAAGATTGTGAGAGGTTGTAGTTTGAAAGACCCCGAGTAGATCCTGCTGACCAGACTCCCGTTAGCTTGCAGGGCTGGAAGGCGCACTCAGCCCCGAGTAGACCCGCTGTCTAGTCTCTCACTAGCTGGCAGGGCCATAGACTCGCTTGGGGGGTGAGGTAAAGAGGTTGTAGTTTGAAAGACCCCGAGTAGATCCCGTTGACCAGGCTCCCATTAGCTGGCAGGGATGGAAGGCGCACTTGTCCCCGAGTTGACCCGCTATCCAGGCTCTCACTAGCTGGCATGGCCGTAGACTCGCTTGGGGGGGTGAGTTAAAGAGGTTGTAGTTTGAAGGACCACGAGTAGATCCCGCTGACTAGGCTCTCATTAGCTGGCAGGACTGGAAGGCGCGCTCAACCCCGAGTAGACTCGCTGTCCAGACTCTCATTAGCTGACAGATCTGTAGGCTCGCTTGGGGGGTAAGGTAAAGAGGTTGTAGTTTGAAAGACCCAGAGTAGATCCCGCTGACCAGGCTCTCATTAGCTGATAGGGCTGGAAGGTGCACTCGACCCCGAGTAGACCCGTTGTCCTGGCTCTCACTAGCTGGCAGGGCTGTAGGCTCTCTTGGGGGGTAAGGTAAAGAGGTTGTTGTTTGAAAGACCCCGAGTAGTCCCGCTGACCAGGCTCCCATTAGCTGGCAGGGCTGGAAGGCGCACTCGGCCCCCGAGTAGACCCGCTGTCCAGACTCTCACTACCTGGCAGGGCCGTAGGCTCGCTTGGGGGGTGAGGTAAAGAGGTTGTAGTTTGTAAGACCCCGAGTAGATCCCGCTGACCAGGCTCCCATTAGCTGGAAGCTGGAAGGCGCACTCGGCCCCGAGTAGACTCGCTGTCTAGGCTCTCACTAGCTGGGAGTGCCGTAGGCTCGCTTGGGGGGGGGTAAGGTAAAGAGGTTGTAGTTTGAAAGACCTCGAGTAGATCCTGCTGACCAGGATCCCATTAGCTGGCAGGGCTGGAAGGCGCACTCGGCCCCGAGTAGACCCGCTGTCCAGGCTCTCACTAGCTGGGAGGGTCGTAGGCTCGCTTGGGGGGTAAGGTAAAGAGGTTGTAGTTTGAAAGACCCTGAGTAGATCCCGCTGACCAGACTCTCATTAGCTGACAGCCTGACAGGGCTGGAAGGCGCACTCGGCCTCGAGTAGACCCGCTGTCCAGGCTCTCACTCGCTGGCAGGGCCGTAGGCTTGCTTGGGGGGTAAGGTAAAGAGGTTGTAGTTTGAAAGACTCCGAGCAGATCCCGCTGACCAGGCTCCCATTAGCTGGCAGGGCTGGAAGGCGCACTCGGCCTCGAGTAGACCCGCTGTCCAGGCTCTCACTAGCTGGCAGGGTCGTAGACTCTCTTGGGGGGTAAGGTAAAAAGGTTGTAGTTTGAAATACCCCGAGTAGATCTCACTGACCAGGCTCCCGTTAGCTGGCAGGGCTGGAAGGCACACTCGGGACCGAGTTGACCCGCTGTCCAGGCTCTCACTGGCTGGCAGGGTCGTAGGCTCACTTGGGGGGGTAAGGAAAGAGGTTCTTTGTTTGAACGACCCTGAGTAGGCCCGCTGACCAGGCTCCCATCAAGCTGGCAGGGCCGACGACTCGCTCAGTGACAAGTCGTAAAGCGCTTGGAATAATTAGATCTAAAGCCGCTCCCACTGTCAGGCTCTCACCTAAAATATTGGATTCATGACAAGCATTCCAGAGCATTTCGATAACTGGTTTTCAGATAGCTAACACCTATCCTGAGTAGGGATGAGGTAATCCAGACCCATCTCGGCACCATCCTCTTGGTACACTTCTCTCGGCAGGGCTCTCGGCATGTCCCTCTCTACAGAATTTACTTAATCTATTCATCGAACGGTTGGGAGTCATCACCTAAGAGCCTAAGGCTTACGCAAATGTGCGGATTCGTTCGCGGATAATAAAATGCGAGATGCAGAGAAAAGTATAGAAAACAGTAGTCATTTCGGCAAAAAGTAAGATCATTTATATATTACAAAAGTTGTTACATTTGCTTGGGGGGTCTCTCCCCTTACAGAAATTCATAGATGAAAAAAATTACAAGTTAAAATCAAAAAGGCGAAAGGTCTTCAGGAAGAGTCGTCGGACGTCTCGCTAGATGACTCGTCAGTAGACCGTCGCTCTCGCCGAGGATTATTTCGTCATCCTCACCAGGGGAGTCATCCTCTCCTGCGAACTTAGGGATGGGGTCGAATAGCCAGGCGAGGATCCCGCACGGCGTGGGCGTCTCGCCGCCCTCGTTCAGAAACCCGGATTCTTGCAGCACCTGGACCATGCACTTGGCCGCCGCCTGTGCATTCTCCTGCATCATCACTTCTATCTCATAGTTTGAGTATTGGTGACGTTTGACCTTCTCGACCGGGGGCGGCGGAACCAGTGCCTTGGCCTCCTGCGCTTGTTTAAGCTCGGTCTTCAGCAACGTGATCTCGCACCTGAGAGCAGCCTCGCGCGCACGCGATAGCTGGGCTTAGGCGGAATCCTGTAAGAGATTCATTAGAACTAAATGGGACTGAATGGCGGGACTAACCATGAGGCAGAAGGCGTCTAAATTTTCACATACCTCAATCGCTGGGCGGAGGGTGAGAAGTTTCTGGGAGGCCTCCAGGTCGGCCTTCAGGTTGACGACCTCAGCAGTGGCGAGATTCCGCGTCTTGAGCGCCTCGCCCAGGTTGCGCTCGATGCTGAGGCTGCGACGCGTAGACATGTGCGTAAGCTTGAACGCGCGCAGCTGGGCTCGAACAACTTCATGGGCGAGAACCTTGGTAGACTCCTGATCGTATATGCTCGCGTCCACTCGGCTGTAGAGCCCGAAGCCGAGAGCGAAGGCTTCTCCGCTGCTTGTTTCCTGCTCCATCCACGAGGGGAGGAGCGACGAGATGGAGACTCGGTTAGCCTCCGGGTCCCATTGCAGAAGGGGTTGGCCCTCTTCATCCAGGTGCTTCCCGCCCAGGCCAAAATTCTGATGCCCTCTCGACATCGGTTTGGCGAGAACCACCTTCGAGGCAGCAGCAACCTGCGCGACAACATCCTTTTCACCCGCAGCAGGCGGGGCTTCGGCTGGGGTCTTAGCGAAGGATTTCCCCTTGTCCGTCGAAGATGGTTTTGACTTCTTGGAAGGGGCGGAAGAGGGAGCGTCGGGCTTCCGTTTCCGGGCGCTCGGCTGGGAGGAAGAGCCTGGCTCATTCCGGCAAGCGAGGGCTGCGGATTTGGCGAGAGCCAGGGTGGCGGCAGAACCCCTAGCCTCGTCAAAGGGTTGGTTGAGAGGGATCTCCCGCTCACCTATGAAAGCCATAAAGGTTAGTCTTAAAGTTTGAAGTAAGATTAAATGGGCAAGGCGGAATAGTACCTTCACCGGCGGGAACTGGCGGAAGAGAGTCGAGATTCCGCCGCAAGAACTTGATGTCGAAGTTCTTGGTCTTGAAGAAGGAGAGGATGGCCGTCTCGCGTCCCCCAAGTGTCGGAGGCCGGTAGGTCGCCTCATCATACTGGACCGGCGAGAGGGGAACATTGTCGAAGTTCCCGGATACGAAGACGAACTTCTGGGCCCAGTTGTGATTCTTGTTTGCGAGACCGATGGTCTTGATCATCTGCCCCGAGAAGAAGACGATTCCGCTTTTGACCCGAAAGTTGAATTGTTTCCGAAAGATAGAGAGGTTGAACTCAATCCTTTCCGCGCGCATATAGCAGGCAAAAACCACTAAAAGCGCGACGGAGTTAGGATTGAGTTGGGCCGGGATCACTTCATAGTACCGGAGGGCCTGACACACTTCCGACCAGAGGGCGAGGCAGAGCCCTACCTCAAAATGCTCTAGCGGTATGTCAAGCTCCCCTTCCGGCAGGAAGTTGACTCTGTCTTCGCTCCCGGGGTTGCGCGCCGCGAACTCAGGGGGAATATAGTTCCCGGTTATGGAAGCAAACACCGCCTTAGTTAAGCGGCAAGGGGAGAAGTTTTGCTCAACAAAGTTTTGCGCACACTCCTCAGTCACGCCCGACATTGTGGATGAAGGAGAAAAGGGAGAGAGAACTGGTAGGCGAGAGGCTCGAGGTTGCAGAGAATGGCGAGAGCGGGAGAGAAGAAAGAAGACGAAGGTTCGGAAGCAAATGGAAGTAAATGCGGTTGGTAAGCCGACCTATTTATAGAAGAATATGATAATCATGACATTTTTTGTAATGGCGGAAGCGCGGATAGCAATTATTTATAATTCGACGCTTCATATTCCGCCCGGTCCCGCCAACACTTCCTGTACCTGCAGATGGCGAAAGCCTCCAGGAGGGATCTCGGGTAAGAGCGAAGCAACGACAAGTATAAAAAGAGAAAATGTGGCGCGAGAGCTAATCATTCGACAAGATAGAATGACGCGAAAAAAATAAGAGGTTATGTACAATAGGCCTCTCGCTGGGCGAGAGCCGTGTTAAAATATAATAAATATACATACGTTCATTACATAAACGAAAAAGGTACATGCGAGAAGGGTAGGCCGGGAGGTTGGAGCAAGAAGGGGCGAGAGCCAATGGGGCTCAGTATTGTTCCCACCGCCAGCGACACCGACCTCGCCTCCCAGTCCTCGGGGGCACTCGCGAATAGTGATAATTTGTTACGGCGGTGAGCTCTTAGTGGACCAGACGCAATTGGTCCCTAGCCCGCGCGATGTGCCTCCCGGGAGAGGTCTCCTCGCTTCCGCCTCTCATGCGCTCTTTCTCGCCAAGAAGATGCGTGTAATCCCGCTCAATCACGCTTAAACGCCGCTCAATCAATGTCAGGATGGTAGTTTCCCGCAGGGAGTCCTCTCGCTGCATCCAAATGAGCTTTGACAGGACTTCAACTATTCTCTTCCTCTGCTTCTTCGCATTTCCGGAGGCCTCATGAAAGCTCAACATCTCGCTCGGGGAAGGTGGAGGCGAGATCACCTCCTCGTCTGCGGCGGGCTCTTCCGCAGGCTCCTGATGATCTTGTGAGGGGACTGTGAGGTCCAATTTAGGGGCGGGAAGAGTAATCAAGGCACGAGAAGGGGCAATGTTTACCTGATCGTTGGCTGGAAGATCCAGGCCGCCCTTCAAAAGGCTTCCCAAGGAGTGAGCGGTGCGTTTTCCCCTGACCCGGGGGGAAGGATGTATGCCCCAGCGAATGAGCCTCAGCCTGAGGCGAAAGGGCAGTGTCCTCCCCACCGGGTAGGCGAGAGTCCGGTGCGAGAACAAGTGATTTGTCAGCAGTTCTCCTAGGCGAGAGGGGAAGTCCGGTCGCAGGATCGATAGGGTCCTTGGCGTCAGGAGTCCTGGATCTCGGGCTGATGATACCCAGGGTCCCGGAAGTGGATATTGCGGAAAGCTATGAAAGCAAAAGAAGGAAAAAAGAAAACTAGTAAAAGAGAAAGCCACGTGAGAAAATTACCGGGAGCATCCGCAGGCTTTGCCCGGGTTATCGAAGGGGCAGCCTCCGAGAGCAGCTGCAAATTTTTATCAGGAAGCTGAGTTGACTCGGTATTCGCCGGAGGGGCATCAACGACACCTTCCAGAACCGTCTCCTGCGAGAAAGGTAGTCCATCAATACGACAAGCCCGCCTTGAGGGTTAGTGCCAAAAAGTGGGGCAAGAAAAGAACCTATGGCAGAAGAGCAGGCTCCTCGCGGGCAGGGGTCGGGGTCAGCGAGGCTGGCTCGTTCCTAGAATGGTCTCGCCGAACCGACTTGACCTTTTTCCGCCGGTAGGCCAAATCCGTTGGCCTTTTTGCTGAGAGCCAGGGGCGAACCCAGCTCAGTCGGCGCGAGCTCTTGCCTGAGCAGCGGCAAGACGATCCCATACCTCTTGCGAGAGCGGTTTCGCAGCTCGTTTGGCATACATCTTCGAAGCAATGCGAGAGCTCAGGAGATAAGCAGTCACCGAAAGCGGTGTCTTGGAGACAGGCCCTGTGACATATATATAGCGTCGTGGAGGGGCCCGCAAAAGATTCTCTTCCATGACAACAAGCACTCACCGAATATTAAGGGTTGGACGTTTCTTTTCGAGCGTAGAACTAGAGAACGGGGATTGTGTACAACCCCATATTCGCTGAGTGGGACCTTGGGCCCAGGTTGGTCAGGTCAGGCGAGTCAAGCGGCGAAAGGGCTCCCGCCAAGACAGGCGAAAAGGCTTGCGCCTGGGTAAGCGGGAAGCCCCCAGGGTCGGCAGAGTCCTTGTTAAAGGCGCTGAGTAAAAGCTCCTTCACTCAACGCCTTTTAGCCTCTGGCGTTGAGTGAAGCATTTCCACTCAACGCTCCCGATGCCTTTTCGCCTCTGGCGTTGAGTGAAGCCTTTCCACTAAACGCTCTCAACGCTTTTGTACTTGGTCATGTCTCTTCTAAGAGCAGGTGAGTGGGGTAGGCGAACCCGCACCCGGTCGGATATTGGTCTTTCGACAGGGCATGCGGATGGGCTTCCGCCTAGGTGTGCGAGAAGCCTCCCACCTAGTTTGGTCTAGAGGTAAATTTACCTTGATACCCTTTGGTATGCATATAGCCCCTTTGAATAGCGGAGTTTGGCTGTTGGCAGACCACTTTGGGCTACATATAGCCCCTTTGAATAGTTGAGCTACGCTGTTGGCAGACCAGCTACTGGGAATCTATAAACAGACCCACAGGATACCTTAGAAGGCAAGCTTTCTCATTTTCCAAAGTCTTGTAGGGCTTTCTGAGGTATCCTTAGCTCAGCACTTGCCTAAGGAGGGGAAGCGCTTTGAGATCTTTCGGGTTAGCGGAGAGACCTCCGTGCTGAAGCCCAGGGTTAGTTCTTTAGTTCTCAGCAACTGGTCAAGGGTCTGAGTTTGGGAGAAGTAGGTGTCGGCTACACCCCAGGGTCCGAACTCTCGTTGGGGCCAGTTTTTGGTTCCAACAGCAGAGATCAGAGATCCTTGCTTCCACATCATAAGGATTCTTGTGGACAATGGAAGTTTGTTTGACGTTCTGTTCATATCCACACTCCAGAGAATTAAGATTACTATTGAACAGCTTAGCCTGGTAGTCGAGTCGATATATGGATTCGATAATTGACCCCGTCCCAGTGCATGGTATGATCATTCTCCCAGTGACAATGGGGGAGTTTTCGAGACAGGCGACTCACGACATTTCGTTTGTGGTCGTGGAGTACATCTCCGCTTACAACGTTATCTTTAGCAGACCTTTCTAGATCGTGCTCATAGCAATCCCCTCCATACCACATATAGCAATGAAGTTCTTAACCCATGTGAGAGTCGATTGTCCGGGAGGGGGGATCAGGAAGCATCACCGTTTTGTTATCTGAGGCAAGCTCTCCCAAGGCAGGAAACATCCCTCCAAATTGATACCTTCGACCTCCGGGATGAGGCCACGCTGTAGCGATGCACACCGATAGATGTCCTCATGAAAGTTCCGCTATATCATTTGTTGTTGGGGTGGCCAGCTAGTTCATGCATGCTCCTTAGATTTCTTATCTCCAGGATATCAAGCAGATTCTTCGATATCTGAAGAATGCCCCTGGACAAAGGCTTGTCTGTAAGCCCTCATCTTCTATATCCTTAGTTGTGCACTCTGATGTAGACTATGTCAGTTCTCTTGATGATCGTAGGTGTACGAGTGATAACTGCACATACTTTGGAGGACACCTAGTCACCTGACGAAGCAAGAAACAAATTGTGCTGCCACGCCGTCTGCAGAGACTGAGTATCGTTCAATGGTATCTGCTGTTTCTGAACTCACTTGGTTGGAAAGTCTTCCTATTGATCTTGGTGTGAAACTCTCATTTTGGCAGTTCTCTGTTGCATATGATATCCAGATTGTTATTCATATTGCTGAGAATCCCGTTTTTCATGAACGTACCAAACATATCAAAGTTGATTGTCATTTCATCAAGCAAAAGATTCAGCTACGCAAACTTGATTTACGGCATGTGCGCGTTGTTGAGTAGATATTTGATGTTCTCATCAAGGCCTTACCACACCCACTATACCGGCAATTCGTTTCCGAGCTTAGCACCTACAATCTGTATGCTCTAAGCTTGTCGGGAGTGTAGAAAAATTGACTTAGCTCATGTAAAGGCCCGTTGTTGGCATGTATAGTTTAGTCCCACACCTTAGTTTGGAGTTGAGATTTCACTCCTTCCTATATATTTATGTACAAATCCTTGTATTCAATGATGAAGAAGAAAGAAATAAATCTTTTTCCATTTTGTATTTTGGATTTCTACAGTAGAAGTGTGGATTTTTATGGGAATTAGACTTGTTGACTATTTTTATGAGCTATTTTTGTCATTATTTTAATTTCTAGTAGAGTTGAGCAAAAGTGTGGTACTTCAGAAAACCTGTAGTAGAAATAAAAGAAGATATCAATGATTATACAATATATATAATATATATACTAATGATTATACCCAGTCACTCACACGAATTAATTTTACAACCTCAAAATAACTATACAATGGAATGGAGAAAGGATTATTCACACTTACACACACAGCAACTTAATAGTTACAGATCTAAATTACTTTAATTAGATTAGAATCTAAATTACTTTAATTAGATTAGAATCTAAATTACTTTAATTAGATTAGAATAGAAGATAAAAATTCTATTGCAATTAGAGCTGAAAAGTTTAGGCATGCTCCCTTTTTTTTCTAAATTTAAGCTCACTAATATTGATAGGCATCCCTAATTGCATACATCTCAGCAGCAGTATCTCTCATGCAGCTCCTCTCCTCTGGCCGTTGCCTTGAACATTGCAGCCCAACTGCTGCCACCGAGACCAAACATTCGGAAATCCTTTTTTCCTGCTCCAAGTATCTCATTCCCCCATCTTGAATTCCACCAAACGTCATTGTTTGATCCACAATATCCAAAATATGACCGTTATATGCTGTCTCAACAAACTTATGAAGGCTAAGTCCATCTTCAAATATTTCATCAATTGGTCTTCTTCCTGTAACCATCTCCAGCAGCAAAATTCCGTAGCTATAAACATAACCAGAAGTGGATGGAGGTTTTCCTGCTCCATATTCTGCAACCAATAAAGCATTCAATTCAATGACAACCACAATGATCAGTTCCTACTAGTAAGTAGATAGTTGAACATTATGTAGACTATATAACATCTATATATTACACATGTATATATATAGGGTTATTTACCGGGATCTCCCCTCAAAGATTGCATAATTACAACTTGCACCCCTCTAACTTTTGAAATTATAAAAACCTCCCCTCAATATAGATGTTATATAGTCTACATTGAAGAGGGTAATTGAAGAGGGGTGCAAGTTGATGAAACAACCACAATCAAATCTGCAGGGGAGGTCTTTTTGAGCATGAATGTTATGAAATGTAAACATTGAAGAGGGTAATTGTAATTTCAAAAGTTAGAGGGGTGTAAGCTGTAATTATGCAAACTTCGAGGGGAGATCCCGGTAAATAACCCTATATAAACATTGGATGTGCGGTCGTTGTTGGAGGGTTTAAATTGAATGTTGAGTCTTAAAGAAAGCCCCAGAGCCCTCAAACATACTTATTTTTAAAATAGTAATATATATATATATATATATATATATATATATATATATATATATATATATATATATATATATATATATATATATGAGTAATTATGAAAAACTACCCTAGAAAATGCAGAATTATTAATTACAGGGATCTTCCTTCTACTTTGTAAAATAATCTCTCTTGTAAATTAAAGTTGTCAACATACATGTGTAAAAAATCTTGTTTCCCAATAAATTACCATATACCATATATACATACTACCAGTCGTGCACGGGCCCTCTTCATTCTCATTGTGTGATGACGACATTACTCGACTATCTCTTGAGCGACAATCCAGCTTTATTGCCTGAGATTGCTTTTATGGTCACATGTTTTCTTTATAATAGTGTGGGCATGTGGGATTAATTACTGGGATCTCCCCTGTGAGTTTGCATAATTACAGGTTTGCACCCTCTATCTTTCGAAATTACCTTTACCTTCTCCCTAAGTTTCCCCAGTTTACAAAAATGCCCATTTCGTTAGAAATATGAACGGAAAATGATAAATCAGCCAAATTATTTTATGATATTTCAATTTTATCCTTTTATTATGATTCTAGATTCTTTACAAAGGATAAAATGTAACACACCCCTTTCAATGCAGAGTTATTACAAAGGGTAAAATTGAAATATCATCAAATAATTTGACTTATTTTTATCACTTTTCATCTATATTTCTAAAGGAAAAAAATCACCCCTTTCAATGTAGTCATTACAAATGGTAAAATTGAATATCATAACATAATTTGAGAGATTTTATCACTTTCCATAATTTGGTAGATTGTGTGTACTCAAGGTTGTAAATATTGGATGTTGACAACAATGTCGGATTGAGTTTTTAAATGTCAAATATTTATTGAAAGTTAGAAATATTTTAAAATGTCAGATTTTCATATACACACACACACACACACACGAGTGCCCGACACGGGGCTCCGCCCCTATGACCATGCGCGACAGTACCCGGCCGGCGACGGCGGGCTTCTCCCGCCTCCGCCCCTATGATCATGCGTGACAGTACCCGGCCGACGACGACGGGCTTCTCCCTCCCCCATCAAGGCGGGCTTCGGCCGCAACATATACATATGAATACTCAAAATGACCGTAAAAAAATATACGTAAATATGACAATTTTTATTTTGTAAAACAATATACGTTTTGACCTAAAAATATTAATTTTAATAAAGTTGATTGGTTTAATGTTATCTTCTCGAAAATACCACTGATATGCCTAAAGATACCTTCCTTGAATAGACCGCTGACATGCCTAATGAAAATCTACCATTGTAGGTGTATGAGCTCTACTAATTTTTTTTTGAATTTAAATAGATTTTCATCATTACTTCTAATTATTTGATAGTGCAATTACTTGAATAGACATTGTATTTTAATTTTTTTGAAATAGATTATAATATATGTCAAGTCATTAAAATATAAAAATGTGGGCATAATTGGTATTTTTGAATGTTTCACCAAAAACAACTTTTCTCTTATAATAGTGATATATATATATATATATATATAAGGGGGCCCCCCGTGCCCCGCGCGATAATACCTGCCCTCCGGCAGGTTACGCCCTGCCCCCGGTGGGCTTCACCTTCGCTCGCCCCCCGACGTTTTTTAATAATGTAATTTTTTAATTATTTTTAATTAAAAATATTATATTTATATTTTTTAAGTAAAAAAACTTTTAATTATTAAAAATTTATAATATATTTATTATTAATTAAAAATTAAATTAATATTATATTTATTTTTAAATTAATAAAAAATTAAAAAATCTAAAAAACCCCACTGTCGTCCCGATCCCTGCCCGCTTGTACGGGGTCTCTGTCGTCGCCGCCGCCGGCAGAGACCAATCAAATTGCTACATGAGGCATCAGATTTTGAAGTTTCGGTTTCTGAATTTTGGGAGATTTTCTATTTGCAGACTGCCTCTTCCCTCGATCCAATGGCTGAAACTCATTTGGAGGGCCTCAGATGTTACACCGTGCAATCGCAACGGTTCTCGATACTTTTTTGTATATATATATTCTAAACAAAAATATTTAATATATTCTTTGTAATAATTATATGTTCTAAAATTTAAAAAATTAGCATATCAAGCTTACGAACACTGAGTCAGGTATATCCAAAAATAAATTCAAAGAGCACCTAAAATAAAATGCTAGTAATGTGCGACCTGTACTCAGCGAGGCCAACCCGGGAGAGTTAGGAGAGAAAATTACCAAAATACACCCCAAAGAATGAGTTCGCTATCAGCTCCAGCCAACTCACAATAAGCTTGTAGCCAGCTCACAGTAAACTCGCAGCCAGCTCACACTCCAGACATCATGCTAGAAACCAACATCACCTTGCAACCAGCCTGAGACTAAGGCTTCATTTGGGAGAATAGTTGTGGTTGTAAAATGAGTTGTTGTAAATACAAGTTTGTAAATAAAGCTATTGGAAACTGATTGCTGAAACTAGAGATCTGTTTAGGTAGTCTGTGTTTGCAGAGCTGTTCAGAACGGAGAATCGTTTGACAAAACAACGGTGGTGTTTTATAAATATTTTTCATTATAAAATATTTTCTAGCATATAAATTTTTTAATTTTTTTTCTATTAAAAATATATTTTTTAATAAATTGTCGAAAATAATATATATATTTTTATTATTTTTATTATTATAATTTTACTGTTTATACTATATACTTTATAGCATATAATTTTACTGTTTATATAGCGCCTCCGCAGTGCCTCTGCCTCCGTCCGTGCCTCTGCCCTGCCTCCGTGCTGCTGCGCCGCCGGCGGTGGAGGACCTAAAAAATTACCGTGGGCAGCCAAAAAAGGCACGGGAGGGCGGCACAGCGGCGACAGGAGAGAGACGGGAAGATTTCTTACAAAATGCCACAAACGGAGCTCACGGGGAGGGTTTCGGCCCGCGAGTTTTTTGCGCTTGCACTGAAACGTGGCTGTTCAAAATTGTGGCGGAAAAACAAATGCAAAAGGAAGGCAGCGTTGCGTTTAATCAAAACGCACTGGCCATAAACGCGGAGCCAAATAAAGCCTAACTCTTCAACAATCAAGTTAACCTCACATAGGAGGGAGAGCCACCCTCAGGTCGGGGTTATTCCCCCCCCCCCCCCCCCCCCCCCACCATTATCTGTAAATATGACCCACCGTCAAGGGGAAGAGTCGGTTCCATGCAATATCAGACAACGTGATCGAGTTCTCAAGGATCTCGCCTAGGACCAACGAGCTCTCCAGCGCACTTCACAAGCCTGTCCCCACCACCTAGTACAACACTTGGTTTGGGAGGGGGAGTTTATATGCCCTCCCGGGTGTGAGGCGGGGCCTCTGAGTTGTCGCTATTCCCCTTCTCGTTTGACCTTCCTCGTCTGTGACTTCTAACTCTGTGGGTCAATAACCCATGCATATACCCAAGTTCAAACTCTGAAGCCGGGCTCCTGGCTTCAACAAGTAACACATCATGACTAATAACATGTACAAAAAGCTACTTTGTAAATTATATTTAATATTATACATTTATTTACATAATACTAAGTTTTATAGCAAATAAAAAAGATTTGAAAGCTATTTTTTTTGATCAATTATTAGTTTTTTCTTGCTTAGCAAATTTATGTTAAAAATAAAAAAATATTAAAATATAAAAGTAGTTGACTAATAAATGTTTAAAAAATTTAATTATAAGAATAACATTAGGTCCACTTGATTTAAGAATATATAATAAATGCATATCGATTTAAAACATATGCTGCTAAGCGCTTACTTACTATAATCTAAAATATATAAAATGTTCAAAGTCCTAAACTCCAATATATTGAAAAAAATAGGCTTATATTTTACAAAATATCATCATAATCTAATTTTTTTCAAAAACAAATAATTTTTTCCTTCAAAAATGACATTATTGGACAATGTCGGAGGACATTTAAAAAGCGTGTACTATTCATTATGAGTGATGTGTGTTAAAACCTGCATTGGTATAAGCATATATCTTTAACGAGTCAATTTCGAGTTGAATTAAACTTATTCCTTTTGATTTTGACCCGAGCAATTATCAAATGAGTTGGTTATTCAATGCTATTTTCCAAGGTTTAGTAGACTCTTGGTGTTTGATATTTATTCGTGCAGGAAGTTTTTCGTTTTGTAGGAGCAGTGATAACTTTATGTGGAGCACTGCCAAGTGAGAAAACTGTGTTGAATTTAGCCCCTTGTTGACTAATTGAAGCTATTCTTATTAGTATTTTCACTGGGCATTCTTTCATTGGCTAGACTCTATAGAAATATAGTCTTTGATAGCCTCAAATCAATATCAGTCAATGGAGCCACGGAGCACCGGTTAAGGTGTTGCCGTGTGATTTTTAGATCACTGGTTTGAATCATGGAAGCAGCCTCTTGCGAAAATGCAGTGTAAGATTTGGCTACATTTTACCCTTGTGGTGAGACGCTTCCTCGAACCCTCGCTGCGCGGGGATGCTTTGTGCACTGGCCTGCCCTTTTTAGGCTCAATATCAGTAGATCCTTCTTTGATGGAGTTCATAAAAAAAACTTAGATTTCTTTCAGGAAGAGAGATAGAAAAAGTATTACCTGGAGCAACATAGCCAATTGTGCCTCTTATCCCACTCACGGCACTTTGATCCTGGATCGACCCGCCCACAGCTTCCGGAATCATCTTCGCGATCTCGAAATCAGCAACACGAGCATTCATGTCATTATCGAGCAGAATGTTGCCAGGTTTTGTTGGTTTGGCTCGAATCCGGTTCAGCCCGGATTTTATTTTGGAATTTATTTTTTCCAAAATGGATATCATCATATCAGGAAAGAGAAAAAAATAGGGAATGATTTATTTCCCTGTTTGCATTTCTCTTCTTTGGCAAGAGATAATTGGCTGTCATTCAAACATAAAATTATTATAAGTGTCGGTCATGAGTTGTAGGAAAAATACAGCCCGTGAAAAGAACCATTGCCTGAAGGTTTTTTTTGGAGAGTCGCCGGCTTGTTCGTGGAGGAGCCGCCTTGGAGATATGAGATCCGTCTCTCTCTAGTTGCCGCCGGGCGTGTCAGAGTTTGTCGTCGGCGTTGCACGGTGATCGTTCTTTGGAGTGAGAGGCGCGGTGTCGACGGCGTGCGCGGGTGCAGTTAGCCTCGACGGTGTTTCTCTCAGGTGGTGGCGTTATTCTCCGGTGGCGGCGTTGTTCTCCGGTGGTGGTGCGGTTGAACGTCGGACCTCGACGTTGAAGGTTCGGTGAACCTTGTGCGTCCGCAAAGCGGATTGCAGTCCAGATCTACTATTCTCTTGCGGATCGCGCGCAGAGTCCGGCGCATCCGCGTGCGTTTCACCGGACGGTCTATTTTTCTTCTGTATTTGATTTATATTTTCATTATAATAAATTTGTGGTCGTTTTGTGTTCTTGTTACTGCAATATTATTTTAGCTGTGCCTGCAAATTGTACCGGATTTGGGGACGTACAACAAGTGGTATCAGAGGGAGGTTCGGCGTGTAGGTGACTGATTGGACGTACGGCAGATCCGGTATTAGTTTAGTGGGTCAACGGTAGGTGACGACATCGGTCCGCTCCCTACCTTCCCAGATCTGATCCGTGAATTAATCAGATCATCTAGAGGTACTGCAGACAGCTATGGTAGCGAAGAACACCGTGTTGGCCAGATATGACTCGGTGGAGAAATTTGAGTAGTAGCGGGAACTTTCGCCTATGGCAGATTCGGTCAAGGATATGCTGGTTGAGCAGGGGTTGATCCAAGTGTTGCGGGGGCGTGATACTTTGCCCGCTCCGGTGAAGGATTCTGAGTGGACGGAGATGGATGAGCGCGCCACTAGCGCTATCAGGATGTGCGTCGACGACAAGGTGCTGTTCAACGTCGGTATTGAAGAGTCCGCCGGCACGCTATGGGAGAAGCTGGAGGGACTTTACATGAGCAAGTCGTTGACCACGAGGCTGTTACTGAAGCAGAGATTGTACGGCCTGAAGATGCAGGAAGGTGGAAACCTGCAGGAACACTTCAACGTGTTCAATGGACTTCTGAGCCAACTGCATGTGGTTGGTGTGAAGGTGGAGGAAGAAGACAAGGCCTTATTGCTTCTTACCTCGCTCCCGGCGTCGTATAAGCACATGCAGACCACACTGCTGTATGGGAAGGATACAGTAGACGTGGAGCAGATTACGTCTGCGTTACTGTCCAGTCAGATGCTGTCAGACCCCGCTCCTGAGGGTGAGCATGCTTTGGCAGTAGGAGAACGACGAGGGAGGCAGCGAGAAGGGATCTGGAAGTGCACGGGCCAGATCCGCATCGAGGAAGGCAGTGACGTCGTACCATTGCAGGCAGAGTGGCCATATCCAGGAGAAATTGTCCGCAGCGTGTGCAGTTTTCTGGGGACGTCCAGGGTGCGGGCAAGGCGGCGGTAGCTACGGCAGATGATAGTGATGTTTCTCTCCTCATCACTGAGAGTCCATGTGACTCTGATAGTTGGGTATTGACACGATTCTGGTGCTTCGCACGCACATTTGCTCGGATGCAGGGATGTTGCAGTTCACTGGAGGTGACGACTGGGTCGGTTTTTCTGGGTGACGGCTCAGCATGTAAGGTCACGGGGATAGGGACGGTGGACATCATGATGCATGGTGGAGCCGTGCGTAGGCTTGAGCGGGTACATCTGGTACCCAAGCTGCGCAGGAATTTGATATCGTTGGGCAGACTAGACTCCAGAGGACAGTTTTGCGGCGAGAGGTGGAGTTCTGATGGTGACACGAGGACGCACCGTGCTCATGCGAGCTATGCAGTGCGGTAGTCTGTACCGGCTGATGGGGACCACGATGCGAGGTGGTGTGCTCATGATTTCTGCGGCTGACAGGGTTGATGGTCGAGATTGTGCAGGGGATCGCCCTTCTGGTAGTCTGACTAGGCGAGTCAGATTCAGCGATCCAGTTGCGTCGACTTTCAAAGGTTGAGCCCGAGCAGGGATGAGTCGACCGGAGTAGGTCGGCTGACGCCTCATGTTCTTGAGGTGGTGCTTCGTGTAGACTGGTGCTACGTGCAGTGTTGCTTCGCGCAGTTGATGACTGGTGCAGATGGTGCTGTGCATGGAGTGATTCGTGCAGGTGGTGGCTCCGGATCTCGAACCAAGGTGGTGATTGTTGGTTTGGCTCGAATCCGGTTCAGCCCGGATTTTATTTTGGAATTTATTTTTTCCAAAATGGATATCATCATATCAGGAAAGAGAAAAAAATAGGGAATGATTTATTTCCCTGTTTGCATTTCTCTTCTTTGGCAAGAGATAATTGGCTGCCATTCAAGCATAAAATTATTATAAGTGCCGGTCATGAGTTGTAGGAAAAATACAGCCCGTGAAAAGAACCATTGCCTGAAGGTTTTTTTTGGAGAGTCGCCGGCTTGTTCGTGGAGGAGCCGCCTTGGAGATATGAGATCCGTCTCTCTCTAGTTGCCGCCGGGCGTGTCAGAGTTTGTCGCCGGCGTTGCAGTGATCGTTCTTTGGAGTGAGAGGCGCGGTGTCGACGGCGTGCGCGGGTGCAGTTAGCCTCGACGGTGTTTCTCTCAGGTGGTGGCGTTATTCTCCGGTGGCGGCGTTGTTCTCCGGTGGTGGTGCGGTTGAACGTCGGACCTCGACGTTGAAGGTTCGGTGAACCTTGTGCGTCCGCAAAGCGGATTGCAGTCCAGATCTACTATTCTCTTGCGGATCGCGCGCGTCCGGCGCATCCGCGTGCGTTTCACCGGACGGTCTATTTTTCTTCTGTATTTGATTTATATTTTCATTATAATAAATTTGTGGTCGTTTTGTGTTCTTGTTACTGCAATATTATTTTAGCTGTGCCTGCAAATTGTATCGGATTTTACAACAGGTTTAATGTCACAGTGAATGATTGGTGGCCGACAATCATGATGAAGATAATCCAGCGCATCAGCAACATCAACGGCTATATTCAATCTCTGCGTCAGGCTCAAACTGTTCTTTTGAAGGCTTCCATCTTTCTCAGGATGCAACCATCCGTCGAGGTTCCCCATGGGCATGAGTTCGAGAACCAGAGCTTTGAAATCATCGCCGCCAGAATCGATGCTGGAGCACGAGGTGATAACCTTGATGACATTTCGATGGCGAATTCTTCTCAATGTCGTGCACTCGGTCGCGAAGCTCTTTGCGGCGCCGCTTGTTTCGAGGTCGAAAACTTTAACCGCCACCGCCGTTCCGTCGCTTCCTAGTGTTCCTCTGTACACTGACCCGCATCGTCCCCACCCTATCAGGTTGGCACTGGAAAAACCGCCTGTTGCTTTCGCTAACTCAGCTTGCGATATTCGAGGGAATGATTCCTTGAAGGATGATTGAGGAGAGGACGAGTTCAAAGAAGGTTTTTTCCTCATCTTCTGTTTCCTGCAAAGAAGGGCGGATTATGCATGAAACTGCCCCCAGAACTACGAGCAATGAGGCCACGAAGATCAACACTTTCGGAAGATAGTAGAACTTGTTCTTGACGGCCGGCGATCCTTTCGAACCGCATTTCGAAAAGTGAAGCTCGGCAATGCCGCCGCAAATCTCTGGATTTCCGGCGAGAGAGATTGCTGTGGCATTTTGGAAGATTCCCTGGTCAGGCACCTGGCCTTGTAGATTGTTATAAGAGAGGTTCAGAAGGCTCAGAGCCTTCATATTTTGCAAGAAGATGGGAATGGCGCCTGACAAATTGTTGTTTGAAAAATCTAGCGTCTGCAACCCCTGCAATTTGCTTAAAGCAGGAGGAATTGTACCGTTGAAGTAATTATTCTGCATTTGAATTGTTGATAACATGGTGCAGCTACCAAGACTTTCAGGGATTTCCCCGAACAAATTGTTATGAGAAAGATCTATCATTTCTAAATTCACCAAGCTGCCGATTTCCGGGTGAAGAGCGCCATTGAAAGAGTTTTGAGATAAACCCAAGTACTTCGAGAGGGTGGAGATGGTGAAAAGCTCTTTCGGCAGAGAGCCGTTGAGATTATTGACACTGAGGCTTAAAAAATTCAACTTTTGGAGACTGCCGAAGCTCGCTGGTATGATTCCAGTCAACTGATTTTCCCCGAGATCCAACTCGGTGAGTTTGGTGAGGTTGCCAAAGGAGGATGGGATGTCTCCAGTGAGCTGATTCCGCCCGAAAGATAGTGTTTGTAACAGAGCGAGATTTCCGATTCCCCGAGGTATGAAACCTTGCAGAAAGTTGAACTCCATTGTCAGCAACTGTAATCCAACTAGATTCAAAATTTCTGAGGGTGTGTTCGTTTCGCAGGAATTGAAATGTAAGAATTGGTTTTGGATGAAAACCTACGGCGCAGAGGAATTGGTTTTGGCTGAAAACCAATTCCTTTGTTCGTTTGCAGGAAGGTTTTCAGTTACAGGAATTGAAGTTTTCATTATTTCTGTTCGTTTGCAGGATGGAATTCGGAGACAGGAATTGCTCAACATTTCTATATTATGATGACTTTACAACCAATATATTACCGTTTAAAAATCATAAACTACCTATCACTTATATTGTAACAAAAAACTACATATCACAGTACATTGCAAACAAGGAAGTTGGCATGCCTCATCTCCCATAAAACCTAATTCATACAGACCATACAGGATTGCTTCAAACATTTAGTACAAGTAATGCTGCAAACACTGCAAACAATTAATACAATTACTCGGATACGACATTTTAAACAGATTAAATAGAAAACACAGCTACATAAAATATGAGTTCAGTTTTGAAAATATGAATACATAAAGATACAACCTCCCTAAATAGGGTCCAAAAACATATTAGTTCAAACATGACAAACATAAAAACATTTACGGTACACACTACTCGGATATATGGAGGTGTAACCAGCGCCTCCTAGCAATCTCCGGTAAAACCAAGAAGACCTCACACTTTGTCGCGTCAACACTCAGCAAATCTATGGCTTTTATAAGGTCATCTTCAGAAAGATCAGTCATAACAGATAATGCTTTGTACACCGCTTCAATCCTAGACCTTGATGGTTTTCCGATGGGGGCAATTTCGATTGGATTATCCATGTTCTTCGCAATATATGTGACAGCTTCGGCAATCGTATCAATTGCTGTTGGAGTTTTAGATTTCTTCTTCATTTGACCACTTTGCTCTGACGGAAATTCCTCTTCAGGAATTTCTTCCACCCCAAAATCATTCGATGACTCCACTCCCGTTGAGGTGTTAGCACCATTTGCTCGATCAGTCCCACAGAGAGTTCCCAAATCTCCCCAATTCACAATTACTTTATCTTTGTAGTGTTTCAAAGACGGATGCGCCTGCATTTAATGTAACCAATTCAATATATTGTAATAAGTAAAGTAGAAAAATTAATTTTTACAACATTTATCATAAAAGAAAATTCAATACCTTGATATAATCGGCCCATACTTGTTCGCTATCAACTTGCACCACATGTCGTTCCCAATCCCATCCAAATCCACTTGTATCCAGCATTGCAGATATTTCTTGATAGTATTTATTCCACGTTTTCAGCCGTGCCGCTATTTTCTCCTTGCTAATATGGACGCGACACTCATCCCAAAGAGCGGATATAGCAGCCGTGAATGCTACTCCTTTCCATCCATTCGAACCCTTGTTACCAAGATGTAGCTGCTCTAAAAGAGATGCCGATAGAGCATAATCCATTTCATTGGTCCATACTATGTACGACTTCTCCTTCTCTTTTGGTACCTGAGTCTTATTCTTGTCCATTTCCACACTGTAATATTTAATAGCATAAATCTTGTACATATTAAAAATAAGAGTGGTACAAAATGATAGTTCTACAAAATGAGAGTACATAACATATGATGGATGTTGATACTAAAAAAAATAGAGTACATAACAAAATGATAGTGCTGCAATAAAACGCAATACTCCAAAACATTCTTATACATAACATATGATGGAGACAAATATGGTACGAGTTAATTCTACGGTGTTTGTATATTGGTGATTCGATCTTGGTACTCATTGAACATTGTTAGGGCTAGGTTATCCCTGAATGCGGTCCATTCATTTGTTGCCTGAATGGGTTCAGCTGTATCAGCGTACTCAAGCTGTAAGCGTACTCTCAAACTAGCCCCAGTATTATGTGCTGTTAAAATGTCTGCATCAACTTCCTCCAACAACCTGACATCAGTTACAAGTCTCTGGTCTACCAAGTAATTGTGCAGCACGCAACAAGCATTAATTATTTGAACCTGGACAATAAGCATAAACAATTTACATATTTGATATTGCATAATATAATCAATCATATATAGCATTAATGTCTTCATTGTCATACCTGTTGCTTTATATTAAAGAAAGATGCTTGGCGTAAGATAGCCCATCTTTTTTTTTAATAAACCAAATGTCCTCTCGATAACGTTTCTTTTTTTCGAATGTCGGAGATTAAACAACTCTTTATATGTAGTTGGATTGTTGCCCTGAGTTGCCCATTCCTGAAGATGATAACGAGTCGACCGATAAGGAGCCAGATATCCTGGTCCATTTGTGTAACCCGCATCGACAAGATAGTACTTACCTATAATGAGAACTTGTACGTTACTAGCCCGAAAATAGTCGGATATACATAAAGTGGACACTTTTAAAAATTCTTACCTATGGGAACTTCAAAACAATCCTCTCTCTCCAATGCATTACGAAGCACCCTTGAATCTGATGCGGAACCTTCCCAACCGGGTAAAACATATACAAATTTCATGTCTGCGTCGCAAACTCCAAGAACATTCGTTGTAATAGCTTGTTTTCTATTGCGATATCTTCCTTGTTCACTTTGTGGTACAGTGACATCAATGTGTGTACCATCAATAGCACCAACACAATCTGTAAAATAACCCCACCTATGTGCTTGTGATGTTGCGGGACGTTTGATATACGTTGACGTCATCTTCAATATTGCTCTCAACACAAGGTTGAAATGACGGCTTATGGTATCAATGGAACGTATGTACGTACCACCTAAAACCCGAAATTTTGTGTTATGTGCAAGGACATGTAGGAACAAAGCTACTGATTCCTTCACCGGTACATTTTGTGTTTCAATTAAGAAACCTCCATCCACTAATATCCTACACAACCTAAAGAATGCACTCTTGCTCATCCGCAATTGATTATAACAGTTGATATCCGTGCCATTATATAACATATTTAAAATCGTCGATCTGAGAGTAGCATGATGTTCTCTACTGCTTGACAAACTAAATCGACTATTTTTCACCAAAAGAACAGCCGCAACGGAAGATAGAGCGGCTACAATCGCTCTCTTTCTCATGGCCATTTTTTTCCGTTTGTAAACCTCGATATCGACATCCATCTAGTAGCATGAAAATTAAATACTTAAATACATTTACATTTAGACAGACATCTACATTTACACATACACACATACACACATACTACACATACAAACACATACCTACATTTACACACACACACACACATACTACACATACAAACACATACCTACATTTACACACACACACACACACATACTACACATACATACACATACCTACATTTACACACACACACACACATTTACACACAAACATTTATACACACAAACCTACATTTATACACACACACCTACATTTACACACACACATGCACATGCGCATGCATTTACACACACACAAACACATATCTACAATAAGGCCTAAACATACACATGATTTACACTTACACACACACAAACGCATACATTTACACACACACAAATCCATACATTTACACACACACACATACATACCAACAAAAAATCAGGGCATCCTAAAGAAAAAAAAACCAACAAGTGGCCCTAAGCGGAGGAACACACATCATTCCAAAAAAACCTACTTTCTTGAAGAGGAGGAAGACATACCTGACAGCTGGCCGGCGTAGGGAAGCTTCACTGGAGGAGTTTTTCGGAGTTGAGGAAGTCGGCCGGACCATGAAAACTGCACGGGGAAGGAGAATAGGAAGGATATGAGAAATTTCATCGGTGAAACCGGAGGCCTATATGAGAGTTCTTCTTCTAGAGGAGAAAACTTACCTCTGATGAGCAGGAGTTGGCCGCCGGAGAAGACCGAAGAAGGCGGCACCGGGAGGAAAGCGGCTTTGCGGAAGCTAGGGCTGGAGCGACGAAGGATGCTCTGTTCTGAAAATCGCCAAAACCGACCGGGAGGGGTAAGTTTTGAGCCATGCGGTTTTTTTAATTTGAAAACCCATGGGTTTTCAAACGAATTCCAATTCCGGCCTAAATATTGCGAAACGAACACTTGAATTGGAATTGGGACCTTGAATTCCAATTCCATCCGTCAATTCTTACCAAACGAACACGCCCTAAGAGAATTCGAATACATATTCAGACTGCGCAGTTTGGCCAGCCGACCGATCTCCGCCGGAATGCGGCCGTGAAACAGATTTCTTCCCACGAAAAGATGTTCCAGCGAAGACAGATTCCCGAGCGATGCCGGAAAGCTGCCGTCGAGGCTATTGTTCGAGATATCGAGATGCACGAGCTTTGAAAGCGAGCTGATTCCGTCCGGAATCGAGCTCGAGAGCTGGTTGCCGCTCAGGTCGAGCGCCCGGAGATTCGCGCAGCTAGTCAGGTTCTCCGGAATCGCGCCGGCCAGCGCGTTGAAGCTCAGGTTGAGATAATTCAGGTTCTGCAAATTGCCGATGCTCGGCGGGAGAGTTCCGCTGAACCAGTTTAGGCTGAGGTCAATCCTCTCGAGGAAATTGAGGTTGCCGACCGCCGCCGGCAGCGAACCTGACAGGCCCTGGGAGACGAGTTTCAGAGCTCGGACTCGGTTGCCGCCGGATCCGCCGCACCAGACGCCCTTCCATGAGCAGAAATTAATGGAGTCGTTCCAGGTGCTGAGAATGCTGTCTGAATTCTGCATAATGAGCTGATCCTTCAAGGATTTAAGCGCCAATTGATCGCCTTCGTTCACAAGTGATTTGGAAGAGATTGTGGAAGATGACAGAATGATGATGAAGAAGAAGAGAAGAGATTTTGAGTTGGATTCCATGGATAGTTGTATCAAGGCTCTGTTAGCTCTCTCCAGGTACCGTCTTCTTCTTCCCCAATACATGCAGGAGTGATAAAATCTATACATGTCAATATAAACTTACATGTAGAACAAAAATACAGAACTAATGAATGGCTTCTTTTTTGTTAAAAAAATAAACAGTACTTGAGGAAAATGAGAAATACTCAAAGTTGCCTGTGCACTCTCCATATCAGGATACTCTCCATTTCAAATGAAATGGAGGGGATCCATTTCATGGACAGGATTTGTTGCTTTAGCATCTAACGGGTTCACTTTTTCCATACCTTTTATATATTTTTTTTATTCAAAAAATTCTGAACCACTAGATTTTTTTAGGCTTTTTCTGTCCACTAGATATGAAATGGATGGAGAGGATCCGGATCCTGCATCTCCAGTCTGTCACAGCCCCAGCCTTCTGGAAAATGAAAACAATTTATTTTTTTCAAAAATTATTATAAAATGATAACAAAAATACAAAATTAAGAAGAGCAGCTATAGGCTTAGTAAAACATGAGGTTTTTTTAATATATGTAAATTAATCTATAAAGATATTCATTTATGGTGTAATCCGGTCGACCATCAAGTCAATCATAATCATTCAATTTAGCTGAAATTAATTTTATTCATTGGATTATCTACAATTTTTTTACTAGAGCTCTTTCACCTGCTATGATGTGGTGTCTTATGCTTATATTAAGGTGAAAGGTACCCTACAATATGAAATTATGATTTTACCTGTAAAATGAGGGTCATATGACTTTATTTGTAATCTCACAAAAATTGTTAACGGTGAGAATTGAACTCAGATTCTCACTATACCATGCAAAGATGACCACCATTACACCTTATATTTTTATTTGAACAATTTTAAGGATAACGGTTGTCATATTTGCTTGGCAATATTAGGCGGCGGAGGCCTATATTTATATATACTCATATTAGAAGAATTTTATTTTATGATTTGGCGTTATCATGCATCAACATTTATTGTTGAGTGATGTTTATTATTTAATAATTGTATTAGGTTCCTTGAGTTCAGAGTTGAGGTTCTAAAATTAGAATTTTATATTATTTTTATTAGAATTAGTTCTTCAATTCCAACTTAATTCCATCCAACCACTTATTTAAGAAATGGTGAATGCGACATTTATAAACAAATAAGATAATTGATGGGGTCGGCCCAAATTTATAGAAAAATCGGGCTGCAAATAATTATATTCCTCTCTCACCCCACTAATGAAATGGGGAGTTACAGGCGTAACCACCACATGCCCGATTTGCGTGATAACCACATTGCACATAATCCTAACTGTTGCGCAGGATCTTGTGTCGGCCGCCCCGCCACTGCCTGGCGACCTCAGCCGGCCCTGGGAAGGTTTCACAACTCTGTGATACTCTGACTGTTTGCGCGCTCGACCGCTCATCTGACTAAGATGGTTCAGTAGGCCCGGTTGACTGGGAGCCTCGAGCGGACCGCAATAATTTGACATCGTTTGTGGGAACACGAGTTCCTCAAGATTCGAAGATTCGGGAAGCAGTGGTTCTATTACCGAACACAGACATAGCTAAAAAAGTCTCTGTTAAGACTCTATCATCACGTTCGAAGAGGAAAATCTTAGAGGGTTGCAGGTGCCACACCAGGACTCGTTAGTGGTTAGTGCGGAAATCAGAGACCCTTGCTTTCGAGTGAAGAGAATCCTAGTAGATTGCGGCTATTCCGTTGATATCCTATTCCATTCCACTCTTCGGAAGATCAAGCTCCCTAAGGGGCATTTATACCCTGCATCAGGGACGGTCCATGGAATCGACAACCTCCAGTGCCTGTCAAAGGAGTAATCGTGCTTCCCGTCACGATAGGCAAGCCATCGGAGCAGGTGACCCGTCACATTCAATTTGTAGTTGTGGATTCCAGTTCTCTGTACAATGCAAATTTGGGAGGCCATCCCAGGCAATTTTCGGGGCCGTCCCATCAATCTCACATCTCGCCATGAAATTCTCAACCTCGGGCGGGATTGGGGTCGTTCGGGGCGACCAAGAGGTGGCTCGTGCGTGCTGCTCAGAAATCGCGCAGCCGGACAGGGCAGTCACTCTCAATATTGATAACTTTGATCTTCGTGATGAAGCTTCAATTCAGTGAGAAACCCCGATTGAAGGACTCGTAGAAATTGTCCTCTCTCAGCAAGTCCCGACCTAGACAGTGCAAATTGGTTCGCCGCTAACCCCATTGGAGAAGCAAGAGATACAGTCTTACCAAAACCGCGACCGAACCGCTAAAATAACAGTTTTTCAAATTAGAACCAAACCTTATTTGATTTGACTAATTTCGACTGTGATTCCGATTCCAACATAACTTTTAGAACCGTCGTGTCAACGGTTCTAGTTACGGTTCAACAAGAACCAAAACCAAACCGTCCCTAACGGGCGGTACGGTCTGCTTCCAATCAGTTCCAACAAGAACCAAAATTAAACTTGACAGAATGAATGAGGGAGGCCAAAAAAAATTCGGAGGGAAAAAATAAACCCGTTTGTTTTTTTGCAAGAGGGACTTCGGACTGGACGTAGGAATTTTACATTTTACCAAGAAGTATTTTTTGTATAATATAGTAAGAATTTTAACTTGTTCTTCTTGAAATCTTATTTTATAATTAAAATTTTGATCGAAGAATATATTAATTAATTTAATTTGACTAATTTATCGGTTACAAATAAATTTGTCTTTCAAATAAATATATTAGTAAATTGAAAATACATTATATAATTATATAAAAACCAAAATCGCACCGCAAAAATCAACTTCATTCCGCACTAATATCAAACCACACTGCACATTTTTTGGTGTGGTCTGATTGTGTTCAATTCAAAACTGATCTCATTTGGTGCGATCGCGGTTTGAGTTCAAAACACATCAGTTTCACCCTTAACAGTGAATATAAATATTATTAATAAATTATAAAAATAACAAAATTATAACAATATTAATAATATATAATAGTAATAAATGGTTCGCGGTTCGGTTCTGCTTCGGTCTGGTTTCGATCGGGTCTAAAAATTCTGAAACCGCTTGATACTTATATGTTGCAGTTTCGGTTTCGGTTCCGGTCGGGATAATAAAACAAAAGAACCACACCCGAATCAATGTTGTTCACGGTTCTAAAATTCAAACTGAAAATCGAATAATTCGCGAACGATTTGGTCCGGTTCTTTGGGGTTCCAATTTGTTTCCGGTTCGATTTTCGGTTTTAAGTGAAACCTCTAACAGCCCTGCTCCGCAGGAACATGAATATCTTTGCTTGGAGCTCAGAAGACATGTCGTCGGTGGATCTAGAAGTGATCCTCCACTCTCTAAACATCAACCCCTCGTGCCGCCAGTCATTCAGAAGAAGAGAAACTTCGCTCCAGACTGGTTACAGAAGATCGAGGAAGAAGTGACCAAGCTCTTGGATGCGAAGTTCATCCAGGAGGCTGAGTATCCTAGATGGTTAGCAAATGTGGTCATAGTGAAGAAGACATATGGGAAGGACAACTTCTCACTTCCAAGGATCGATCAACTTGTAGGTGCGACTGTCGGGCACGTGCTTTTGAGTTTTATGGATGCATACTCTGGGTACAATCAGATTCACATGAACCCCTATGACTAGGAGCACACGACTTTGCGAACCGACAAAGGCGTCTACTACTTCTACAAGGCAATGCCTTTCGGCCTCAAGAACGTCGGCGCAACCTATCAAAAGTCGATGAACAAGGTGTTCAAAGACCTCATCGGAAAGGCGATGCATGTGTATGTGGATGATATGATGGTAAAGAGCATTCGTTGTCACAACCACTTGGTGGATTTGGAGAGATGCTTTCAATTTTTGCGCTACTACAAAATGAATGCGGCTTAACCCAGGAAAGTGCGCATTTGGGGCCACAGTCGGGAAATTTCTGGGCTTTTATGGTAATCTATCGTGGAATAGAGGCAAACCCTGAGAAGATTAAAGCCCTTGAAAACATGACGCCTTTGCACGTAATCAAAGAGGTCCAGCGGCTGAATGACAGGATCACCACACTCTTCTGTTCCCTAGCACAGACAAGAGACAAGTATCTACCTTTCTTCAAAATCCTTCGAGAAGCGCGCAACACCGGATTTCAGTGGACGGATGAATGTCAGGCAGCGTTCGAACATCTCAAGCAGTATTTGGCGTTCCCTCCTCTCCTGTCGAAGCCAATACCTGATGAGGTATTGCTTTTTGTATCTGGCAGTGTCACCGGTCGCCCTAATTTCAGTTCTCGTAAAGGATGAGGGCGGAGTTCAACGCTAAATTTATTATCTCAGCAAGATCCTCAACGACGCCGAGACCAGGTACTCGGTAGCTGACAAGATGGCTTTGACCCTTGTTTCCTCGGCAAGAAAACTCTGGCCGTACTTTCAAGCACATACTATAAAGGTGCTGACGCGGTTGCCCCTCTAAACTATCCTTTAAAAGCCCGAGGTCTCTAGAAGACTTGTCAAGGGGGCAGTCGAGCTAGGCAGGTTCGACATCCAATTCCTCCCACGGCCGAGCATAAAGTCACAAGTCCTGGCCGACTTTGTTGTCGAGAGCACCATTCCAGAGCCCACTCCCATAAAAGGATCGTCTGTCGCTCACTGAACTCTCTACGTCGACGGAGCCTCGGGCATGGAGGGGGCGAGAGGCAGTATATTGTTGATAAGTCCGGAGGGAATTCCTTTGGAGTATGGCCTCGTTGTCAACTACGGGGCAGAAGAACTAATAATCTACACATATTCGCAGCTGGTAGTATCCTAGGTCGAAGGAGATTTCAAGGCAAGAAATAATCAGCTAGCCCTCTACCTTGCATTCGTCAGGAGCCTTATGTAGAAGATTCCCTCTCATCAGATCCTCCAATCCCTCAGGAGCAAAACTCTAGGGCGATGCACTCTCCAAGTTCGCTACTTCACTAACAGGTTACCAGTCTCGAAGGCATCATGGTTCCGAGCATCCAGGGGCCATGGGAAATTACGACCATTGGCTGTGAGGGCCCATCTCGGATGGACCCCTTATGGGCCTATCTTGAGAAAGGAATGCTCTTGGAAGACCACGTGGAAGCACGATGGCTTCGGATATGGGCATCATCATTCGTCATAATCAACAGAGAATTATACAAGCGAGCGTTTACCAGCCCCTATTTAAAATGCCCACCCGAGTCTGAGGCGCCATATTCTCCTCGCGAAATCCATGAAGGGATTTGCGACGAGCACCTCAGAGGAAAGGCTCTAGCACGAAAAATACTCCGCCAAGGATTCTACTTGCCAACAGTAAAGAAAGATTTGACAGAGTTTGTGTGGAAATGCTCTAGGTTCCAGTTTCATGCGAACGCACTACACTAACCACCGGTCGCCCTCACCGCAATTCAAAGCCCATGACCGTTCACCCAGTGGGGGGATTGACATCATGGGCCCCCTCCGCAATGACAACGGGGCAAATGAAGTTGAAAGAGAAGGGGTTAGATCTGATTTACTCTAGAGAGGGGGGGTGAATAAAGTAATTTAAATTATTGGCTATATTTTTAAGATTTATATCATAGTCAAAATATGTGATCCTATTAATAATTGAAAGAAGGAAAAGAGCAATTCTAATCTATCACAATTACAACAAAAACATAAAGAAAATGAGCACAACCAGACAACACAAGAAATTTATAGTGGTTCCCCAACTGGGTACATCCACTCTTCTACCATCCTGGTAGGAATCCACTATCAGGTTTTTGATCAGGTGACTGCCACCACAAGATCTATTTCTAGGGAGATATCACAACCCTTTAGGCTTTTGATCAGGTGCCCAATAACCAGGAATACACTTTTGAAGGGAGTTAATAAACCCTTTTTACAGGAGGTGAGAGAGAGGTGATGGGGTCTTCTCTTTTCTCTAAGCAACAAAGAAGACAAGTGGATTTTCTTGATGATATCAAAGCTCCCCCTGAGACAGAAATTCAATCAGGAAGATGGAAGCTTTGCATGGTGAGTGTGTCTTCTTTTGAAAGATCTCCAGAAAAGCTTCAGACTAATAGTGATGGTTGTCTCTTGAAATTCTTTCTGAAGATGCAAAACTGATGTCGAAGAAAAATGTTCTCAGTCTCTTTTGTATTGTGTTTCTTCTGTTCTTGTTATTAACTGAAAAGAGAAAATCTCTTTTACATGAGCAGTCAATTATTCTCCTTTGAATTTCGAATTCCTGCATTAATTGCTGAAAGATCTGGAGAATAAAACCGGCTGGAATGACTGTCTTAAATGAGTTTCCCCAACTGTCCCTAATAAAATAAACAAGTAATTACCCTGAAGAAGACCATAATTAATGCTGCAAATAACGACTAAATTCACGAGAATATGAACATTAATTACTCAGGAATATTACTGCTAAATAATACAGAAAGTAGGGACAAAAAACAGGAAAAAATCTAAGTCAGGCTCGGGACAGATTTCATCGAGCTGATAATTCTTGTTCGTCGACCTGAGCTCAGCGAACTGCATTCTGAGAAGAATTTGCCTGTTCTGCACTCAAAGTTCGTCGAACTGGGATAGAAGAACGTCGAACTCCATCCTGATAGAGGATTAGAGTTCGTTAAGCTCAGTTCAACTTTCGTCGATCTTAGTTCAGAGAAGAGACTCTGAGATCGTCGAACTGAGAACGAAGATCGTCGATCTCACTTCAGAGTTCGTCGAACGCCTTCTTCAATAGATAAAATTCTACCTTGTTCTGATTTCTTCAGTCTTCAAAGTCTTCTGAGGGATTGGTCAGATCAAAATGACTAGTTGACTTACCCAATAATCTAATGAAGACCTATGACCCTAGACTATATAAAGTGGGTCAATCTATGCAACCCTAATAGTGAATCTTAGCCCAAATCCCTAAAACAGGTGGGGTTCCAACAATCTCCCCCTATTTGGGTGATGTCACTATGTACAGAGAATGAAAACAAAACAACAGATATCTGACAGAATTAACAGAAAATTCAGCAGATATAACTGTATATACAGAGAATGAAAATTTTTCTAAGAGCTGTCTGAAGGAGGAGCAGAAGAAGATTTAGTAAACACAATTTTTCTGAGAGGATTTTCTGTTTCATGCTTGGACATTTTTAGGTCTTGAGCTCGAAGAAGTGTTATAGTTGAGGCTCTTGGTGTTGGGTACATTGGAAAATATGTACCTGATTTGGAGAAGCTTCTCTTAGCTCAATGATATACATCAAGGTGTATTTGATGTTATTTTTAGTTTAAATGTGCAGGTTAAGAATATGCTAAAATGCAGAGAAAAGTTTCTAAGTCCATGTGTCGACACCAGAGGAAGCTGTGTCGACACTTCAGTAAATTTGTGTCGACACTTGGAAAAGGCTGTGTCGACACACAGAATAGTTAGTCGACATCAACTGTGTCGACAACTGGAGGCAGTGTCGACACACAGAATATTTAGTCGACATCAACTGTGTCGACACCAGGAGGCAGTGTCGACACACAGAAGCAGAGTCGACATCAACTATGTCGACACCTAGAGGCAGTGTCGACATACATAATTCTTAGTCTACATAAACTGTGTCGACACACAAGACTTGTGTCGACACACAGCAGAGTTTCAACATAGTTGATTGCTGTGGAGTGAAGAAGTGATTGTGTCGACACAAATAATCTGTGTCGACACATTCTCAAGATGCAGTGTAAGAAGTAGTGTCGACATCAAGGCAGCTATGTCGACACCACCAAAGTCTGTGTCGACACTTAAGTCACTTGTGTCGACACATATTGACAGTTTGTCTCGACACATAATGGCAGTCAGTCTCGACACTTAGCCGACAGAGAAAAGGCTTAAGAACTGTTTGAGGACTTGACAGCTGTGAATTACAACAGGTTTACTGATGCTATTGATACTGACAGGAGTTCATTAGAAACCGGATCAGCCGGTTACCATGGGTGAAGCCTATATATAGATGGACTGTGTCAAATAAAAAAGAAGAATACACACACAACTAACACAACTATTAAGAGATTGATCTTTGATCAAGAAAGTGCAAGTCACACAGAAGACTTCGTGAGAAGATCTAAGAAGACATTCTGAAGTGATTATCCACTCAAATTTTGTCTAAGGAGAATTCAATCCAGAATTCAGAAGGAACTTCAGAAGATTTGGGGAAAGAGAGCTCCAGCTGTTTTGAAGTCAAGAAGGAGACAATCACAAGTCTCTCAAGAAGTAGATCCTGAACTAATCTACTAAGTAGATCCAGATCTATTTTTGGAATCCAAGAAGGAAGCTGTCAGTCAGTCAACTTCAAAGGAGATCAACCCTACTAAGTTCAGATTCGAGAAGCTTTGAAGAAAGTTAAGAACAGGTTGATTTCAGCCATCAGTCTCATCAAGAAGCTGATCAAGAATCCTCTTATCCTTTCTCTCTCAACAAGGGTAAGAATCCATCAAAAATACTTATCAAATTCTGTAGGATCTTTTCAAAGATCTGAGTTGTAAGCTTTTGTTATAAATGCTTAGTGTAGGAGATTTAGATCTCTGAGTGGTAAGGATGTTTGAGCCTGAGTGTAGAAGATTTCGATCTATGAGTGGTAAGGCTGTTTGAGCCTGAGTGTAGGAGAATCAGTTCTCTGAGTTGTAGGCCTTGTGGCAAGGCTGAGGTAGGGCTTATTAGCCTGAGCTGTAGGAGTGTGGATACATTCTGAGTTGTAGGAATCCTTCAGGATTCTGAGCTGTAAGATCTGTGGATCTGAGAAAAAAAGGAAGAAGTTAGGCTGAATCTAGCATATTGCTGGATAGGCGAAGGGGGAAAGTGGATGTACCCAGACCTTGGGGAACCACTATAAATCAGTGTGCAATCTGTGATTTGTGTAATTATAGATTCTATGATTGTTTATGCTGTGTTGGCTGTAGAGTTTTCAGATTTATATTAAAGAACTGTAGTTATATTCTGTCATAGATTGAAACAAGGATAAGAACCATTCACCCCCCTTCTAGGTGTTTAGGTTGTATTGAAGTTAAATCTATCAAGTGATATTAGAGGGAGGTTGCTCAAAGAAGGACTTAACAGTCTGAGTTAGATCCCTAAGGCAGAATCAAGAATCAAGAAAATGGGTTCTTGAGAAAATCACAAGGAACTAGGGTCTATGAAATTACTCATCTGCAGGAAGGAGATATTTAGAATATGGAAAGAAAGGGTCAGGTTGTTTATGGAGGCTTCTGACCCAAGGATCTATATTACAGTAAAAGAAGGTCCTTATATTCCAATGAATGTGTCTGTTCTAGATGCAAATCAAAGAACTCCCAAAGATTTTTCTGAGATGACTAAGGATGAGATCATCCTGGCAACTATGGATAAAAGAGCCCAGAATATCATAGTAAGTGCCATAGATGATTCAACCTTTCAGAATTTGATTCACTACAAGACCTCCAAGGAAATGTGGGACACTTTGATAGTCTACATAGAGGGTTCTGAAGAAGTAAGATAAGATAGAAAGTTTATGCTAAATCAGGAATATGAAAGTTTCAGACAAGGGAAGTCAGATAGCATATCTGAGTTCTATAAAAAGTTCTATAGAATAGTAAATGAGCTGATGTCTTATGGAAGGGTTTTCAGTACATATGAACTGAATGATAAATTCCTAAGATCCTTGACAAAGGATTGGGACACCAAGATTTGTGCCATTAGGGAAGTGGCCATACTTGCAGATATTTCTCCTCCAACTTTATTTGGAAAGTTGATGTCTTATGAAATACAACTAATGACTAGAAAATAGGAAGAAAGAAATGCAAAAGGGGAGCATAGAAAAAAGTCTTTGGCCTTCAAGGTTGAATCCACTAGAAAGAATAGGAGGATGTCTCCATCACCTCCTAGGGAAGTTGCTGAAATTACCTCAGATAATTCAGACAACCAAAATTCAGATAGCAGTGATTCAGATACAGATTTTGCTGCCTTTACAAGGCAGTTTCAGAAATTCTTGAAGAAGAAGCAGTGGAAATCTAGGCCCTCCACATCACAGCAAGTTGATGACTATTATCAAAAGAGAAAGTCATCTGGGAAGGACAGGAGCAGGTCTAAGCCTAGCAAATCTACAACATCAAAGATAGTTTGCTATTGCTGTAATAGGCCTGGACATGTTGTGGCTGGGTATCCTGACAAAAGAAAGGAGTCTGTTGATAAAAGGAAGACTCAACAAAAGAGCAAGAAGGAGAAATCCTTTGTTGCTAAGAAGGAGAAGAGCTTGACAGACCAATCATCTTCAGAGTCTGAATCTGAAGCTGAGGCATACATTGGCCTATATGCAGCAGATGAAGAAGATGAGTTTATGCAATTGCTGAACTCTATCTATGCACAAGAAGACCATCAGTGCATGGGACTGATGGTTGTATCAGAAGAAGACAAGTGTCAGGATCAGGCTGGTCCTAACAAAGTACAATGTTTTTCTAGTAATTCAGATTGTAGTACTAGCACAGAGTCAGCTACATCTGCATCAAGTGATGTGGATGAGTCTGAATCTGAAGGTGATATTAATCAGCTGATAGATGAATATGAGGACTTGTTGCAGGCACTAAAGAAAAGCAAGAACCTGGCCAAAACTCAGGCTAAGGAAATTGCAGATCTTAAGATGACTGCATCTGACTTAGAGAAAGAGTTGGATCAAAAATTGAATGAGATTGCCAAACTGAAAACTATAACTGTTATTCAGATGGGCACAATCACATACAAAAATGATCTAATTAAAAGTCTGGAAGTCAGACTTCAAAAAAAGAAAGATTTGGTGACTAGTTATTCCAAGCCAAAATCAGTTTTACCCTTAATAGATGAGTTTGTGGCTCAAAAGGGTAATGCTGGAATAGGCTTTAAAGGTAACACTAGGGCTGTCCAATTCAAGAGAAAGAGCAAAGCCTCGGTCCAGCCACTGAATTTTAAAGTCCTTGTAGTTTTTAGAAAGGTACAAGTGCCTTCTAACAAGTATGACCTTGAGAATACTCATGGTCATAGTAAGACTGAAGTTCTGAATGACAAGGGTGTTTATGTCAATAAGGCAGCCCATGTTCATAAACCCCATGTTTGTGAGAAACCAGTGGGTGTAGCTGCAGCAGTACCAGCACAATACAAAAGATTTGCTGTCAACCAGACTGTCAAGAATGTATCTAAAAATAGATACAACAAGTATGAATGCTAGTGCTGTGGTAAGACAGGTCATTATGCCATAGATTGCTGGCACAATACTAGTGTCAGGAAGAATAACAGTCTACCTGTTAGAAGAGCTGCAGGTTGATTTGTTAAGTATGAAGCTAACTTGAACCAAGGACCCAAGACTTACTTGGGTTCTAAGGGAAGGTTATTCTTTTTTGCAGGTGAGTCCAAGTTACCATGCCCCTATATAGTACTTGGACAGTGAATGTTCCAAGCACATGACTTGAACAAAGGGATTGCTGAAGGAGTATTTGCCTATCATAAATGGGTCTAAAGTAATCTTTGGTGGCTCTGAAAAAGAAATCATCAAAGGGTTTGGTAACATTTCTAGTAACCAGATTACTATCACTCAAGTGGCCTATATGAAGGGTTTGAAACACAACTTTATAAGCATAAGTCAGATGAGTGTTTTAGGATATGACATTTCATTTGTTAAGAATGGATGTAATATCAAAAGGTCAAATGATCAAAAGATCATTTTGACAGGATATAGAAAAAGGAATGTGTACTGTCTTAATTTTGAGTGTGGGAATAAAGGTTCTCCTATTTGTCTTGTAGCTGATGAGAGAGCCTCTCATTGTGTCAAATGGCACAAGAGGCTGACCCATCTTAACTACAAAATAATTGGTCAACTCTTTAGCAAAGAGTTAGTGAGAAATGGTCCTCAAGTTAAGTGTATAAAAGAAGGGATATGTTCAGCTTGTCAAAAGGGCAAGCAGACAAAATCCTCCTTTTATAGCCTTGAAAACAAGGATTCAGTCAGGTGTCTATACCTATTGCATATGGATTTATTTGGTCCTATGTCAGTTCATAATCTAGGTAGGAAGGTCTACACTTTTGTGATAGTAGATGACTATTCTAGATATTCTTGGGTGTTCTTTCTGAGACAAAAATCAAAAACCCCAAGTATTTTACATAGTTTTGTCAGACAAATTCAGAATGAACTGGACAGTACAGTTGTCAAAATCAGAAGTGACCATGACACTGAATTTCAATCTGAAAGTATGCCAAGACTGTGTGAAGAATTTGGGATTTTTTAAGAGTTCTCCTCACCTAGAGCACCACAGCAAAATGGTATTGCTAAAAGGAAGAATAGAACATTGATTGAGGCTGGTAGAACTCTATTGAGTGACACTTCTCTCTCAGAATATTTTTGGGCTGAGACAGTAAACACTGCATGTCATGTGATCAACATGACTTCTATCACCAAGTGCCACAAAAAGACTCCCTATGAGATCATGAAAGGTAGAAAACCAAATTTATCCTATTTTAGGATCTTTAGTTGCAAGTGCTATATCCTTAACAATGACAAGTCTTATCTAACTAAGTTTGCTGTCAATTCCCAAGATGAGATATTTATTAGGTACAGCAACAATAGTAAGGCTTATAGGGTCTACAACTTGATTACACAGGTTGTAGAAGAATCTGGACATCTTGTATTTGATGAAACTAGATTTATCAACAGTGAGTTGCCTTGTAGTTCATGCAGTCCAACAAGTATAAATAAGAGAATGGACAAGCTTTCCATTGCAGAAGATTCAACTGTAGATCAAGAAATGAAAAATGGTGGCTACTATCCAGGGGGAGTACAGGACTCTCTAGGAGCTGAAGAAAACCAAGAGGTGCAACACATTGAAGAAACTGGAGGTATTCAGCCTGAAGAAAGACTACCTCCAGCTGTTAGACACTTAAAAGATCATCCAGTAAATCAGATAATTTATGATCCAAGACATGGAGTGCAAACCAGAAGCAGGAATTTGAACACAGTCCTGTACTCAAGCTTTCTATCTCAATTAGAGCCAAAGAAATTTGAAGAAGCTATCCTAGACCCACATTGGATTAATGTCATGCAAGAGGAGCTAAATCAATTCAGAAGGTGCAAGGTTTGAGAGTTAGTTCCTAAACCAAAAGACCACAATATCATTGGAACAAAGTGGATCTTTAGGAACAAATTGGATGAGAGTGGAATTATTGTGAAGAACAAAGCAAGAATTGTTGCAAAAGGGTACAGGCAGGAAGATGGAATAGACTTTGATCAAACCTTTGCCCCAATAGCAAGATTGGAAACCATTAGAATGTTCCTTGCTTATGCAGCATATCAAGGATTCAAGGTATTCCAAATGGATGTAAAATCAGCATTCCTGAATGGAAATCTAAAAGAAGAAGTCTATGTAGAGCAGCCTTCAGGTTTTATAGATTCTCTCAAATTAGATTATGTTTATAGACTTAGGAAAGCTTTGTATAGGTTAAAGCAAGTCCCAAGGGCTTGGTATAAAATCATGTCTACTTTCCTTATTGAGAAAAAAATCTCAAGAGGAAAAATAGACAAAACTCTATTCCTAAGGGAGTCCAAAGGAAAGATAATCTTAGTTCAGATTTATGTAGATGACATAATTTTTGGATCTACTGAAAACAACATTTGCAAGAAGTTTGATAAACTTATGCAAGGGAAGTTTGAAATGAGCAGTATGAGGGAACTTAAGTTCTTCTTGGGATTCCAAGTAAGACAGACTGATGATGGCTTGTCCATATCCCAGTTTAAGTTCACCAAGGAGTTAATTAAGAAGTATGGTATGGAATCATCCTCCACCATGAGAACTCATATGGGAACAAGTATGCCTATATGCAAAGATGATGCAGGTAAACCTGTAGATGAGTCTTTGTATAGAGGAATAATTGGCTCACTACTATATCTCACTGCCAGTAGACCAGACATTATGTATGCAACATGTGTCTGTGCTGGGTACCAAGCATGCCCTAAAGAATATCATTACACTGCAGTAAAGAGAATTTTGAGATATCTAAAGGGCACACCTAATCTAGGCCTTTGGTACCCTAGGAATGGAGATTTTCTACTAACAGGCTATTCAGATGCAGACTTTGCAGGTTGTAAAGAAGATAGGAAAAGCACTTCAGGTACATGTCAATTTTTGGGAGGAAGATTGATATCTTGGAGCAGTAAGAAGTAGACTAGTGTGGCAATTTCCACTGCCGAGTCTGAATATGTGGCAGCAGGAAGTTGCTGTGCACAGCTGTTATGGATTCAGCATCAGCTAAGAGACTATAGTATTCAAGTAAGTAGAACACCCTTATTTTGTGATTCTAAAAGTGTTATATCTATTGCTAATAATCCTGTTTCACATAGTAAGACTAAGCATATAAAAATAAGATACTATTTTCTTAGAGACCATGTAGAGAAAGAGGACATCTCATTAGAATTTGTTAAGACAGATTATCAAATTGCAGATGTATTTACTAAGCCTCCAGATGAAACTAAATTCAATAGATTTAAAATTGAATTAGGAATGTTGACCATATGTTAGATTAACAAAAGTGGCTAAGTAAAATTGTGTCGACACATTCAGTAATAAAGTGTCGACACAGAGGAGTTGTGTCGACAATTCAGGGAAATTGTGTCGACACAGTGTCGTAGTGTCGACACCTAAGGGACAAAGTTTCGACACATCCAGGAAAGTAGTGTTGACACATCCAGAGAAGTGATGTCCATACATTCAGAATTTGTGTCGACACTTCGAATAAGTGTCGACACAGACTTTCTGTTCATCAACTACGTAAGTCAAGTGTCGACACATCATCAATTTGTGTCGACACATAAAGGTCAACATTATTGTCGAAATATTAGAAGTATGTGTCGACACATTTCAACTGTGTCGACACATTTAGACAGTTTTTGCCCGCCTTTTGACCTTCTTTGTTTAAAAGGGGATAAATAGGACCAGAACAAATTCTGTCGACACGCTCACTAGGTTTTCAAGACTAAAACCCTGTGTCGACAAACTCTCTTCTCTCCATTAAAGTTTTCTCATCATCCCAATGACGCAAAAGGTTGAAGACAACATTAACGAAGGCTACGAGCTGGTGCGCAATGCTTTTGATGATGCGGCGACGGAGATTAAAGGGGTCATTACCCTTGTTACTGATAATGGATTAGAGTTTCTTGTATCTGAACCTACCAAGATCTGGAAGAAGGAAGTGTTTGAGTTCTATGTTGCTACAACAGTGGACTCCACTAGACTCAAGATTAAATCGTCAGTTCATGGAAATAGAGTCAAACTTACTCTGAAAAGTTTAAGAAAGATTTTTCACCTTCCTAGAATTCAGGATGAAGAAGAGGTCCTAGCCTCAAAGACAAGGGAGGCACTACAGTGGTGTGGATTGGATCCAACCATGAAGATTGGAGCAGCCATTAACAAAAAAGGGATGAATCAATAAGGAAAATTTCTATCTGAAGTGGTAGGGAAGGTGATTTTGTGTAAACCAGGAGGACATGATAGACTCTCTGCCTTTTTGTTCAGTCTGATGACAAGGATAATCTATAAGATTAACACAGATTGGTCTGTAGTTCTGTTTGAGAAGATAAAGGAAGGAATCAAAAAGCCTAATTTGGCTAGATTGATGAGTTTATACCTGGCTGGAGCAATTCCAGAGGTAATGCATCAGATTCCAGGATCTAAAATAAATCATATGAGAAGGATGGACATCAGAATAATATCCAGATGGGATAGGGTCCTCTCAAAGGACATACCTGATTTGGATAATCAAGAGACTGCAGCAAAATCACCAGTACATGACATTACTGAGCATGACCATGTGCAGGAGGACACAATAAGTGCACAAGTGCAGGGGGAGCAAGTTTGGGAACAGGTCCATGACCTGACTGAAAATGCCCAAGTCCATGAGGAGACAGTTACTGCACAGTTGTAGGGGGAGCCACATTCTGCACAGGCGCAGGAGGAAGACAGAATCAACTTATCAGAAGAAATAGATTCACAAACTGATCTTGATACTTCTGGAGGTATCGATGCTGCTGAAAAAGAACTATCACCTGCTCACACTCAACGAGAATTCACTCTGGAAGAGTTTTTCCTGAGATTGAGGGAGCAGCAGATAAGGAGGAGCATATCAGGGTTGAGGAGGAACAGAAGAGGTTTGAGGGGGAGCAGGCTAATCTTGAGGGGGAGCAGATTGGCACTGAAAAAGATACACCCTCTACTCCACCAGAAAGGGTTGAGATAGCCAGTACTTCTGATTCAAAGAATGAAGAACTCAGGAATGCCAAGAAGAGAAAACTTCTAGTCTTTAAGAGAAGGAACCAAAGTTATAAAAGGGCACTACAAACTACTCCACAACCTGCTCCTGAGACTGATTACAGCAATTTTTTGGTAGATTTACAAGTGAAATTAGATGAGCAGAGATTGGTTTTGGAAAAATATGTGGATGAAAGCCATAAGGCCCTCCAATTTGATCTAGCACAAGATATAAAATCAATCAGCTTTGAGGTAAATCAGAATAAGAAAGAAATGACAGATTGCTTCCACAAGGGGGGCCATGCTGTGGTATTTCTAGCACAACAGCAGGTAGAGATAAAGAAACAAGTGGATGATATTGCTGTCAAACAAGGCTATGTCCTTGAAAATCAGATTAGAATGAATGATAATCTGACGGAATCGCACAATGAGATAATCACTGAAGTAAAGAAAACAGTAATTGCAATGACTGAAGCAAGGACTAAGGAGAAAGAGGAATTTGATCAAAAGCTACAGGAAACATTGGATTCCTTTAAGACAATCATTACTACTTCTCAGAAAACAATTTCTGATCAGCTTCTAAAGTTAAAATCATTTTTAAAAGATGGTGTCAATTTTCTTGATGGGCAAATCAGATTTCAAAAAGATGATTTAAGAGATCATGTAGTCAGAGAAGTCATAAAGGGGGAGAGGTTGTTAGTATATGCATGCTCTGATCATTCCAAATGAATAACCAACAGTATCAGAGCCACTCTGGGATATCCACCCTTATGTGATGATGATAATGTGGCCGAGTCAGGTGTGCAACCAGCTCTACTTGAAGGTGATCAACCTGAGGTTGCCAAAGTCATTTACCCCCCTGCAGATTTTGAAATGTTACATCAACAAGTTCAGTCTATGTACAGCCCTCCACAACAAGTTGCTAATATTGTTATTGAAAAGGTAGATATGCCAGAAGCTGGTGTGAAAGCTCAGCAAGATGCTCAATTAACAAAGAAGAGATTCAGAGAGCAGGCAGAGTTAAAACCTGATTTTGAGCAATGGAGCCCCACTTCTAGAAATATCATATTAACTGTCTGGAAAGCTGTAAAAGACCAGGTTCATGAAAGGGGCAAATAGTATAATGAGCAGGAATGACAGAAGTATGAGGCAAGGCAGGAAGCCATAGTTCAACATAGAAGAAAGGCTAAGAGTGGGAAGCTACCTACTAATGCTCAGGAGTCTAGCAAGTATTTCCCTAAGCCTTTTCAATATTTTGAAAGGCAAAGGATTAAGGCTGAAGCACAAAAGAAGGCTGAGTTGAAAGGCAAGAAGCCCATTGAAGATACAGAACCTTTTGTGCAGGCTTAAATTAGATCAGGGAAATGAATAGTCATCAAGGAGCCTGTCCAGCCTTAGTTTAGTTTTACTAGATTTTTTCAAGAACTATGTAATTCTTAGTTTTTAAAGAAGTCTATATAAACAGTGTTAAGAAACTTTTTGATATAATAAACAAAACAATGTTCCATGTTCATTTAATTTGCATCCTTATTCTGTGATGTCAGTTTATTATTTGTGTTGTTTATAAATTACCCTGGTATATAATGCTTATATACATCATCATGTTTATTTATCATAAGTGGTGTATATATCATTGACAAAAGGGTTATGACTTCTCCAAATAGGAGGAGATTGTTGGGTACATTGGAAAATGTGTACCTGATTTGGAGAAGCTTCTCTTAGCTCAATGATATACATCAAGGTGTATTTGATGTTATTTTTAGTTTAAATGTGCAGGTTAAGAATATGCTAAAATGCAGAGAAATGTTTCAATACCCTTCCAAAACTAACTTCCTTGGTGCTGTCTACATTCATTATACTTTTCAACATAACTTCCTTGGTGCTGTCTTCCTCTCCTATTAGAGTAGCTACCTCTGGAATAAGATCTAGAGTATCTTCCTTGACTGTGAAGGGAATAGGGCTTTGGTTGCTGAGAAGAGGTTGACTTAGGTGCAATATTTCCTGAGGCACCTGCAGGAGGAGGAGGAGGAGGAGGTGAGTCCTTCCTGAACTTCTTGGTAGGAGCAGATCCAAACTTCTTCTTATTCTTTTGTTCTTTCATCTGGTTCTTTGAGAGTTTCATCCAGTGAGGTGTAGTTGGAGTTAAGGGAATATTATACAAGATATAGTATGGAATATCATTCTTTGGATTAGGAAGTTGCTTTGTTGATGCCTGAGCAACTTCCTTCTTTTTCTTAAACTTCCTCTTCTTAGACTGAATATCTTCTGAATCATCTGAATCATCAGATTCATCTTCACTTGATTCACTTGCAGAATTGTCGTACAAATCATCAATCCTCTTTAGTTGCTCTGCAGACAAGATTTCTTTGAGAGATATATTCTGAGCTGGAGCTTCTTCTGGAACTTGGATTTCAGTTTCTGGCTTTGGAAGATCCTCTGTCTCTGTAATCATTTCTTCCTCAAAAAGATAATCCATGTTTGGAAGAGGGGATTCTGCCCAGCCATAAGTTGGAGGAGAGAAAGCCTTTGGCTCATCCTCTAGTCCTGAAGGGAGAACAGATGGTTCTGCAAAGCTGCATCTAATTTGTTCTATAATCACTTAGCTAATAGGGGCAGTATAACATACTATAGCCCTAGGCAAGATTTGCTCAGGAAAGGGAAGAGAATAATAAAAAAATATCAAAATCCCTTAACAAAATAGCTAAGTCCACAGAAGGGACTAGGAAGAAAAATGGTGCAACAGTCTAAGGCCCTGCAATCTCAATATCTGTATCAAGAAAGACTAAAAATTCTGTATCTGTATTTACAATCTCTGTATCTGTTGTATCCATATATACAACTTTTACTGCTGCTTCACAACCTGCTGTTGCTGCTGGAGAGGGGACCTCATCATAGAATATCTCCCCCTGCCTGGTATCAGGAATTCCTGAGGCCAGGCCCCTGAATGAGGAGGGACCAGTTGAGGTAGCAAGTTTAGAAGAGAGAGCATTGATGGAAGAGATTAGAGGTGCAATGGCATCCTATATGAGAGATTTGATGGTGGGAGTAAGAAGAGAAATGATGGTGGATGTGGAATCAGATGATGGAAGGGAGGTGGTTGTGTTACCACAAGAAGTACATATGTTGAAGGTGGTAGAGGGAGTTGGAAGTATATGTAGTGGTAAGGAAGGTGTGGTGATGACTGGAAGGGTGACAGTAGGATGGATTTCAATTGATGGATGAGTGTCAAGTGGAATGTCAATTGAAGAATTAATATCAATTTGAATGTCATCTTGAAGTGGGAATGATGGTGGAGTGTGGGTTGGAGATGGAGATGGTGTTGGTGTAGGGATTAGGGTGAATGAAGCTGATATCTGGGTGGAAACAGATATGGTGGATGGAATGTCCTCTAGCTGTTGAGGAGAGACTGGGGTTGGTGATTGTGGTGGAGGAGAAGAAGGTAGTCTAGGAGGTACTGGAGCCTCTTCATTAGGTTGGGGAGTGACTGTTGCAGTCCTTCTATCCTCATAGGCCCTGGAGGGCTTGACAATTGTCCTCTCCCATTTGCTAAAAAGAGCTGATGTTATCCTCTTTGAAGCATTGATAAAAATGGTCTGAGAGACCAGCAACTGAGGGCACTTTTCCTAGAGAAAAAGTCCTAATACCCTTCCAAAACTAACTTCTCTTTTGTTATTCTTTTTCTTTATCAAATCAAATAACAGAATGTTCCAATTAACTGATTTCCTATTTACCAAGGCACTCATCACAAGAAATTGATGCCTTGTAATATAATCATGTGTCGTATGCTTGCCCAGCAAGATTTTTCCAACGATATCTGCAAGGAACTTATATTCTACAGATAAGTCCTTTTTCAATAGTTTGCTAGGGTTTTCAACAGAATGACCCATTGTAGACCAAATATTTAAGATAGAATTGCAGGAGTAAGAATAATCTGTTGACCTGCAATGATGCCGATGACGGTTTGAGCGCCAGGAGATGAGGATGAATAAACCCATTCTTTAATCTCGAGTACTGGCAGCTTGATTCTGGTTATCATGAACTTCTGCAGTCGCGACTCCTCAAACAGTTTGAGTATATCCTAGAAGATTTAATCAGAGTGACCAAATGATTCAAAATTAATGTCGAAGCCTGCATCAAATTTCATCGCAGAGAGAACAGCCGCTGGAATCGCCATGGAGATTTTCCTGCAAAGAAAGAGACAACGATCAAGTGCAAAGAGAACTGAAAGCGCGAGATAGATTTCGTCAAAAACCTTGTTAATAAGGTTTTTAGAAGTTGAAAAGACGATCTCAGTCCGACGAAAAGACAACACTCTTCGATCTGAGTTCGACGAAATATTTTAATAGAAAATAAGTTCGTCGATCTCAGTCTAAAGAACGGGAATAAATCGTCGATCTCTGTTCGACGAAGTACTCACTGAAGCAGGGATCGTCGATCTCCGTTTGACGAAATCTATTTCACTAAAAGTGTTCGTCGATCTCCGTTCGATGAACTCTTCATGAAGAGTTCACAGATCGTCGATCTCCGTTCGACGAACTGTGCCAAATCGTCGACCATAGATAAAAATTAGGTTAAATCTTCCACATTCATCATGCCTAGCTGATTTAAGAAGAACAAATGTTTCTTCTCATCCAATGGCTTGTTAAAGATGTCTGCTCTTTGTAAATCAGTAGAGATAAAAATAAGATTAACTTTATTTTTGTCTACACAATCTCTAATGAAATGATGTCTTATCTCTATATGTTTGGTCCTATTATGATGCACTGGATTTTGTGTTATGAATATAGAACTGGTACTATCACAATATATAGTTGAATTATTTAAGTTTTATCCATAATCCAGTAGGTGATTATGAATCCACAAAATCTGTGAGCAGCAACTGCAGTTGAAGTGGACATAGAAGTTTGCTTCTTACAGAACCAGGACACTAGCATATCACCAAGAAACTGACATATTCCTGATGTGCTTTTTTTGTCCACTCTACAACCAGCATAGTCAGCATCTGAGAATTCAGTTAAGTCAAATTCTGACTCTGATGGATATAGAAGTCCTATATTTGGGCAACCCTTTATATATCTCAAATTTTTTTTTTTAGCAAAATATAGTGAGATTCTTTAGGGTTCACTTGAAACCTAGCACAAATGCATGTAGCAAACATGATGTCTGACCTACTTCCTGTGAGATATAATAAGGATCCAATAATGACCCTATAAATTTTCTGATCAACAACTTTTCCATGCTCATCAGAATCTATCGCAACATTTGCAGTCATGGGTGTCATTGCTGAGGCATCACACATCCCAAATCTTTTAATAAGCTCCTTAACATATTTAGATTGAGAGATGAAGATACCATCAGGTGATTGCTTCACTTGGAGACCAAGGAAATATGAGAGTTCACCCATTCTACTCATCTCAAACTTTGAATGCATAAGGTCAGAAAACCTTTTGCATAGTTTGGGATCAGTTGAGTCAAAAATTATGTCATCTACATAGATTTGAACTAACAAGATTTTATCTTTATGATGTCTAATGAAAAGAGTCTTATCTACAATGCCTCTAGAAAATTTATGCTCTAACAGGAAACTAGCTAAGGTCTCATACCAAGCTCTTGGAGCTTGTTTTAAACCATATCGAGTTTTATGCAATCTAAAGACATAAGAGGGATGAGTTGGTGAGATAAAACCTGGTGGTTGCTCCACATATACTTCCTCTTTTAGTTCACCATTGAGAAAAACACTTTTTACATCCATCTGGTAGACTTTGAACCTTTTGTAGGCAGCATAAGCTAAGAAAATTCTTATGGCTTCAAGCCTTGCCACTAGAGCAAAGGTTTGGTCATAATCAATTTCTTCCTCCTGTGAGTAGCCTTGAGCCACTAATCTTGTCTTGTTCCTTATAATGTTGCCATCAGTATCTAATTTATTTCTGAACACCCATTTGGTTCCAATGACTGGGTAGTCCTTGGTTCTAGGAACCAAATCTCAAACTCTACATCTCTAAAATTACTTGAGCTCCTCTTGCATTGCAATGATCCAGTCGGGATCTTGCTCTGCATCTTTGATGGAATGAGGCTCAAGTTGAGAAAGGAAACAAGCAAACATCAAGTCAGGGTTGAGTTGATGTCTTATTTGCACACCAGCGGATATGTTTCCAATCACTTGAGATATAAGGTGATCTCTAAGTGTGATAAGATCAGTGGGAGGAGTTTGAGTAACAGCTTGTGGGATTAATTCCTCTTGTGGAATTGGGTTAGCTGTTTGGAGAGTGTCAGCAATATCCAAGCTATCTTCTTCACTATCATCTTCAATAGCTTGTGGAGAGGGATTAGATGGAACCTCTTGAGTGAGATTTATATCATCCAATCTCTCACATAAGTGAGGTACCTGCAATGAGTTACTGGTAGAATTTTTTTCTCCTTATAATACATGTTAGCTTCATCAAAAGTTACATGGACTGATTCCTCAAATTTTAAAGTAGATTTATTAAAAACCCTATAAGCCTTGCTGACTTGGGAATATCCTAGAAAAATTTCCTCTGCAGCTTTGGCTTCAAACTTTCTAATATGTTTCTTGTTGTTATGGTGAATATAACATATACAACCAAATACTTTAAAATAAGTGATTTTAGGTTTCTTCCCTTTAAGCAATCCATAGGGAGTCTTATTATTAAGTTTATGTATTAAACTTTTGTTCAGTACATAGTTTGTTGTGCTCACTGCCTCTACCCTAAAGGAGAGGGGCATTTAAACATCTGCAAGTAATGTGTCTGCAGCTTTAATTAGGGTTCTATTCTTCCTTTTAGCTACCACATTTTGTTGAGAAGTTCTAGGAGCTGAGAAGCAGAGCATGATACCTTCCTTCTCACAAAACTCTTGCATAAGAAGTGAATCAAACTCAGTACCATGATCACTTTTGATCAATGCAACTAGAGTAGAGTACTCAATCTGTATGGTCTTGAGAAAATCTGTAAGAACCTTGAAGTTATCTGGTTTAGATCTCAGAAAGAACACCCAAGTGAATCTTGAGAAGTCATCTACAATAACTAAAGTATAAGATTTCTCTCCTAGACTTTGTACAGCAATAGGGCCAAAGAGGTCCATATGTAGCAAGTACAAGATCCTAGGTGAATCACTTTTATTTACAGATTTAAACCTAGATTTAGTTTGCTTGCCTAATTAACAAGCCTTGCAGAAGCCTTTCTTCTTGTAGGGACCAGAAGGCAATCCTCTAATAAGGTTGTCCTTACATAACTTAGCAATGTTTTTCAGATTTGCATGTTTTAGTCTTTTATGTCACAAATCATTTTGATTGCTAACTTGATTAAAAAGACAAATATTTGTAACAACTGATTGTAAATTTACTACATATATGTTGCCTTGTCAATTTCCAATTAAAATAGTTTTGTTTTCTTTAGAAGAAATAATATAAGAGCTTGAGTTAAAAGATACCTGATAACCTTCATCACATAATTGATTTATGGAGATGAGATTATGTTTAGTCCACTTACATATGCAACCTTTTTGAAGGTTACGGCCCCAACCATGACTTCTTCAAAGCCTTCAGTTTGGCCACAATTGGAGTCACCAAAGATCACCTTTGGTCCCAGCTTGGACTTGTAATTTATTAAGTTGTCCTTGCTTCCAGTCATATGCTTGGAACATCCACTGTCCAGATACCATTGTTGTTTAAAAGCTGGGCAGCTCTTCACCTGCAAAAATAAAAGTTAGTTGTTCTTGACCCAGGTTACCTTGGGTTCTTGTTAATTTACATAACTAAAGATGAAAATATATGAATATTCATGTTGATTTTTATAACCTAAGGGATGATATCTTCTAGGTGTAATTATCCATTGGTTAAAAGGATTAACATGTTGTCTTGTCAGATTAGAGTTTCTAAAAAAATTGTAAGTTTTGTTAACTCTGATTGGGTTCGACGAATAATCATACATTCGTCGATCTGCGTTCGACGAAATGGGATAAGATCGTCGATCTCTGCTCAGAGAATGAACATGTTCATTTTCTATGCCCTACGTTCGTCGATCGCAGTAAGACGAATTTTTACTACTATAGTTAGCGTTCATAGATCGTCGATCTTGGTTCGACGAACTATACACATTTCGTCGATCTGAGTTCGACGAAATCTGTTGAACATTGTTTTTATTCAGATTCCGATTTTTATTGTTGTTTCTCTTTTGATTTTTGGATTTGTGAGAGTCCTCTGTTATTTGATTATTATTTATTACCTCTTTTCTCTTTTCTGATACAAATTTTATGGGGTTGTTAATATATTCTTCTTAAGTATGGGGGGTAAGCTTAATGAAGCACCTAAGCCTAGCTTGTCATTTAGTCTGGCATTGACTGTGCTTGTCATGTCCATCATCTTAAGGCTTCTCCCATTGAGAGATTCCTCAAGTTGCTTGGTCTCACATAATTCAGTTTTAAGAGAAATAATTTGTTCATTTGCTAAAACAAAATCATCTCTAATCCTAGTGTTTTTAGCAAATAGATTTTCAACTCAGTTTGTCTATCTCTAAGCATCTTGATTTCTTTTTCAGATTTTATTAGGTCATTACATAAGGCTTTGAACTCATTTTTAAAATCAATAGAATTAAAATCAAAAGAAGATAATACATGATCCTCTTCAGATAGAGATTCTTCAGTATCTGATTGGTCATCTTCAGAATGGGTGTTTGATGCATCAATGGTCATCAAGAATATCTCCTTGGCTTTTGCTTCCTCTTCATCTTCACTGGAGCTAGAAGATGAAGATTCTTCATCAGTATCACTCCAGGTTTCAGCAATGAAACCTTTCTCCTTTCTTTTATATTTGCTGGAGAAGGGCTTGTTGTAGTGCTGCTTCCTTGTTTCTTTCTCTCTTCTTCTCTCCTTCTTATTGTTCTCTGGACACTCTGAGATGAAGTGTCCAGGCTTCCTGCAGCCAAAATAAATAACCTCTTTAGTGGGAGTTTTGTCATACCTAGGCTTGTCATCATGCCTGGATGACTTCTTTCTGAAGTCTTTCTTGCCCATCTTGTAAAATCTCTTGGCTAAGAGACTCAGGAATTCTTCATTGACTGTTGAGGCTTCTGATTCTTCATTTGCTTTGAATGCAATACTTTGCTCCTTTCTGCCTGATGAAGGAGTCTTCTGCTCTGCAGCCTCTCTGGACTTTATCAATTGCTCATAAGACTTGAGCTTTCCAAGTAGAGATTCTGTGGAGATCTCATTTAAACTTATGGCTTCCTTGATAAGCCAGATTCTTGAATCCCATGAGCTAGGGAAGCACATGAGGATTTTGTCATTTACTTCAGTAAGGGTGATGTCTTTGTCTAGAGCCTTCAGCTCATTGATTATTGAGCTCAATCTGTTGTACATGTTTCCAACAGACTCTGATTCATCCTTCTTAAAGTTCTCATATTGTGAGATGAGGTTGGATCTCCTATCCTTTCTCTCATCAGCTGAACCAACAACCATCTAGTTAAGTGAATCCCATATTGCCTTAGCTGATGTGCATTCAACCACCTTCTGGAAAATATCATCAGACATTGTTTGAGCCAGAATATTCATGGCCTTTGCATCAGCTATCTTGGCCTTCTTTTGAACATTTGTCCACTCAGGTGGTGGAACAACATGAGTATTTGATGTTGATGTGGATGCAGTCTCTGGAACTGGAGGTCCTGTTAAAATAGAATTGAAGATGTCCTCATCAATAGAGTTCATATGTAGTTTGATTCTTGCCTTTCAGATGACAAACTTATTTAAGTTGTAAACTGGAGGTCTGGTGCTTGTATAGTCTTTGTTCTGTGTCATGATGTGAAAACAAAAAAGCTAAGAAAAAGGAAATCTGATCTAACAAGGATCTTGATTCAAGTGTTAACTTGTACAACCACAGAAACGACCCTCTGATACCAATTGAAAGAGAAGGGGTTAGATCTGATTTACTCTAGGGGGTGAATAACGTAATTAAAATTGTTGGCTATATTTTTAAGATTTATATCAGAGTCAAAATATGTGATACTATTAATAATAGAAAGAAGGAAAAGAGCAATTCTAAGCTATCACAGTCACAACAAGAACATAAAGAAAATGAACACAACCAGACAACACAAGAAATTTATAGTGGTTTCTCAACTGGGTACATCCACTCTTCTACCACCCTGATAGGAATCCACTATCAGGTTTTTGATCAGGTGACTGCCACCACAAGATCTATTTCTAGGGAGATATCACAACCCTTTAGGCTTTTGATCAGGTGCCCAATAACCAGGAATAAACTTTTGAAGGGAGTTAATAAACCCTTTTTACAGGAGGTGAGAGAGAGGTGATGGGGTCTTCTCTTTTCTCTAAGCAATAAAGAATACAAGTGGATTTTCTTGATGATGTCAAAGCCCGAGACAGAAATTCAATCAGGAAGATGAAAGTTTTGTACGGTGAGTATGTCTTCTTTTGAAAGATCTTCAGAAAAGCTTCAGACTAATAGTGATGGTTGTCTCTTGAAATTCTTTCTAAAGATGCAAAACTGATGTCGAAGAAAAATGTTCTCAATCTCTTTTGTATTGTGTTTCTTCTATTCTTGTTATTAACTGAAAAGAGAAAATCTCTTTTTATATGAGCAGTCAATTATTCTCCTTTGAATTTTGAATTCCTGCATTAATTGCTGAAAGATCTGGAGAATAAAACCGGTTGGAATGACTGTCTTAAATGAGTTTCCCTAACTGTCCCTAATAAAATAAGCAAGTAATTACCCTGATGAAGACCATAATTAATACTGTCAATAACGACTATATTCACGAGAATATGAGCATTAATTACTCAGGAATATTACTGCTAAATAATATAAAAAGTAGGGATAGAAAACAGGAAAAACTCTAAGTCAGGCTCGGGATAGATTTCGTCGAGCTAATAATTCCTGTTCGCCGACTTGAGCTCAGCGAACTGCATTCTGAGAAGAACTTGTCTATTCTGCACTCAAAGTTCGTCGAACTGGGATAGAAGAGCGTCGAACTCCATCCTGATAGAGGATCAGAGTTAGTCGAGCTCAATTCAACTTTCGTCGATATTAGTTCAGAGAAGAGACTCTGAGATCGTCGAACTGAGAACGAAGATCGTCGATCTCACTTCAGAGTTCGTCGAACGCCTTCTTCAATAGAGAAAATTATGTCTTGTTCTTATTTCTTCAGTCTTCAAAGTCTTCTGAGGGATTTGTCAGATCAAAATGACTAGTTGACCTACCCTATAATCTAATGAAGACCTATGACTCTGGACTATACAAAGTGGATCAATCTATGCAACCCTAATAGTGAACCTTTGCCCAAATCCCTAAAATAGGTGGGGTTCCAACAGAAGTTTGTCATCATAGCTAAGATAACTGAGGAGAATGCGAAGAAGTTTGTCTGGAAGAATCTCTTCTGCCACTTTGGGATATCAACTGTCATCATAGCGGATAACGAGACACAATTCACTGGGAAGTATTTCACTAAGATGTGTGAGGACGTGAAAATCAACCTCTGTCACACCTCTTTAGCGCACCCGCAGGAAAACAGGCAAATAGAGGTAACTTTTCGAACCATCCTCAAAGCGTTGAAAACGTGCCTCCACGAGGCAGGGGCAATGGGTAGATGAACTCCCAAATGTGCTATGAGCATACCGCACCGCAGAAAGAACCCCGACGGGCGAGATGTCGTTCAACCCGTACTATTCGTCTGAGGCAGTTATTCCCGTGGACATCGAAGTCCCTAGCGCTCGAGTCAGGGCAAAATTACAGGACCGCCCTTTTAAAAATCTATAAATAGCCTCCTCTACTTCATTTGGATCCATTTTCGGACTCAGGACTTTTTTATCTACTTCCTGTCTCTCTCTCCCTCCAGCCTCTTCCTACTTTGCAGGATTTCCATCAAGGATCACCCCAAAGGAGCACCGTCAAGGTTCGTCTAGACAGACGAAGTTGCCCCGAGACTCGACAAGCACTTTGAAGTGGGCAGATTCACCACAATCACTCGTTATCTTTGGTCAATCAAAAAGCATGGAAGTAAGCCGAAAGCCCTCTCTGTACCGCCAAGGCGATCCCGACAAGACGAACAAGACCGCACTTCCCCCTTTGAACGAAGGGGCAAGGCTACCGGAAGAGTACAGAACCTTACCGCATTTTGTGTTCTCTTTCTCGTCTCGACAAGTGTAACGAGTTGCTGTTTGTCGTCATTGCCTTCTCCCAAACAGCTTTGTAATAAGGAAATTTTTTTTGTGTGGTACCTAGAGCTGTCACGGTTCCGGTTCGGTTCCGGTTCTACTAAAATCATGAATCGAACCATTAAGGTAACAGTTCTTCAAATTAGAACCAAAACCTTATTTGGTTTGACCGGTTCCGGTTCTGGTTCCGGTTCCAGCTTAATTTTTGGAACCGTCGTGTAAACGGTTCCGGTTACGGTTCAACAAGAATCAAAACCAGACCGACCACTAACGGTTCGGTCCGGTTCCATGCGGTTCGGTCCGGTTCCAATCGGTTCCAACTAAAACCAAAATCAAATATGACATAATTAAATAAAAGCGGACTGCAAATATTAAAACTCAAAACAACATCAAAATAAAAATAATTATGTTGCGTACTTCTCGACGGTCTTTTCCACGATCTGTGAGATAGTATCAATCGTCTTCTTACACGTGTAGACTTGCAACAACTTCTAATTGGCTTGCGCACGTCTCGTCGGCATGCTCAACCGTAACAACCGACTATAATTAGTTGTCTTTCATGATTACTAATAAATAGTAGTTGTATATCTTCTATATTTTTTAAATAAAATATTTAAAAAAAATATGTAAGTAAAATTGAAAATATATTATATAACTGTACAAAAATAAAAAATGCACTGCAAAAATTGACTTTAAACCGCACCAATGTCAAACCGTACCACACGGTTTTTATGCGGTGAAGTTTTGTTCGGTCCAAAATCAACTCCCTTTAGTGCGATTACGGTTTGAGTTCAAAATGCACCAGCTTCACTCGTGATAGTAAGTATAAATATTATAGATAAATTATAAAATAATAACAATATAATAATAAAATAAACGGGTTGCGGTTCGGTTCTACTTCGGTCCGGTTCGGATCGGGTCTAAAAATCTTGAAACCGCTTGAGACTTGTGTGTTGCGATTCCGGTTCCGGTCCAGATAATAAAATGTACGAACCACACCCAGACCAATGTTGTTCTCGCCTCACGGTTCCAAAATTCAAACCGGAACCCGAATAATTTGTGAACGGTTCGGTTTGGTTCTTTGCGGTTCCGGTTCTGTTCCAATTCGGTTTGCGGTTTGCGGTTTTAAGTGACAGCTCTAGACTGCCCCACGGGGAGGACCGTGGGGGAAATACAAAATCCTCCTTTGATTTTTATTTTTTAACATAATAAGTCACGAAATTTGATCTATGTATTTTTACGTTCATTTTAAGTATCCACATGACTATATTTTGGAGTGAAAATACAACTGTAAAAAGGTCTTTTTTTGAACTAAAAATCAAGTTCATTTTTTGAACTAAAATTCAGTCCATTTTTACAATCAATGAAAATCCAGTTGTATTTTTGAACTAAAAAAGGTCCCTCACCGATCTCTCATGCGTTACCCGCACAGAACATTTTCTCTTGTAATAAACTCTGAATAATTGAAGTTAGGTCGAAAACGAATTGACCGCGTGGTTTTTTATCCCGATTGCGGGTTTTTCGCACAATCATGTCTCCCTCTCACAACTCTGTGATACTCTGACTGTTTACATGCTCGATCGCTATCAGGATAAGACGTTTCATCAGACCCGATCTATTACAGGAGCTGAGCGGACCGCAACAATATTTGAAAGTGAACTTACGTGAGTTAGAGTCAAAACTTAAAAGATTAATTAGGAGAATAGGTAAATTCAAAAAAGATTCAACTTAAATATTTTTTTATAAAACCCAATCCCAATTATTGCCATAAAATTTGATGGTGATGATTTGTTAGCAAAATTTAGATTTCAAAATATTTATATTAATATAAAATTGTTTTTAAAATGTAAACATGAGACCTAGGTTTGTTTGGAGGGACTTATTTTCACCGGTCAAGCGATCACAACTTTTACAACCGCATGAATCAGAGCTTAATTAAGATCCGAACCGCCAACCGCATGTTCAAAAATAAACGCTTTATCCATTAGGCTACAATAACTTTTACATAAAGGTTAAAAACATTTATTTATTTAATAGTTGCGTAAAAATAGGCGTGATTCAGGCCTAAATTTTCTGTGCGTTAAATGCACGAGGAGGATCGTGGGGAAAATACAAATTTTTTCTGTGTTCTATTTTTTCACAAAATAAATCACGAAATATTGAACTATGCATTTTTACGCTCATTTTAAGTACTCATATGACTATGTTTTGGGATTAAAATCCAACTGTAAAAAAAATGTTTATTTGAACTAAAAATCCAGTCCATTTTTCGAACTAAAATTCAACTGGATTTTACAATCAATGAAAATCCAACTGTAATTTTGAACTAAAAAAAGGTCCCGCACAATTCTCTCGTGCGTTGCACGCACAGAAAATTCTCTCGTGATTCAGTGAATGGCAGTGCAGAAGTGCAACATGTATTATGAATAATATGAATCTCCCAGTATATTTCTTGTCGATCATGAAAATTATTTAATCACATGTGTATTATGTTTAATAAATAATATATAAATACGAATCTAAATCAAAACTGTGCTAAGAAGATCTAAAAACATTTGTGCTCGGAGGCCCAAAAAAACTAATAATTAAATTAAACAACTTGATGAAAAAAATCCTCTAATAACATATTTGAAAAAAAACAATTAAATTAAACAACTTGATGAAAAAAATCCTCTAATAACATATTTGAAAAAAACAGTTATTCTTTTTGTTAGTACAAGCTTTTTTTTTTGTTAATAATGGTGAAGCCCGGCAGGAGGCGGACGAAGCCCCCCGTCGCAACTCAGGTACTATCACGCGGGGCACGGGGGGGCCCCGTGAACTATCACTCGTAGAGAATACTATGATGTTGGGCCCGGTCTCCTGCGTTTTATTCAAATAATATGAAACACCCCTCTTATCATGTCTTTTAATGTTTGCTAGCCTTGAACAATTGTGGGCAAAAAAGCCGGGCCCGGCCCGGTAAAAGCCCGGTCAGGCCCTGCCCATGCCAAGGCCGGGCTTGGGGGCCTTACCGGGCCCCAATTTTAGCCGATTGCCCGGCCTAGTGCCCGGCTCAGGCCGGGTCGAGCAAAGCCCGGGCGTCGGGCTAACCTGAGCCCGACACCAGGCTAAGCCAGAAATCCCGCCAGACTGGATTTTGATCCCGCCTAATCATAGGCGGGTAATCATATGCGGGATCCGACCTTTTGTATTCAGGCTGGCCCAAGCCTGGGCCGGCCCGGGTAGGCCTGAAGGGTCTAATCGGACCCCCTTTTTGAGAGGGAACTCGAGCCGAGTCCGGTTGGCAAAAAGCCCGGCCCCAACCGACCTGAGCTTTTTGGACACGACTACCTTGAAGGGGGGAGCAAACATCAAAAGAAATAGGATAAGAGGAGTGTTTCATATTATTTGATGTTTGCTCGCTAGATACACGACTGTGTATTTGTTTGTGCGCTACACGGCGAGATACATAACTGTGTACTTGCTTGTGTCTGTCAATTGGCTATGCATAAGATGCTCTCCCTAGTTTATGATTTTCTCGATGATTGCACAGCCTGGTATATGTTCTTGTATTTGCATGTCTTGGTCGACATGGCTGTGGGACAGCCTCCTAGAGTGCTTGTTGGAAGTTTCTCGTAAGGTGAACTCGATTCATCGAGATGTCCCGGTAGAGTCGTACGCGAATATTTGGTCTATTTGGACTCATACGAGCGTGAATTAATTCAGTCGTGCGAACTGTTGAAGTCTGTGATAGATGAGCCAGATCGTCTCGTCAATTTAATCGCGAACTCGGTCTCCCCTTGGCTCAAATCTATTGGCATAATTACGAAATCGGATTTATTGATGGAGTTACATTTTGGATTCAATTAGTTTTAAGAATTAATTGAATTAAAAAAAAAATCATTTTGTAACTCCCTCCAGGCTCTCCCTATTAAGGCTTACCAATTTAACTGATCGTTAATTTCCTGCAGAAATAATATGATTGATCGAAATACTGATCAACAGTCAGTATTTAATACCATATGGGTCATACAATATCAGATCAATAGTCAGTATTTAATACTGCACATATTTCTAGGTGAGAGTAACTCACCTAATTTTTTTTTTCCTTTTGGAAGTGTGAACAAGGCGTTAAAAGAACCGACTGTTCCCTGTTCTCAGTGTGAAACCGCCGACCCAACAAAAATTTGTTGGGTGTGGCCCGCCATCTAGGTGATGGATGGGGTGCCTCCCGGGCGCACCTGGGTTGGCTCCTGGAATGGGTGCAGGGGAACTCCATGATACGGTTTAGTGCAAGGGAGCCGGGTTGGCTCCAGACATGAGTACAAGGGAGTTCCGGGCACGGTTTAAGTGTGAGGGAGCCATGCGAACAGTTTGACCGGTCCTGCTAAAATAATATAAAGAAATTGGTAGCGCCCTTCCTAACACTCCGGGGTTTTGGGAGAGTTGGTAGGCGTCATTCCTAACAGTGGTATCAGAGCCGGGGGGGAGGTCATGGGTTCGATCCCCCTGAATGGCGTTCTAGGGGGAGTTTGTTGGGTGTGGCCCGCCATCCAGATGTTGGATGTGGTGCCTCCCGGGCGCACCCGGGTTGGCTCCTGTCATGGGTGCAGGGGAACTCCATGGTATGGTTTAGTGCAAGGGAGTCGGGTTGGCTTCGGGCATGAGTACAGGGGAGTTCCGGGCACGGTTTAAGTGCGAGGGAGCCATGCGAACAGTTTGAACGGTCCTGCTAAAATAATATAAAGGAATTGACATCGCCCTTCGTAACACTCCGGGGTTTTGGGAGAGTTGGTAAGCGTCATTCCTAACAGTGGTATCAGAGCCGAGGGGGAGGCCATATGTTCGATCCCCCTGGATGGCGTTCTAGGGGGAGTTTGTTGGGTGTAGTCCGCCATCCAGGTGTTGGATGGGGTGCCTCCCGGGCGCACCCGAGTTGGCTCCTGGCATTGGTGTAGGGGAACTCCATGGTACGGTTTAGTGCAAGGGAGTCGGGTTGGCTCTGGGCATGAGTATAGGGGAGTTCCGGGCACGGTTTAAGTGCGAGGGAGCCATGCGAACAGTTTGATCGGTCCTGTTAAAATAATATAAAGGAATTGGTAGCGCCCTTCCTAACACTCCAGGGTTTTGGGAGAGTTGGTAGGCGTCATTCCTAACAGTGGTATCAGAGCCGAGGAGGAGGTCATGGGTTCGATCCCCCTGGATGGCGTTCTAGGGGGAGTTTGTTGGGTGTAGCCCGCCATTCAGGTGTTGGATGGGGTGCCTCCCGGGCGCACCCGGGTTGGCTCCTGGCATGGGTGCAGGGGAACTCCATGGTACGGTTTAGTGCAAGGGAGTCGGGTTGGCTCTAGGCATGAGTACAAAGGAGTTCCGGGCACAGTTTAAGTGCGAGGGAGCCATGCGAACAGTTTAACCGGTCATGCTAAAATAATATAAAGGAATTGGTAGCGCCCTTCCTAACACTCCAGGGTTTTGGGAGAGTTGGTAGGCGTCGTTCCTAACAGTGGTATCAGAGCTGAGGGGGAGGTCATGGGTTCGATCCCCCTGGATGGCATTTCAGGGGGAGTTTGTTGGGTGTGGCCCGCCATTCAGGTGTTGGATGGGGTGCCTCCCTGGCGCACCCGGGTTGGCTCCTGGCATGGATGCAGGGGAACTTCACGGTACGGTTTAGTGCAAGGGAGTCGGGGTGGCTCCGGGCATGAGTACAGGGGAGTTACGGGCACGGTTTAAGTGCGAGGGAGCCATGCGAACAGTTTGACCGGTCTTGCAAAAATAATATAAAGGAATTGGTAGCGCCCTTCCTAACACTCTGGGGTTTTGGGAGAGTTGATATGCGTCATTCCTAACATTACTGGTATGCAGTGGCAGACGCAAGAATTTATTCCAGTATGAGTGTACTTATAATTTGCAAAAATAAAGTAATCGAAAATTATGATAAAAGTGTGTTAATATCGCAAAAATTATATAAAAGTTGCACATAGAATGATAGAAAGATGTAAATAACCTTGCTTACAAGACTTCTCTTCGAGCTTTCATGTTTTGGAAGTATTTCATGATGTTCTCATTGTTGATGGTAGAAAATACGTTTTTTCAATATATGTCACTAAGCATGCAATCATTCATTCATCCCCCATCTGATTACGTAATGATGACTTGATAATCTTCATTGCATAAAAAACTCTTTCTACAATTGCAATTGCGTCAGGTAATAGTAGTGTTAGCTTCAGAAGCATATATATCAATGGATAAAGAATGTCCTCCGATTCAATTAGTCTTTGAGCTAATTCTCCAAGATCATTCACCTCTGAGAAACTCGAAACTCCACGAGCAAATAAATCTTGAAACCATTAACTAATAAATCTAAGCGTGGTCATTTCCAAAAAGTAATCTAGGGAAAAATGAATTTTTGATTGGAAAGTTTTTTTCGTAGATGCCATTTTTGAACTTTCTCTCTATCATTAGGCTCATAATCATAAATTTTCTTCCGTAATCCTAAATCCACAGAAAGATCTTAAACAATGAGTTCTAATCGTGGTCGCACAATAGAAGAACATATTGCTCTACTAGAAGAACAAGATGGTTCTTAGCTTGCTTTTCGTTTAAAATACTTTTTTCATGATTACCAAAAGACTGATAAATGATTGTGCTAAAATAAATTATATCTTAACAAATCAATAAAAATTTAAACTAAAAATTATCAAAAGACATGAGATGAATGATTGTAGAAATTACCAAAATAGAGCAACCCAACATTAGTTGAATTAAACTGTAGGAGCACAATTGTTCATAACATAGAGGATGAAAACTTGTAGATCAAAGTGTTGATCAAGTCTGAAGCACATGCAACAATTAACCAAATTAATTTGCATTTCAAGAAGATGAATGTAACAGATTGCAATTCAAATTAGATGGAAACTCTGAACTCAAAGCCAGATCAACATCGTTCGAAAAATCTGAATTCAAAGTATTGATCCAAACCAATTGCAAAATCTGAAAAACAATGGAGTCTATCAACCTAGGCTTCATTTGTTTCGGCGTTTTCGCCGGTCGTTATCCGTAAACGCAGCCGGAACAGCAGGTAAACAAACGGCATCGCCCGGCGTTTGCCGCGTCTCCTCCCATAGAAAGGAGGAAAAGCCGCAGGTTTCCTCCGTTTCGATTCCCGCCTCTCCCCCTCCAGTCCGAAAACTGCTTCTCCACCCGCTGTCTCTTCCTACCACCGCCGCGCCAAATAAAGAACTAATTTGAACAAAATCCAAAATCATGAAGACTATCAACCTAATTTCAGCAAAATCTAAATAAGTTTTATGCAAAATCGGAACATCAAAATACAAAATCTAATAAGATCAAAGCAAAATCAGAACAGCATTATATGCAAACTCCATGGCTCAAAAATCTGAATGCAAAAAATCTGAATATGAAAAACCAGAATGCAAACTCCATGGTGAAAAAACTCGGAACATACGCAAGCGGGAAACCAAAATCCATGGTGAAATAACTTACAAAAATAGATCTACATAATCCAGTCTATCCAGATTGATCCACAAAAATCAGAGAAAATCAAACCTTTTGAGGAGTCAGACTGAGAGAAGGAGGATTTCTGACGGTCAGGCTGAAAGAAGAAGAGCTTATGTTGGTTGGACTATGAGGTGGAGGGTTTCCGTCGATCGGACTGATAGAAGAAGTGCTTTCATCGGTCGGACTGACAGAAGAAGGGCTTCCGTCGAACGTTCTGAGAGAAGAAGAGCTTACGGCTATTGGACTGAGAGAAGGAGGGCGACCATCTGTCGAACTGAAAGAAATAGAGCTTCTGTCAGTCGGACTGAGAGAAGTAGAGCTTCCGTTTGTCGGACTGAGAGGAGGTCTTTCGTGGGCCGGACTAAGAGGTGGAGGGCTTCCATCGTGTAAGAGGAGAGCTTATGTCGCCCAGTGAGAGAATTGCACCTTAATCTGGCTATTTCTTTTTTTTCCAGTGTGGGTGATATATGTTGGAACCGATGTTTCACATGTCCTGTATTTGAGAATATCAACTCCCAGGTTGTATTTGATCATGTCTTGTGTTGATAGAGTGTGTAGATTGACAGGTACAAGCGAAGAAGAAGACTTCTATGGATACTAACGCCGAGCGGTAGAAGTTACCACTGGACGGTAGCCGTGAATTAACTGGACAGAGTTCTCGGGAAACTATCGCGCCGCGCTAGTCCTACCGCATGCGCTAACACAAGGAATTAATTTGGCCTGGCTCTCGGGAAACTACCGCAGGCGTTACTGCTTACCGCGCCGCGCTAGCCTCTCGACGAATGTTGAGAAGGGCTTCTCGCGAAACGCTAACCTCTTGACGAATGATGAGAAGGATTTCTCGAGAAATCAAACTACCGCAGGCGATAGCAGTTACCGCGTCGCGCTAACCTCTCGACGAGTGATGAGATGGATTTCTCAAGAAATCAAACTACCGCAGGCGATAGCAGTTACCGCATCGCGCTAGCCGCTCGACGAATATCGACACACTATTTCTGAATCGTCGTGTCCTATATTATCGCGCGGCGGTAGCTGTAACCGCGCGGCGCTAGCAACGATGAAACAACAAATATTCATTTTAATTATTATTCCAGATTTGGACGCCAGCTGACACAACAAGCGCGCGAACCTACTGCTGGGCGCTAGTCTTACCGTCGGCGGTAGCCTGTTTTCACGAAGACGTATAAAAGGCCGCCTTGATTTCTGTGCCATGACTAACAAGAGAATTCAGACGAAATACAGACAGAAGTTCCTGCACTCTAGGGTTTGGCCGCCTCCTTGCATCTGTTCCCATCATCTTCGTCTAAAAGGAAGAAAGTCTCCTCCCTCTCGCTTGTGATCGAAAGACTCCGGCGATCAAAAATCTACATCGACTACGAAGAGCCGACCGGTTGCCAGGAAACGGAGATCTCAAGCACCGGCCGTGAATCGCTCTACGGAGAAGTCTTCAAGAGGGAGAACTTCATCTTTAAAACATTTACATCTTTTACTCTTGTAATCTTTCTTTGTTTCTAAATCTTGTGGAGAGGAAAATCGACCGATATGGGTCGTCAGAATCCGGGTAGGACTCCGTGGGAAATCATCCTGGGGATAAGGGCGTCTAGATCGGGAGGATCTGGCGGGGCTCACCCTTCCTTGTGAGGAGGTCAGGAGACGCTCGAAAACTTTTTTTGGAGGGAAAAGGAGAGAGCCAACCGGTCCGTGGAGCGGATCAGTATAGAAACCAAAAGAGTTTTTATTTCTCATCGCCTTAGATCTCCGGCGTCACGGAAATCACCCTTTTTGTAATCATCTAGAACAATAGTTATTCTGATTTATGCAATGGAATTCCAGTTTCTGTTTTGATTAACTCTGTGATTGTTCTGATTTGTTAAAGTGAGTGCTTGTGCTGTGGGGCTTGCGAACGAATTTGCGCAGGAAAACGAGTTCATAGACTTACCGTCGCGCGTTAGATACCTAACGCCCCGCGGTAGCTTCCAGAACTCGGCTTTCTGAGCAAAATATTTTTAAATTTCTATTAATGCGTAAAACCTTATTCATCCCCCCCTCTAAGGTTGGCCACAAGATCCAACAATATAAAATCCTCCAGTGTCGAAATACAGTGGTGGAACTAGGATTTTTGCGTAGCCAGAGCACAATAAATTTATACAAAAAGTAATTGTTAAAATATTGCACAGCTTTTACTCCTTTACTCTTACATCAATGTGAAATCAAAATATACAGATCAAAACTTTTAATGATGAAAATGAGAAGACAACTACCAATGAAACTCAATCAGAATCATTAAAAATGAATTAGGTACCTATTACGGCCAAACTCGACGCCCCGATAGGACCAAAATAACTTGGACCGCCTCAGCTCTCGGAGCGGTCGAGCGTGCACGCAATTAATGAGAGATAAACTGTACACACATGGTTTTGACGTGATAAAACTCCTCAACTGGGTAAAAAACCACGCGATCGGGTGTGTGACCGTCGAAATCCACTATCTGTTGGCGATTACAACTTTCTTGGAGAATCGAGGGCGACAGGCCGCTCCTCGTTACACTTTGGTGGTGAGAGAGAAATAGAGACTTAGGCTCCGTTTGGGAGGACTTATTTTCACCGGTCAAGCGGTCATGACCGCATGAATCCGGACTTATTTAAGTCCCGATTCATGCGGTCATGACCGCTTGACCGGTGAAAATAATTCCTCCCAAACGGGGCCTTAGGCTTGTGGCGGGCAACAGGCTGCTCCGCGCGAGGCTTGTGGCTTTGGCGATGCGAACGAACGAGTGCTTGTTGTCGCAGGGTTTCCCCTCTTGCTGCATACTTGTGAATTTAGGCGAATCTCTGGCGGAGAGGAGGCCCGTAGGAGAATTCTGGCGGGGGAGCGGTGGCTCGAAGGATGTATCCGACAGAGCTCTGACCCGAGGAGGAAGAAAGCAGAGGAGAGAAAAAAATGAGAAATGAGGAGGCCTGAGGGCCTTTTTATAGTCTTTAGGAGGTGGTTACGGGGCTTATGCGACTATCCTCATACCGTAACCACCAATATCATAATCATGAGTATAGTTTTTAGGGGACTACTACTTGTATATTTAATTTTACTACATGTAGCCCCTTATTAAAAATGTGCCTCCCCCACCACCAAAGATGGTTACGTGGGTAATTACTTGTGCATCGAACGACTGTGATCGTGGCAGAACGATCGAACAGTGGGGAAGACGCCCCAAACGGTCAGCCACCGCCCAATGGGCGGCCGGCTCTGGCGTAACGGTAGGTCTTCGGCTGATGACTAGTAATCTAGTAATCATTTCGAGCGAATATCTTACTGATATTTAAATAAATAATCACTTTTATTCGTTGTAATTCATAAAAACTCGTAAAAATAATATTTCACGCTCTAAATCTTATATTTTCTATTTTATAGGATTACGACAGGCCTGGGGGGATTTACGTGCAATATCCCGCCGTCGTGTCCAAGAGTTTGCATGTGAGTCCAACTTGTCAACATGGAGTTCGGCCGAATATTTTCAAAGCCACCATTCATTATATATATATATATATATATATATATATATATATATATATATATATATATATATATATATATATCTTTATATCTTTACCAATTATAAAGATATATGAAATGGTTTTTAAAACCATGCTTTTAAAAGCCATTTGAGTAATCTCAGCCGTTGGATCATGGATGCGAAATTCAGCTGCCGTCCGATCACACCAACCCTCTCTCCAGATTTTTTTATAGGGCTCCTAAACCTACTGTAGGACAGCTCTAAACCTATGTTAAATATTTGAAAAAAATTGACCAAAGGAGGACCGCCAGCCCGCCAACAACGCCCGCCAGCCCGCCCGCCTCGCCCGCAAGCCCAATAACGTCAGCACGCAAGCCCGCTAGGTTAAGGCCTGCCAGATTAAGGCCCGCCAGATTAAGGCCCGCCATAAGAACACTTCCTCTTACAGCACAAAAACAAATATATACCTGGTGGGCTTGCTTGACATGGCGGTGTGGGACTAAATCCTGCCTGGAATTTATACAATCCCAGGCGGGATTAATTAGGCGGGATTAATCCTGCTGGATTAAACCGCTGGGATTAATCCAGCCCGCTGGATTAATCCAGCTGGAATTAATCCAGCCCGCTGGATTCAATCCCAACGGGATTAAATCCCAGCGTGATTTCCCGTCTGCTTAGGCGGGGGGCAGGCGCAGCCCGCCGGAGGCCGGGCGCAGCCCGTCGGGGGGCGCGCGTAGCCCACCGCCGTGGGGCGGGTGGGTGCAGCCCGCCGGGGGGAGGGCACCGGCTTGGCACTCGCATTGATGCGGGCATAGCCCGCATCGACCCGTCGTGGGCCGGTTCGCCAGCCGAGTGCGGGCGAAGCCCGCCGTCACGGGCCGGGTACTGTGGCGCGTAGCTATAGGGGAACCGGCCCACGACACGGGTGCCCGACATATATACGAGTGCCCTACACGGGGCACTAAACCCTAAACCCTATATATACGAGTGCCTGACACGGGGCTACGCGCCACAGTACCCGGCCCGTGACGGCGGGCTTCGCTCGCACCCGGCTGGCGAACCGGCCCACGACGGGTCGATGCGGGCTATGCCCGCATCAATGCGAGTGCCAAGCCGGTGCCCGCCCCCCGACGGGCTGCACACCTCCCCGTTCGGCCCATCTGACTGATGCTGTTGCAGATACTTCTCCTGCTTTGTCGGGTGCTGATTCTTTTGTTCTCCCTGGTGATTTCTCGGCTGATGAAGTCCTTGCTCTTCGACGCATGATGCAAGGTCTTTTTACGAAGTCTTCATATACCCACATAGGGACCTCGCGTACTCACTCTGTTGCTTCTCACCCTTCCGCTCATTGGATCATTGACTCCAGAGCCACCGATCATATGACTGGCTCTGCCTCAGGTATTATCTCTTATACTTCTCTCTCTGGTCGTGATAAAGTGAGCATTGTTGTTGGTTCTCTTTCCTCTATTGCTGGGAAGGGGTCCATCTCTTGTCCTCCCTCACCTTATCGTCAAATTTGCATGTTCCAAATTTCACATGTAATTTGCTATATATTAGCCATTTGACTAATTCCATGAACTGCTCAGTAACCTTTCACCCTTCCTCTTGTGTATTTCAGGACCTGAATACGGGGACGGTGATTGGCTCTGGTAGCCTGGTCAATGGTCTGTACGTGCTCGACTCCAACCCGGTAGCACTTTCTCTGGCCCTTCACTCCAGCACGCATGACCTCTATTCCTGGCATTGTCATTTAGGACACTCATCTATCCCTGTTATGAGGCTTTTGTTACCTGTTATGCCTGCTGCTGCTTTTACTTCTTTTGTTTGTGATGTATGTGCTATTAACAAACATTGTCATGTTTCATTGTCAAGTTCAGTTCCTTTTAATGTGATTCACTCTGATGTTTGGGGACCTTATCCCATCCCTTCTATTTTTGGCTATGCTTGGTTTGTTACTTTTATTGACTTTTTCGCACTACCTGATTATATTTACTGTGAAAGAAAAGTGAGGTTTTCTCCACCTTCAAAACGTTTTATAAAATGGTATCCACCCAATTCAATGTTAAAATTCAGATCCTCCGCAGTGATAATGGTCGCGAATATTTGGATTCCCACTTTGCTGAGTTTCTGGCTGAGCATGACATTATACACCAAACCACTTGTGCTTATTCTCCTGCTCAAAATGGTGTTGCAAGGCATAAGAATCATCACCTTTTGGAAGTGGCTCATTGTATTTTAGCAACAATGTGTCTTCCCAAGTATTACTGGGGCGATGTTGTCCTTACGGTTGCGTATCTTATTAATCGCATGCCCTCTCGTGTTCTTGGGAATGTCACTCCACTCGGGACTTTACATGTTCCTTCCTCTCAACTCCCTCCTAAGGCTTTTGGTTGTGTCTGTTTTGTTCACATTCATCACCCTCCTCCCACCAAACTTGATCCTCGCGTTCTACGGTGTGTGTTTATTGGCTACTCTCTTATTTAAAAGGGGTACTAATGTTTTCAACCTCCTACTAAGAGGGTCTTTGTTACCATGGATGTCACGTTTTGTGAATCTGAGGCCTATTATCCTGCTCCAAGTGACTCACCTTCTTTACTCTCTTCGTCTGTGCCCTCACCTTCTGTACCACTTCTCGTTCCTCCTTCATATCCCTCACTTCAGGGGGAGCTTCTACCGTCGAAAGTGAGTGATATTCCTGTCCATACGACTATTCCTCCTACTGCTCCTACTTTGCAAGTGTATACTCGGTGGAGAAAGAGGCCTAACGATACACTGGACCTGCTACCAGAACAATCATTAGACCCGAACTCAGGGCCTTCTAAGCTTACAATTGCTCTCCGCAAAGGTATCTGGTCCTGCACTCAACATCTTCTTTCTAATTATGTTTCTTACGACTCTTTCTTCACATCCCATAAGACCTTTGCTTCTTCCCTTGCTTCCTTATCCAAACCACCATCCTGGCAAAGTGCCCTGGAGATTCCCGTGTGGAGAGAAGCGATGTTTGAAGAAATGACTGTGCTTGAAAAGAACACATGGGATTTAGTGTCTCTTCCCACTGGGAAGAAACTGGTTTCGTGCAAATGGGTGTTCATAGTCAAGCAAAATTCTCAAGGTGTGGTTGAAAGGTGCAAAGCAAGGTTGGTGGCAAGAGGGTGCACTCAAATTCTTGGAATTGACTATCAGGAAATGTTTGCTCCTATAGAAAATATGAACACAAACAGAGTCCTTTTATCCTGTAATGCTTGTAAAGGGTGGGACCTTTGGCAACTTGATATAAAAAATGCTTTCCTCCATGGAAATCTGGATGAGGAAGTTTATATGTCTCTCCCACCAAGCCTTACTCCAAAAAGTTCAGTGGGACACGTCCGCAAGTTAAAGAAAAACCTATATGGACTGAAACAGTCTCCAAGAACTTGGTTTGGGAGATTTCACAAAGCCATGTTGTCTTTGGGTATCACTAGGGCAATGTTGATCATACTCTATTCATCAAGTATACGATCGGAAAACTTAGAGCTCTCATTGTTTATGTTGATGACATCGTTATCACATGCGATGATGTGGAAGAAATAAAAAATCTAAAATAAAAGTTGGCTTCTGAGTTTGAGGTCAAGGACCTGCTGGGTGCTCTCAAATATTTCTTGGGTATTGAAGTGGCAAGGTCCAAGCATGAGATCTTTATCTCTCAGAGGAAGTATACTCTGGATTTTCTTGAGAAGACTGACATAAGTGGCTGCCGACCAGCGGACACTCCAATTGAAGCAAACCACGGAATGAGTCGTGATGATGGGAAGTAGATTGAAAATATTCCTGAATTCCAGAGGCTTGTAGGGAGACTGATCTACTTGGCTCATACTCATCCAGATATAACTTATGTTGTGAGCGTTATCAACCAATTTATGCACGCTCTGAAGACTCTTCATGTTGTATACTGCCAACAGAATCCTCAGATATCTCAGTTCCTCACCTAGGAGTGGAATATTATTTTCCCCCAATTCGGCCCTAAAAATTGAGGTCTACATTGATGCTGATTGGGTCGGTTCTGTCGATGATTGGCGATCTACCTCAGAGTATTGTTCTCTTGTTGGTGGAAATCTTGTTACTTGGAGAAGTAAAAAACAATAGGTCGTGGTGAGATCAAGTGCTGAAGCAGAGTTTCGGGCTATGGCTCATGGTGTTTGTGAAGATCTGTGGTTGTGGTCGTTGCTAAGTGACCTGGATCTCTCTGAAGATGAGTCTATCCGATTATATTGCAATAACAAGGAGAATATTGAAAAGGGACTTGTGTGTACTTCTTTGTTCCCTCAGACAGACAACTTACTGATATTCTCACGAAAGGCATGAGTGGAATTACCTTTGGAAGAATTGTTGTCAAGTTAGGCATGATCAACATCTCACGCCCAATTTGAGGGGGAGTGTTACAACATGCATTTTACAATATGTCATATGTATTATTTTATTATGTCTTGTGTTCGCCTCTATATATAAAAAGGACAAACTCAATAGAATTCATTATCGATTCCTCTAACAATCATAAAGAATATAAATAAGTGAGAAGCTTGGTAAAATTTATTGCAAAAAGATGATGAGACTTGGGATGAGATAGAATATTTACTTATCAGAAAGAACTGGGCTAGATTTCATGCAACCTATATATGTTCTAGGCTATGACCTATGGTGGGCAAGAGTTGCAGCAAGCATACCTGAAAGATAAGTGAAGGAGAGTATTTGCCAGAAAGAATTCCATTAAGGATGCATATTTTAAAAACACATTGTTTCTTAATTCTGTATATATATATACGAGTGCCCGACACGGGGCTCCGCCCCTATGGCTACGCGCCACAGTACCCGGCCCGTGACGGCGGGCTTCACCCGCACCCGGCTGGCGAACCGGCCCACGACGGGTCGATGCGGGCTACGCCCGCATCAATGCGAGTGCCAAGCCAGTGCCCGGCGGCGGGCCGCGCCCGCCCCCCCGGGGGGGGGGGGGGGGGGGGGGGCGCCCGCCCCCCGCCTAAGGGCCGCGCCCGCCCCCCGCCTAAGGGCCGCGCCCTCCCCCCGCCTAAGGGTTGCGCCCGCCCCCCGCCTAAGGGCCGCCCCCCCCCCCCCCCCCGTCTAAGCAGGCGGGAAATCCCGCTGGGATTGAATCCAGCGGGATTAATTCCAGTTGGATTAATCCAGCGGGTTGGATTAATCCCAGCGGATTAATCCAGCTGGATTAATCTCGCCTAAGTAGGCGGGATTTAATCCCTCCTAAGTCAGCGAGATTAAATCCCGCACTTAGGCGGGTTTTAATCCCGCCTAATTAATCCCGCCTGGGATTGTATTAATCCCAGGCGGGATTTAGTCCCACACCGCCATTTCAAGCAAGCCCGACAGGTATATATTTGTTTTTGTGCTGTAAGAGGAAGTGTTCTTATGGCGGACCTTAATCTGGCGGGCCTTAACCTGCTGGGCTTGCGGGCTGACGTTATTGGGCTTGCGGGCGAGGCGGACGGGCTGGCGGGAGTTGTTGGCGGGCTTGCGGTCCTCCTTTGGTCAATTTTTTTTCAAATATTTAACATAGGTTTAGGGCTGTCCTACAGTAGGTTTAGGAACCCTATAAAAAAATCTGGAGAGAGGGTTAGTTTGATCGAACGACAGCTGAATTTCGCATCCATGATCCGACGGCTGAGATTACTCAAATGGCTTTTAAAAACGTGGTTTTAAAAACCATTTCATATATCTTTATAATTAGTATATATATATATATATATATATATATATATATATATATATATATATATATGTGAATGTATATACCTATGTATATATATAAAAATATATATATAAGCTCCTCCTCCATGCAGAGCACTGCCACGTCAGCACTCCAACTGGCCTCCTCCATGCAGAGCACTTCCATGTCAGCAATCCAGTCGGCCTCCTCCATGCAGTGCACTACCATGTCAGCAAACCAAGCACCTCCTCCACTATTCCCGTCTTCAGCAATTAAGCGTTCACTATTCCTGCTTTCAGCAATTAAACCTCCGCTATCCCAGCCTCCAATTAAAGATGACCTTTATTGCTCATACCACTATTATTTTGCACCTATAAGTAGGGTTGATTGGGGTGGAGGAAAAGGACATTCAAAGTTTTGGTCAGAGATTTAGAGTATTCATTTTGCTAGAAATTTCATTCCAGAAACTCGTTTAAGAGTCTGTTCATTCCAGGGAAGAAATATTTAGAGGAGATTTGGAGTTCGTTTATTTCGTCAATTTGTAATTTCACATTTTTATTTATCGTATTTTCTTTTTCATCTAGCAATAAAATTTCAAGTTTCATTTCACTTCAAAATATTGTTATTCCTATTCCAAATTGTCTCTTGTAATCGTACAAATTTTATCTCTCGTCACTTTCTTTCTTTTCTACCATGTCGTATTTTCATGTGAATGATTCATCCATCTCCATGAGTAACTAATCTCTATAGTGCTCGATCAAGATGATCCGGGGATGAGATAATATTGCTGTGATTTTAGATTTGTTTTTCACTAATTGTTAAACGCTTACGATTTACCTATGATAAAAAAAATTATTATAAGGCTATATCGTCGATATATAGTTTTCATATTGTTTTCGTTCTTTAGTTAGCCGAAAGGCTCGTAAGACAAATCGTTCGTTCATAGGTAAAAGGAGTAGAACGTAACCCTCGAGAGAGGACGACGTACCTCTTCCGGATTGGAGTAAAACCTAATAGCAAGGTTCACTACCTAAAACAAGTCTTAGGCGATGCGATTTGAGAACAAAAGTTCGGTCGATACACCTAAGCTTAGTTGAATGTAATCCTCGAAAGAGGAGTTTTCATGCTTCGCGGACCTTCACGGTCAAAGCCTCTTCAACAAAAGAATTGCATTCTATTTTTCATTTCATATTTTCTTTTTCTGAGGTGATTCAAGGATCGGGCACTAACTTTTAACCCATCGAATTAATTCCGTTAGCATTTTTAGTTTTTACTATTCGTAACCCAAACTCAAAATTTTAATTGATGAGATAATAACGATTTTTGAAGTAAAATTACTCAACCACCCCGAGTCTAATACGACCTTGTTTTTATAAATTATACTACTTTTGATACGGTACACTTACCGTTGTCGTTTGCAGACATAGTTTTGCACATCATCGACAAGACACCGACCGGGGGTGTTGCAGGCGGACGTTAAGGGTCGGCTGGCCGCACCCGAGCGGCGCACCGGAAGAGGCCACGTAAGAGGCCGCCGGGCGCGGCCACAGCGGAGCCCACCGGGCGCGGCCACGTTAAAGGCCGTCGGGCGCGGCCACAGCGAAGCCCACCGGGCGCGACACCAGCTGGCCACCGGGCACAGCGCTAGCCGCAAGGCTAGGTACCGGCTGGCCACAAGGCGCGGCTAGTCGGAGCTAGCCTGAGTAGGAGGCAGTCGGTCGAGCCTTCCCCGCTAAGGGGCGGGGCATGGTCGGCCGCGCACGGCCCCTCCCACGGCGGCCGCAGGAGGGAAGGCCCTCTACCGACCGCGGTGGCCAGCGAGAGCACCGCACCTTTTGGCCACGGGCGCGCGGCCGCACGGTGCGGCTTCCGGTCGTCGGCAACCAGGTCGGTATGAGCCAGCCCGCCGATAGCGGGAAAGAGGGGTCGACCTCGACGGTCGGCCCCACGATTGTTCAGGGAAGATGATCCTGCGCACGTAGATCGCGCTCGCGGCGGTTCCCCCATGATCTCCATTTGGATAGTGGGATCATGAGGGAGTGGGCAAAATGCACTCCAAATGTACTATAAAAGGGACCTGGCTCCATCAATATCCCTACGAAATCCTCGGTGTTAGAAATCGTTTTTGTGAGAAGTGCGAAAATTTCTTCTCCTCTTACGAAGGATTCACTCGGCGGCAACGATGGTGATGAAAAACAGGGAGGTGCCAGAGTTGGCAGTGCTTTACGAGCGAAGGTAAGTTTTGAAGGAGATAGAAGACGGAGAAAGCGCGTGTTAAGGGAGGTCGGAAGTATCAAGCTGGCAAGCAGGAGCCACCGACGTGGGGACAAATCCACAGGACAGGGCGCCCGCCGGCAGTCGCCTCCCGATGTGGGGACGAGCGTGCTCTCGGGTGCACACGCCTCCCTCGGAGGTTGCGCCCGCTCTCACATAGGGAGAGTACACGGGCGCGCACACGCTTTTTTGCGCACGCGTGCGCTGTGCGTGAGATCTCGTGCGCATGCGGGTTGCTGGGCATAGTTGCACACCCCTTTGCCTGCAACAGTGCTCGCTCCCCCTCTTGGGTAGGTGGGTCGTTGGTTGCGTACACACTGCGCGTGGATTGTGCACAGGCTTATGCATGCACGCTTGCACACGGTTTGTGCAGTTTTTGGCCTCCCATGTTGGGATTACAAATATGCGGGGCTCAATTTGAACACTTGATACTTGATTGATTTTATCTAACCTTTGATTTTTTTTCTAGGTTTCAGGGCGTCCCACAAGGCCCATGCAGCTGCGCTCTACGCTCACTACTGAGCAAGTCGCAGTTTGGAGGAAAGGGTCTGCTAACCTTGAGGTGAGGATACCTCGTCCTGAAGAGAGAGTCCAGAACTCATCTAGGGGCTGGTTGACGATTTGCGAGACGACTTTGAAGTCTGGCTTCTGCTTTCCACCATGCGAGGAGGTGATTGATATTCTAAAGTTCTGTGGAGTCCCGATATCCCAATTCACTCCGTTATGGATGGCTCACCTAATGGGGCTGGTGGCATTCTTCAGGGAGCATGGTTCCAAATTTTCTTTGGAGTTATTTAGGGACTGGTGCGGTGTCCGTGTCGATGGTAGTGACAGCATCGAGATTCACAACAACAAAAGTTGGATTGACTTTGAGTCTTGTACAGATCGTCGTCACGGGAATACATTATTCGGATATGTCAGAAATTCTTGGGGCTTGCCAGAGTTCTAAAATTCCTTCCCTGATCGTTGCCGACGTTAGAGAGGGCGAGAGCGGGACTTTACGTCGATACTGGAATTGTCAGATTCTCGAGAGTTAGCGAACTGCTTGTTCAGTATTTCTTTGTTTGTTGAAGAGAAGTGTTTGTCCTAGTGCGGCCTTTCAGTTGAGGCCGAGCACGCCGCGCCATCAGTTCGCCAAAGTAAGCTTGTTTTGAAGAGCAATTGTGATGCAGTTGAGGGGTTACAGACGTTGTCGAGTCAAAGAGAGGACCTGGTTGAGGAGCCCCCGTGCGACAAGCTTGCTCCAGTCGATTTTGATCTTGAGGTGGTAGAGATGTCTGCCCCCCCCCCCCCCCGAGTCCCTTGTTCATAGACTTTTGCCCCCCGAATATATTTATCTTTGAAGGCAATGAGTGACGTGATAAGTGAGTCGTTTATCTTTATTTGAACTGATTATTCTGTACGACATTAATCTTTTGTTTGTTGTTTGCAGATTGAAGCTCAAGCACATATATCGTTCACATGAAACGACCATTATCTGAGCTTAAAAGACGGATATTTGGCTCTCCATGCGAAACTTCTAGCAGTAGAGGCTTTAGTTGCAGCCTCCAACGAGGAGCTAGATCGAGAAGTATCCCGATTTCGGTGGATTGGAGCTGAAGTACGAGATGGAGGAAGCCCGAGCATCGTTGCAGACAAAGAAGTTAATGGCGGAGAAGATCGTCCAGACTTTGAAGACTACTCAGGAGGAGTGTTCCAGCTTGAGGGTGGAGTTGGAGGCATCCAAGGCGGAGATAACGTATCTTTCTTAAGAATATTTTTTTGGTGCGCTGAGCGTGCATAGAGCTATGCACGTTGGACGGATTTTTATGTTCCAAATTATTTTTTTCATCTTATAAATTTTTTCCAAAAAAATTACAGAATATTAATGTTCATATTTTTATGCTCATTTTAAGTACCATGTTACCCATATTATGATTATGACTGAAAAATTACGGCCGTAATTTCATACATTACAGCTGTAATATGACATTACGATCATAATACTTGTTAGTGTATATTTGGACGAATAACGGGTTCGGAGGCATAACGGGTCAGTTCGGACACGTGTAGATCCGATACCCGTAGAAACTCCTTTGGTTTTCCTATTTATACCCACCTAGGGGCAACGGGTAGAGGATTCCACCTAGATCCCCATCTGAATGCTTCGAGCAACACTCACATTCTCGAAGTTTATGCCCCATTGCTCAAGCGTCCGTCTCCCCCGATAACCACGATTTCTGGCAGTTTTTCTTGTTCCCGTTGCTGCAATCGAAAAGGGAAAGTTGTGCGCCGCAGCGACCGCTTTTGATTGGGAAAGAGAAAAAGGTGGAATATCGCCTGGTTTTGAGAAGGAAGAAAACCGTCCGGCGCTCGAATGGGCCGAGGTGTTTCCGCGACTTCGATCGCAAGGAATAATGCCACCCTCGTTGTTCTTCTCCATGGCTGATCGATCGCGAAGGGAAGAGAAAGCTCGGTGCCAATTCACGCTTTTCTAACGCAACCCACTCTTCATCCTGTCGCCGTTCTCTGATTAGGAAAAGAGTATTCTTCCATAGATCGGGTACAGAAAAGATAGGGTGCTTCTTGTCATTCAGATATTGCAAAAGGAGAAACAAAATCCCGCTGCCTGGTTTCGGGAACGAGAAAATTCGTCTTGTCTGTGTGTGCAGTTTTTTGATCGAAAAACAAGATCGCACAAGCCGCCGTCGCTGTTTTATGATTGGGAATAGAACCCTTGTTCCGTCGGTGGTGAAATTTTTCTTTTCCTTTCCGAGCGACTCCTTTCCGAGCATTCTGTCGTTGCCGCTGTTCCGCTTGGGGAGAAGGAATTCGTCCCACCGCCTCTAGACAGCATTAGTGGATCCCAAAACAGTGATGATGAACAGCTCCGGTGAGCGGTGGACAGAGGAGAGAGTTATATCTTAATCTGACAGGATCTGCATACATCCTGAAAACTCTCTTGTGTTTTGGAGTTTTCGGCCACTTAGAGTCATCCTCATATCCCTGGTGGTAATTTGGGTGCTACTATTGTAGATTGGCCTGATTTGGGAGTTTCAGAAAATTCACTGCTTAATTACAATGTTGATATGATGGAGCACTTCCCAGTTTAATTCATGAATGCAGTATAAAGTCCTTTAAGAAATTTTGATCAAGGAGGAAAGTCAAATAATCTTGTTTGATCTGAAGGAGGAAGTTCAAGGGAGTTTCTCGCTTGGGCCGTGCACTGCAACTTCTGGGTTTTGGAGGAGTACATATCTCCTCAGTGCTATTTGGAGAAAACAAATTACTGGATTGGATGTGACTTGGACTGGATCGACTCTACTCAGATCAGGTGATATTTTTTCAGTTTGCGTTTTTTTCATTTTTAATGTTGAAACGTAGCACATATGATTGCAGTAAAATTGCAGTTGTTTTTTTACACTGATTTTCATGGGTGGAAACTCCGCGTTCAACTTGACTTGAAAAATAGGAGATTTACCACACAGTGCTCAGCGATTTTGCCACTATCCGAGAGGATGTGGATGAGTATCAGTGGAGCAAAGATGAGGATTTTTGCAGAGTTTACCTTCAAGTCTGAAATGAATAGATTGAAAAAGAAAGAGCAAGACCCACAAAATGTTGCAACATGTTGGCTCTCTGAGTGGTGGCTGGACAATGCTGCTACTTGTCATATGTCTAATGACACAGATTTTCTATCTAAGGTCACAGTAGTAATGAAAAAGGTGGAGAACTGCAATAGATGATAGACCAAGGTGAGCCATACTGGGAATGCTACCTTGGTGCTCTACTCAAGTAAAATTTTAATTTTGGAAAATATTAAATTTATTTATGCACTTGGTGCTAGTTCTATTAATTTACTTTGTGATGCTGGTTTGTTGTCTTTTATCCTTTGTAGTGGTAGAGTTACACTGTCAGTTAACTCACACTTTTGAATGTACATACGTTCAAAATAGGATGTACCGACTAAGTCTAGCAAACGAGTTAGTTCAACAAGTTTAAACAAACTTAGTTATCCCTAAGACTCTACATGAGAGACTAGGACACGCGAACTATAGAAAAATGTTCCAAATAGCTAGAACTCACCAGATCACATTAGACACTAAGTCACCGCCTGAGAAATGTGACGTGTGTGCTTAGACTAAGATCACTAGGAAATCTTTTAGTGCGGTTACTAGGAGCACAACACCCTAGAGTTTATACATTCCGATATATGTGACTTTAAAAGTTGTCACCAGAAGATGAAAGAAGTATATGATCACATTTATAAATGACTGCTCTAGATTCTATCACATTTATCTTCTTAAAACTAAAGATGAAGTGTTTGAAAAGTTTTGAACTAGACATGAAAATAAAGAGGTTTAGAAGTGATAGAGGAGGAGAATACGTGTCCAGTGAGTTCAGATGTTTCCTTACCTCTCAAGTCATCATAGCAGAAACCACTACTCCTTACTTCTCCCAATCGAATGGTATAGCCAAGAGAAAGAATAGAACATTAACAGAGATGTTGAATTCTATGCTCCTCACTACTGGCATACCTACTGCCTATTGGGGAGAATCAGTTTTAATTGCTAATAACATTCTAAACAAAGTTCCTCATGCTAAGTTAGACATCACACCCTACGAGCTTTGGTTTAAGAGACCCCCATCTTTAACTAGACTTAAGACATGTTGCTGCATAGCCTATGTCAGGGTCTCTGACCCTAGACGGTCTAAAATTTGACCTAGGACCAACACGTGTGTCTATTTAGGTTATGCTGAAGATAGTACTGCAGATAGATTCTTAGACGTGTCTAATAATATAATTATTGAATCTAAGGATGATGTGTTTTTTTAGGATAAGTTCCTTAAGCATAAAAGCCTGACAATCCCAGGTATGCAAGTAACTATTACTGAGAAAGACCCTGAAATAGTACCGAGCACCTCCTATTCAGTCCCGGTAGACAATAGTGTCCTAGAGTCTAGATGTACTTCAGTGAGAGAGCAAACTCCCAGAACCTTTGGTAGTGACTTTGTCAATTACCACGTTGAGGCCGATCAATCCACTCATAAGAATGCGATGAGATCAAGGGATTCACTACTCTGGAAAGAAGCCATTGATGAAGAGATGAACTCTTTGCTTCAGAACAACACCTGGACATTGGTTGATAAGCCAAAAGGGGCTAAAACTATAGGGATATAAGTTGGTTCTGAAAAGAATCTCAATCCTGATACTAGCGTAGCTAAGTATAAAGCATGCCTGGTGGCTAAAAGTTTCACACAAGTTAGTGTGATGGATTACTTTGATGTATATTCACCAGTGTGTCACTTAGCAATCATTAGGATACTCCTTGCTATTGCGTCTATTGAGAACTTTATTGTTCATCAAATGGATGTTAAGACTGCATTCTTGAACGGAGATCTGACCGAAGAAATATACATGAGCCAACCTGAAGGTTTCATAGTAGTCGGTCACAAAAATAAGGTCTGCAAGTTGATCAAGTCACTACACGGACTAAAACAAGCACCAAAATTATGGCATGAGAAGTTTGACTATAGTGTAAGGAACATGGGATTCATGTCGAGTCTCTCGGACAAATGTCTTTACATACGTAATAGATCAAACAAAGTCGCTATAATATGCTTGTATATGGATGATATGCTGATTCTTGGTTCTGATCAATCCGTAGTGGATGACGTTAAGTAAGAACGAATGAAAGAGTTTAGCATTAAAGACCTAGGTGTAGCTCAGATTATACTATACATGCAAGTGAGCTTTGGGAAAAATGATATTTCCCTAAGTCAAAGCCACTATATAAAGTCCATGTTGAATACGTATGGATACATTAAACGTAGAGCAGTGGAGACACCTTACGATTACAATAATCGCTTGAAGTCCAATGATGGAGCTGCGATAAAATAGTTAGATTATGTTAAACTAATTGGTAGTCTCATGTATGTTATGGTCTGCACAAGACCTGACATAGCCTTTACGGTCGACATGTTAAGCAGATTCACTAGTAATCCTAGCCAAGACCATTGGGATGCCCTCGATAGGCTGATGCGATACCTAAAGCACACCCAAAAGTATGCTTTATGTTACCATAGTCATCCTCTAATTTTTGAAGGATATTCTAATGCATCATGGTGCTCAGAATTAATCGACAGCAAGTCCACTAGTGGATTTATATTCACACTAGAAGGAGTAGCTGTAGCCTGGAAGTCCAAGAGGCAATCATGTATTGCACTATCTTCTATGGAATCCGAACTCTACGCTCTAACTTCAGCGAGAGAAGAAGCAGAGTGGATAAGAGATTTGGTGATGAACATTCTATTGTCGAGCCTGAAGTTGAGTTCTGTTGCTGTTTACTGCGATAATCAGACTACTAAAACGATTGCTACAAACACTTTGTTCAATAACAAAAGAAGGAAACTACGGATGAAACAAGCCTGGTTGACCTCTCTCACGAATCAAGGGATTATGACCCTTATGGATGTGAGATCGAAAGATAATGTTGCAGACGCCTTGAAAAAAGTCTTAAATAGAGTTCTCACAATTAAAATATCGGGGGAGATGAGATTAAAGTTCATAGAAATATGAAACTTCCTCCAATGTTTATGTTTTGATAGCAAGAACCTATAGTAGCAACATTCAAGCATCTAATAACAGACTGAAAACCCCAAATAATTTCTTGATGAAAGCCCAAGATGATTAGATGCTAGTCATTCCACACCTGATGACTTAACATCTTTCTCATTGTAAGTTGATTTGAGAATTATTCAACTGAGAATAGAAAGTCGTTGTACGAGTTAATCTAACATTAGTGATCATAGCACATTATTCCATATTTGATAATGTTGCAAATGACGGTGTGTCATGTCATATGATGAGGTACATAGTGGTCACTAATGAGTAAGATAACAATGTTTGATTTATTAAAATCAAAACTTGACTGGTCCTAGCTAGATTGGATATAGATGATGATAGTGTTACTTTACTACTGCTACAAGTACTAAGCTCATTTAGGTAGAGCTAGTTTACTTTGATACGTCACTGCATATATTTATGAATTCATAGAGTCTGTCTCATGAAATTCCTTACAGACACTGGTGAAGATGGAGGAGAGAAAGTGGACTTTGACTTGGATGATGATAATCTACTCTCTGAGTAGAATTGTTACATGTTTATCCATTGTCATTTTTATTTCTCCAGACTTATTTATTATTGAGTAGCACTTTTATTTTTGGATATATTATATTATTATTTTAAAACTCATGTTTGTGTTTTTTCTTTAAAAACTGTGCTAACTCTTATGAAAATGTGTAAAGTTGGAAATTTTTTTTGTTATTCTCCACTTTCTGCACTACGAAACGTACACGTTATTTGTCACAAATACAAGAGGAGATTGTTAGTGTATATTTAGACGAATAACGGGTTCAGAGGCATAACGGGTCAGTTCGGACACGTGTAGATCCGATACCCGTAGAAACTCCTTTGGTTTTCCTATTTATACCCACCTAGCTAGGGTCAACAGGTAGAGGATTCCACCTAGATCCCCATCCGGATGCTTCGAACAACACTCACAATACTATCTTAATTTCATTTTACGACTGTAATGCCATGATACATCAGTAATGCATGAAATTACGGCAGTACGAAAGTAATTTTTTCAGTTGAAATTACGGCAGTTATGAACGGAAATAATATGGTACTTAAAAAAACATTAATATTTTGTAATTTATTTTTTTAAATTGAAATCGAAACAAGTGATTTATATTATAAAAGGTGATTGTTATTAATACCGCAATTTTGACTAGTCGCACAACACTTTCTCCTAATTTTTCACGCATTTTGGAAATACGTCTTGTACATGCATTTTTAGGAAAGGTGTTCAATACGAAAGTTGTAGATCTCGACTTGAGGTCAACAACTTTTGTGTTGAATACTTTTCCTAAAAATATATGTACAAGACGTAATTTGGAAATACGCTCAGATTTTGCATTTGTTAGAAATACGTCTTGTACATGCATTTTTAGGAAAAGTTTTCAACAAAAAAGTTGTAGAAGTAGATCTACAACTTTCGTGTTGAACACTTTTCCTAAAAACACATGTACAAAACGTGTAACATCATAATTTCGATTTTCTAGACCCCTTCGTGTTATTTGACATGCTAGGATTTTGTGGGCTAGATTGACATCTGAATAGTAGGTTAATGACCTACTGGGTATTATTGGCACAATAAGTCACTTTCTCCACCTTCCGGGTCACACGGGTCTTTTGTGACTAAAATAAATATTGGACTCTTATATTTGTGTATATCGACTCATTTGCCCTTACTATGCCAATAAACACACGAGTAGTATGTCATTACCCTAAACTAATCAAATTAACTCATCATGATACTTATTCACAGAGTTGAACGTCTTGAATCGTGCAAAGCTCAAAACACTTTGATCCGTTTAAACGCACACCAAATCACATAAATAATAACATAATGAGAATCGTGACGAATGCACTCCTATCAACTCCAAAATTTTATCAAGACACCCTAAGAATATTTGAAGTATGATGGGTCAATAAAAAATTAATTAATCTTTTTTTTAATTAATTTATTATTTGAGTAATTAATTTATTAAATAAATTGAGGGTTTAAGATAAATAGCAAATAATATTATTATTCGCTCAAATTTTTATCATAGCACCCTAAACATATTTGAAAGAGATGTAGTAATTAAAATTTATTATTTAAAATATAAATTATTTATTTTGATTTTATTATGTTGAAAACACCAAATAAATAAATAAAAATATTAAATACATTCAAAAATTACGAAATAATTCCTAAAAATACTTCATGACTTCAGAAGGCTGTCATAAAATTTTTGGTTTAAAATAATTTACGGTTAATTAATTATTATATTTTAAACATATATTAATAGGTTTAAACCCCCATAATAGCTCCTCATTCAATGCGGCGGCTGGAGCGGCTGGAGATTATTCTCCCCCTATTTTCAAGGTCTTGGGAAGACTGAACCAGCTGGAGGTGGCAGATTCACCAAAGAGGAGTAAATACTCCTCATTAAACCCCTCCCAACACCCCAAGAGACCACCCCTTCCTATATAAACCCCTCAAGGGCTAGGGTTTCGTTTTTCCTACACCCTACCTCCCTAACCAAGCAAGAGACCAAGTCCCGAAGACCTTTCGGAGAGCCTCCTCCATGAACTCTGGCGAACTCCACTGCAATGGTCGCTCGATGATCCCCTCGCCTAAACGACACGAATGTAAGTTCTTACGACTCCTCCCTATCCTAGATCTCCTTCTCGCCGACCTCCGCCGACTCCGATCATCGGAGACGGCGATCCCGGCCATGGAATGCTTCGGACCACCCACGTAACCTCCGCCACCATTGCGGGTTTCGACCTAGTACGGGGCGTGCGAAGGGGAGGGAGAGTCCCCACGACCCTTCCTCGAGGCCCTTGAGGCGAAGAGGTTCGACAGAAACCGCTACGGCGGCCTCTTCATTCCGAAAAAAAATTATAAAAATTATTATTTAAAATTTTTCGGCCAGGCCGCCGGAAGTCACCCCACTGGAGGCCCTCCCCGGGGTACTCTCATTGGGGGTAGTGGTCGGAGCCAAAGCCCCCACCAACGGTGGTGGGGCAACTCGTAGCTTTCCCCTCTGTTTCACGGTGGCGTTACAGCCACCGTGGACCTGGAGATATTTTCTCCAGGTCGCCGCCGCCGGCGGCAGCGGATCACCGCTGGTCGATGTTCCGCTTAAGCGCCCATTCCAGGCAAGGCAACCGGGGGTGGTGGTCGGAGAAACCAGTGCTCCAGCCAGCCAAGGGGACGCCAACATGCATGGCCTCACAGTGGTTGTATGCATGCAGCCACCGTGATCCCAGTTTTTCTTTTGGCTCAGATCGTCGGAGGCGGTGGCGGCGGTCCACCGCTGGCCGACGTCTTGCCGAAGCGCCAACCCTGGGTGAGACCACTGGAGGTGGTTCCGGAGCAATCGTTGCTCCGGCTGTCCACTAGAGTACCCGCAGCCTAAATCGGTGGTGGCGCACAGCCACCGCCCGATCCGGCCAGCTTCGCTCCACCGTCTGATTTCATTAGACGAGTCAAGCCAATCATTGGCCCAACAAGGATCCCGTGCACCAGCGCGTGGATTATTTCTATCCATCATAATGGATACCCCAAGATCTGCGCCAAGATTCGCGCGCAGATTGGTTTTACACTTAGCAAAAAAAACTGTGAGGTTTGGAAATATTATTCTCAGTTTTTGAATGAGTTTTTAATTACCTTTGAGGCCGATCTAGAAAACATTTGTGAGGCACAACCTTGGAGAACTTTCTGTATAATACAACTTTCATGTTATAGTTTTTCTGATCTGGAACTACTAAATAATTTATTTTGGCACTCGAAAAGTATATTTAACCATTCTGGAGATTAAAATTTCAATTTTATTTCACAAACTGTTAATTTATGGAAACTTCGACCCTCATTTTGGAGAGCTTAGGGTCTGATTTAGACAAAGCATGTGAGAGATGATATTGAAGTTAAACATATTTACTACAACTTTTATGTTGGGTATTTTCTTATCTGTAGTACTTAAGTAATTTAAATTTAGCCCTAAACAGTAAAATTTAAATTTTAGTTTTTCTTCCTTATTCACAAATTGTTATTTTTACGTAAACTTCAACCCTCATTTTGGAGATCTTAGGATCAGATTTAGACAAAGTATGTGAGAGATGATATTGGATTTAAACATATTTACTATAACTTTCATGTTGGATATTTTCTGATTTGGAGCACTTAAGTAATTTAAATTTAGCCCTAAACAGTACAATTTAAATTTTAATTTTTCTCCCTTATTCACAAATTGTTATTTTTACGTAAACTTCAACCCTCATTTTGGAGACCTTAGGGTCTGATTTAGACAAAGCATGTGAGAGATGATATTGGAGTTTAACATATTTACTACAATTTCCATGTTTAGTACTTTAATGTGATTCATAAATTAGTGGTTCAAATTTGAATATTGTTATGTAGCACTTCATTCAACACCTTATGCATGGGAACATGGGAGGGGTGCATGGTTACTGATGTGGCGGGTTCGTCGGCTTCCCCTATCATACACTATAGGAGAAGTTGTGCCGGAGAACTCTATTGTTGTTGGGTGGTGAAGAGGGTCGGGGGCTAGCTACCCCTTCCACAGAGGTCCGTCTCACACTCGTTTGGTTATGTGCCGAGAGGGTCGATCTCCGCACGAGGTGAGGATGTGCTCCCACCAAGAGTACCTGCCTTTTTAGGCACAAAGGCCTGGGAAGTTGGGGTGTATCCATAACCTAGAAGTGGGAGCGACCGATCAACTCTCACCATCTGGCCACGACGGTGAGGCCTGGGAAGTGAGCTTCTCTTAACAGTCACTATGTCGACATAGGGGTAAATGATCGTCATGCATCATTCGAGTGATAGTAAGAACATCATACATGCTCATCACGTCAATTATATATGATATGTTTACATGTGCTATCACCTTGGTCCGTCAACGTATAACCACCGCCAGGAAGAGTTATACGATGACAGGTAAACTTTCCAATTCAGTACTCTCTTTATAAAACATTGATTTCCCCTGCCACTACCTTTTAGCTATTTATATAAGATATGTTGCTTCGGCTATTGTACTAACCTTCTTTGTAGGTTTCCTTCCTTGTACCCATTAGGGGGTAGGGTAGGAGCGTGAGATTTACTTGGTCATGATGTGGCTAACGTACTTTAAGCGGATGGAGGACCGTAGGCATGATCCCACTGACAAGGAGCTTCAGGAGCCAGCTCTGACAATCTACGAGGATTTGAGGGTACCATCTTGGGGATGAGAGAGGATGTGTGATTTCTATTTTGGACTAGATGTTTTGTCATCATCCGGTTGCGATGACTCTTTTTGGACACTTATACCCTTTTGGGTTTTTACTATGATTCTCTCCTATCATGCTGGTATATATATATATATAATGTGATTTTATGTTTCTGCGCAAATTTTTATATACTCTGTGAACGATTCTCTATAATGATATATATAGCTGTATAAAGCGCATGTTTCGCCAATTGGGTCGTGGGTTGGGTGAGAGGGGTGTGTCCTCCACCGAAACACAAACCTTTTGGTGGGACAAGCGCTTTGGGCATAAGGTCCTCCCGGTTTCGAAAGGGGGGGATCTTACAAGGGTATCTGAGGGAAAAACGATCCAGATTTATAAAAATAATCATAGGCGGTTCACCACAGTATAATAACTAGTTCAAGGACGAACTATGCAACAGAAGCATAGTGGACGTACTGTAGTAGAATCATGATGAAACATCACGCAAGTGTCCGCTAGTAAAACCCAACCGAATCAATTCTTCGACCAAGTACCTACCCTTTAGCTTAATTACATAGTTCTGACACGTATATTTTTATAATCTGACACAGGAATTTCGGGAGCCTAGCCTCAGATTGAGAAATGAGAACACGAATGACACCGACGAGGACAGTTACAGCCCTAACACACTAGTTGATGAGTGGTCCCCTCCACCTCCTACCACACCCACTGGTCATGTAGTGCTGACCCAGCCGGCCCCGTTCCACCAAACAGAGTTAGGGCAGACTCTGACCGGATAGGGCCCTACAAATGCAGAGAGATTGGTGATGTTCAGGAGCTTTCGTCCCACTCCCTACAGAGGGACAGAGTCAGCCATCAAGACAGAGGATTGGCTGGAAAGGATTGAGGACTTACTCAGAGGAATGCACTGCCCTTCCTACTACGCGGTTTCCCTAGCCGCCACCCTTCTGGAGGGGTACGCTAGGCAGTGGTGGAGGTCTATCCTACAGACCACCTATAAGAACCGCCGCCTGACTGATGTTTCCTAGAGAAATTTCTCCACCTTGATGATGGAGCACTTCATTTCTGACTCAGAACGGATAGAGCTCCAGGAGCGTTTTCTTCACCTTCGGCAGGGTACTATGATAGTTACAGAGTACCAACGAGAGTTCTCCCACCTTGCCCGATACACTAGCATCATAGCCATAGAGGATGAGAATCGAGCCAAGAGGTTCTTTCAAGGCCTCAACGACTCCATTCTGCAACCGCTGATGACTGCAGCTCATGCTCCCTTTGAGGTTATCGTCCACCTTGCAAAGACAATGGAGGCTGATATAAAGACCACTCGAGAGAGGAACAGGTTGAAGAGAATATCAGAGACACCCCAGTGACAGGATCAGAGGGTTCAGGGGAGGCATCAACGTGCGCGTGGAATTGACAGAGGAGATCATAGAGGCTATGATCGAAGAGATCGGCACCAGCCACCCCACGACTACCATTGGAGAAGGACACCTCCACCTCCCCCAGCACAGCAGAGGGCCCTTCCCGTACTAGCATATGCGACTGAACAACGCCCTTTTGAAAGGCATTGTTTCCACTACAATGAGTTGGGGCATTTGCGACCTCAATGCCCTCTTTTAGCACCCAGGGAAGGACACCAGGACAATTACCATAGTGGAGGTCGTTGTCGGGGCCAACCCGGTAGAGGACAACAACAACCTCCCCAACAAGCTTATGCCTTAGACCTAGGGAGGGATTGAGCCACTGCGGACGTAGCGAACGGTACGAGTTTTCTTTATACTGCACCTTAAATTGTGATGCCTTTATTACATACGTATATATTACTGTTTCAAAATCAATTGAAACCTTAGGGATCCTCTAGATCAATGATCGGGCTGCTCGAGCGCTCTTTGACAGGGGCGCCACTCGCTCCTTTGTGTCTCATGATTTCATACATCAGGAGCCAGGAGTGATTGACCTCACAAGGAATCCGTTGCGGTTATGACTCCCCGATTGATCGGAGATGAACTCCTCAGACTTATGCAAATTCCGAGTAAAGATAAATGATCAGGAGATGGAAGTTGAAGTAGCGGTACTCCAGCTGTCAGGGTTTGACCTGATATTAGGGATGGATTGGCTCGCGGAGCATGCAACACAAATAGACTGTCAGAACAGAAAGGTGACCCTCCAAGCGCCAACAGGAGGGACGTTCACCTACCAAGGTATATCATTTATTTCCCGCCTCATGCTAAATTCCATACAGGCGACGAAGGCCACCATGAGAGGTGATGAGGTGTTCGTGGTCTACTTTGAGATGATGGAGCGGACCATGGAATTGGCTGAAGTTAAGGTGGTAAAGGAGTTTCCGGATGTCTTTCCGGAGAAGCTCCCCAGCCTACCTTTATTCAGAAAGAGGATTTCAAGATCTACCTCCTTCCCGGGGATCGTCCAATCTTGAGATCTCCTTATAGGATGGCGCCAAAGAGCTGGAGGAATTCAGAGTACAGCTACAGGAATTGGTAGACTTGGGATTCGTCCGACCCAGTTCTTCTCCTTGGGGAGCACTCGTGCTCTTCGTGAAGAAGCAGGATGGATTCCTTCGGCTCTGCATAGACTATCGGGATTTGAACCGGTTGACCGTGAAGAATACCTATCCCCTCCCAAGGATAGAAGAGTTGTTTGATCAATTGCAGGGGGCTCGATGTTTCTCCAAACTAGACCTCCGATCAGGGTACTACCAGCTCAGGATTGATGATAAGGACATTGAGAAGACCGCATTCTGCTCTCGTTACGGGAAATACGAGTTCATAGTGATGTCGTTCGGTCTCACCAATGTCCCGACAATGTTCATGTCTTTGATGAATCGGGTGTTCGAACCCTTTCTCGACCAATTTTTCATTGTATTCATCGATGACATCCTCGTATACTCGGCATCGAAAGAGCAGCATGTCACACACTTGGAGAAGGTGCTCCAAAAGTTATGAGATCACCTCCTGTATGCAAAGTTTTCGAAATGCAAATTTTTGCTTAAGGAGGTTGGCTTCTTGGGTCACATTGTCAGCGACAACAGCATAGCAGTGGATCCAGCAAAGATTCGGGCCGTTCGGGATTGGCCGCAGCTTCATTCCATGACTGATGTGAGGAGTTTTCTCGGGCTTGTGGGATATTACCGTAAGTTCATTGAGGGATTCTCTAAGACCGCACTACCGCTAACGTCACTAACAAAGAAAGATGTGCTATTTTTATGGACACCGCAGTATGAAGGGGCCTTTCAAGAGTTGAAGGGGAGGCTTACCTCAGCCCCTATACTGGCTATACCATCGGGTTAGGAGGGCTTCCAGGTGTACACTGATGCATGCCAACAAGGCCTAGGAGTAGTCTTAATGCAACATGGGAAGGTGGTTGCCTATGCCTCAAGGCAACAAAAGGTGCACGAGAGAAACTACGCCACACACGACTTAGAATTGGGAGCGGTGGTCTTCGCATTGAAGATATGAAGGAACTACCTATACGTTGTCCGGTGTGAGGTGTTTTCGAACCATAAGAGCCTTAAATACGTCTTCGCTCAGAGAGAGCTAGACCTGCATCAGAGACGGTGGTTGGAGTTTTTGTGCAACTATGATTTCAATCTCCAGTATCACTCTAGCAAGGCAAACACTATTGCAGATGCTCTGAGTAGGAACCCCATGGCCTCAGCTAGCTGGATGATCGGTACACCGAGAGATATTGTACGAGGTCTCGAGGAGATGGGAATTACGGTGATCGCACCAGGAGATGCAGTTGCGGTCGCACATCAGCTATATTGGACAGAGATCAAGTGTGATCTTCGGGACAGGATTAGGGATGCTCTGTTTGATGACCCATTGTTCAAGGACGGGATTGCTCGTTTAAAGGCCGTGAAGGAGCACCTGGATTTTCAGATAAGGGACGGAATTCTTTGCTTCCGTGATAGGATGTTCGTTCCTTCTGGTGGACAGTTTCGACACGAGATTTTGTATGAGAGTCATCACACTCGTTACTCGATCCATCCGGGCATCACAAAGATGCATGCAGATTTGAAAAAGACATTCTGGTGGCCAGGAATAAAGCAAGATGTCATCTCATTTGTTACACATTGCCTGACGTGCAAGCTTGTTAAGGCAGAATGCAAGAGCCCCGCCGGGTTACTGTAGCCGCTCCCCATCCCCGAATGGAAATTTGAGGACATATGAGAGAGGAAGTTGTCTACCTAAATCACCTAGAGTGGGGTGAATAGGTGAGATGTGCGTCTATTTGTGGAATAAAAAATTAAGGAACTAGCACAGCACAATACCAAGCAATCACAGACGACAAAAGATTTATAGTGGTTCCCCAACCTTGGGTACGTCCACTTTCCTCACCAATCTAGTAAACCACTAGACTTGGCTACTCCACTATCTCGGATCAAAACGATCCTACACCTCGGAACAACGTTCCTACAAAACTCGATCCCAAAATGGATCTACACTCGGAAGATTAAAACTTCCTACAAATCTCGGAGAGAATTTCTCATACAATAAAGATGTTTGAAATATAACTCAAATAATACAAACAGTGAATTCTCAGATCTGAATAGATCGGCCTTGATCTTCCTCTTTGTTCGATGTGGCTTTTTCAGAAAGATCGAAGAAGAACACGGCAACCCTAGATCTGAAAACTTCTTTGACTTCTCCCGATCGGATGAAGAAGATGATGAGAAGCAAAACTTTGATCACGATCAGAAGAAGAAAACTTAGATCTGAATCAGGAATCAGAAACTCAGCACGAGCACGATGAAGATCAACGGCGGCGGCGGCGGCTTCAGTGATTCAGACTTTTCCGAGAGGTAACGATGTCGACGGCGGCGGCTTGTAGATCTCGAAAAACTTATTCTCTGATAATTCCTTTTCTTTTTCTTATTAGGTTAGGTCTAATCACGTATCCCTTTTATAGGAGACTGATAACGGTCATAATCGTAATTAACGATGATACGTGGACCAATCAGAAAAAAGGAATTCAAAAATTACTTTGGAATTCTGGTCTTAGCGATTTACAGAAAAAATCAGAGTCATATACACGAGAGGAAATGATATACTCGAGTATATGTCTATCTGCTACTCGAGTAACTAGAAGTGAAGCATACTCGAGTGAATGAGTTTCAACATACTCGCGTATCTGGGTTCAACTACTCGAGTGACAGAAAAGATCTACTCGAGTATAAAGAAGTTGGTTACTCGAGTATATCTACTTAGAGGAATTCTCAGGATAAAAGGATGGTGTTACTCGAGTATATAGAAAGGAGGTACTCGAGTACTGAGCTATTACTCGAGTGTAGAGAGTCTACTCGAGTATATAGACTTAGAGAAATTCCTTTATATTTCCAGTCCAGGCTTACTCGAGTGTAAATAAAGCATCTACTCGAGTAACTCGAGGACTACTCGAGTAAGAGAGTTAACCTACTCGAGTAACAAGTAACCTACTCGAGTATACCAAAGGAGTACTCGAGTATGTATACTTACGATATTTTCCAGATAAAATAGAATCCTTTACTCGAGTATATAACTTAGACCTACTCGAGTAACAGACCATTTACTCGAGTATATATAAATTACTCACTCGAGTATATGAAGATCTACTCGAGTATACACTTATATACTTGAGTAAAAGGGATTTTTCTCGAGTGTGCTTAAGTCAACTACTCGAGTACTAAGTCACCTACTCGAGTATATGGAGTATATTACTCGAGTATGTGGACTTAGTAGAATTCTTGGAATTAGGTCTTCTATCCTTCTTTGTCCATGAGTCCAAGTGCATCTAGATGAAGTGTATCCCAATAGAGAGACTATACGTGAGTCAACACCTTGGATCACACAATGAGGGATTACATTGTATGGTCCTGTGTTTGATGACCCACTATAGACTGACATTGGTCTACACTTGGCAATAGAGTCCTGCGCACAAGTAACTTAAACACAATATCAAATACAACTTAATTCATCTTAGTTCCGGGTCTGACTTCCCACAAATCTGAGGTATTGTGGAGACAAATCCCAACAATCTCCCCCTATTTGTAGAAGTCAGCACTCTCTTCACTAAGGTGAATTACTTAAAGTAAAGTAGAACAAGGATAGCATAAATGACAAAGTATAAAGCATTGAAAAATACTGAACATGAAAACAAATAATCTAAGATAGCCATAATCAGAATTATATATAATCTAGAAATGTTTTTGAAACAGAATATCAATTTCCACAAGATCATCTTTCAGGGATGGGCATTCTTATTCTGTCTTTCTCTCACTTGATGCTGCCTCTCAAAGTATGAGAAAGGTTTTGGAAAATATGTCTTTGGCCTAGGAGGAGCCTTCTGGTTGTTGAATCCCCATTGCTTGTCATGGAGTCTGATCTTTATCTGTGAATTCTCATAGGCTTTCTATTCTGAGAAACCGTAGTACTGATCTTTGTGTTCTCCATGGTCAACAACCAACCTCAGGGTATCAAAAATAAGAGATTTGGAGAATGGGCTCCAAATTTCTGCATGAACTGCATCTGGTTTGGTTCCAGGTCTGGCTTCAGGAACGGGAGCAGGCTCTCTTCTAGGGGCTGACCGGCTAGCAGAAGCGCCGTCACCATACTTTCTTTTCTTACTAGGACCACCCTGATCAGATGGTTTTCTGGAGGAGGAGGCACCATGATCAGTGTGTCCTTTAGAGCTACCTGGCATATCATCTGTCCAAACATCAGCATAGGAGAGAGGAGGGTCTGACATGTCCCCAGCAGGTCTGGGAGAGAATGTAGGCCCTGTCTCTGGAGGGTAGATCTGAGCATCTGATGGAGGAGCTTCTGCAAGAGGGTTCAGGCCTTGGGGGATCACAGTAGGGTCCAATTGGAAATCTGGGAAGTTCTGAATATGTACCCATACTGCTGTATCATATATATAAAACTTTACCGACTGAATCTGAGCCAGAGTGTCAGCTTTCATTTCTTTTAACTTGACGTCCAGGGCAGCTTCAGACTTTTCAGCAAACTGGGCGGAGAGTTTGTCAACTTGTTCTTTTACTATTTTCTCCCCCTTGCTGATATCTACATTTAACTGAGCAATAGCCTCGTCTCTGAAAGTTCCAACTTCATTGCATACCTTGATTACATTGGTTTCTGCATTCTTGTCGGCTTGGATCTGATTATTAGCAACTGTTACAGCCTGATCTCTGAGTTCAGCGATACTGGTGATAGTATGGTCTAAAGCTTTTCCACCAATCCGAAATAGTTTACGGAGCTCATCTATATTTGCTTGAATCTTGGCAAAGCCTCTACTCATCTCTGTTTCCAGAGTAGAGACCTTGTCCTGGACAGTTTTGAGAGAGTCATCAAAATATCTTCTCTGTTCTGTGAGCATGAGCTCAATCTTGCTGAGAATGTCAGAAGAGGAGGAAGGGGAGGGAGCAGAGGGTATTACAACAGCAGGAGCAGGAGCAATCCATGGAGGAATCTCTTTAATGACGACAGAGCTTACAGCTCTCTTTGTTGGGGGGAAATCTACTGAGTCTTCTGCATCAATGAAGGAGGGGAGAGAGAAGTCCAGGTTCCTCAGAGGTGGTTCTACATGTTCCGGAGACATGTCCTCGTCACCGGAGACTTGGATTTCTTCATGCAGCTCTTCATCTTCAACTGGAGAGTGAGCAGGGGATTGAGAGGGAACTCTTTCTGGAGATAGAGGTACGTGATCTTCTTGGATGAGAGGTTTATCTGATCTCAGTTCCTCAATCAACTTAGCTATATCTTCTTCAGTGGACAGGAGGTCCTCTTGAATCTGAACATCTGAGCTGATCTCTGCTGGTGGAGGAGACTGAACTGCAGGAGAGGGGATTGGATCTCTGAGCTGAAGGGACTGGACTGGTGAATCTGCATGATGTGGCTGAGGGCTAGCTGAGGCAGGCTCCCCCTCAACTACTGCACCCGAGGTGTCAGCAGTTTGACGGAGAGGAGGAGATGGGGTCCTGTCAGCCGGGGCATTGAGGCCTATTTGCTCGGCAGAGGCCTTGGATGCTTGAGCAGTATTCTGCAGCTTGAGCTCCCAACGATGAATTGATGAGATGGACAGTTTCTTCATATGGTGGAGAGGAGTTCCTTTAGCAAAGCTGAACACCTCGGAGTCGATCTCCCGGAGAATGAGGGAGATGATCCTTGCATAATTTGGACTTTTGATGCTTTCCCGAATTTTATCCAATATCATCATGCCGAACTGAAACTTCTTCCTGCAGACTATGGCTTGCATAACGTCGAATAAATTTTGGGATATATCTCTTATGGAATATGTCTTGCACCACAGGACTTTGGCAATGACATCAACTAGGAACTTGCCTTCTGAATTGAACAATGACCAATTCAAGGTCTCACCTCCACCTTCAGGATCTCGACCACAGAATAGGGAAGTACGGTCGGCATCTTCCTTTTCTAGGCCGTCTTCTTCGTCAACCACGGGCATCCGAAGCAGAGTGGCGACCGAAGTTTTATCCAACCGAATCTCAAGTCCTTTTACCTTTGATTTCAGAATTGTGCCATTACGTCTAACCTTCAGATTTATGTAAAATTCTTCAACATCAGGAAACAGGAGACAGCAGGGTTCTTGAAGAACGAAGGACAATCTGGCGGTGTCCAAGAGAATCAGTAAATTTTTGAAGTCATCCGAAAGATCTGCAATACCATCTGTCACGAGTTCGGAGCCGATTCCAATCTTTGATGGAGGAGCCATCGTCCAGAGGAGGCGAGCAGTGATGATCGGGAAGAAGGAGTTCGTCTGCTCTGGAATTCGAAACGCCGACTCCACTGAGAGATTGAAATGTGGAAAAAGATTTTCGGTTTTCTTTCTATTTATATATAACCATAATTAGGTTTAGAGAGAGATTAGAAAAAAATTTTAATTCATACTTGAAGGGGCGCCAACAGACTCGGTGTGCGAAAAGAGGAAAATAGAATTTTCAAAGTGCAGGAAATCCATATACTCGAGTATATGTCGGCATACACGAGTAAGAGGAAATTGGACATACACGAGTGACTATCGACCTACTCGAGTGAGGTAAAAACATACTCGAGTGGATTTGGACATACACGAGTAAGTGGTAATATACTTGAGTGTCCAAGTACGTGTAGATGTTCTTAAGTACTGTAGTACTTGAAGTTCTTAAGTACTCGAGTATGTACTTGAAGTACTCGAGTATATTGCGAAGTACTCGAGTATGTCAAGTGATGTACTCGAGTATATGTCCTTTGAAAAAATATTTTTCTTAAAAATTTTTTTTTACCTCCACCGAGTTCTTCACTTTTGAGCCTGTGGATGAGTCCATCATCACGATTCGTCTTTGTTGAGCATCCCAAGTTCCGTTTTGAAGAACGAGAACTTGGTCTCGTCCAGCGGTTTTGTGAAAATGTCTGCAACTTGTCTGTCTGTGGAGACATATTGTAGATCTATGTCCCCATTCTCCACATGCTCTCGGATGAAGTGATATCGAAGCTCGATGTGCTTTGTCCGGCTGTGGGAGACTGGGTTGTTGGCGATCGCGATTGCACTGGACGAGTCGCAAAACAAGGGAATGTTCTGGAACTTCATGTTGTAATCGTCAAACTGATGCTTGATCCATAGAAGCTGTGCACAACAGCTGCCTGCAGAGATATACTCTGATTCAGCCGTTGAGATGGCTACACAGTTCTGCTTCTTGCTACTCCAGGAGATAAGTCTCCTTCCGAGGAATTGGCATGTCCCAGAAGTGCTTTTCCTGTCGTCTTTGCTACCTGCAAAATCAGCATCTAAAAAGCCAATTAGTTCACTATCATTACTTCTTGGGTACCATAAGCCAAGATTTGGTGTACCCTTAAGGTATCTTAAAATCTGCTTTGCAGCGGTGTAATGAGATTCTTTAGAGTTCACTTGAAATCTAGCGCATACGCATGTTGAGAACATTATATCCGGTCTACTGGCGGTTAGGTAAAGCAAGGACCCAATTATGCTTCTGTACTTGGTTTCATCAAAAGGTTTCCCTTTCTCATCCTTGTCCAGAGACATAGTTGAGGCCATTGGAGTCCTCATAGAGGTTGCATTCTCCATTCCGAATTTCTTAAGTAGCTCTTTGGTGAACTTCGTCTGTGAGATGAAAATCCCATCTTCAGATTGTTTCACTTAAAGCCCTAAGAAATACTTCAGCTCTCCCATACTGCTCATTTCAAACTTCCCTTGCATAAGTTTAGAAAACTTCTTGCAGAGGTTGTTATCCGTAGAGCCAAAAATAATGTCGTCGACATAGATCTGCACTAGCAAAATCTTGCCTTTTATTTCCCTAAGAAATAATGTCTTGTCTATCTTTCCTCTTGTGAACTTGTTCTCAAGAAGGAAGCTAGACAGTGTCTCATACCAGGCTCGAGGGGCTTGTTTAAGACCATATAGCGCTTTCTGTAATAAATATACATAATTAGGATGGGTTGAATCAACAAAACCTGACGGTTGCTCTACGTACACTTCTTCCTTTATGTCACCATTCAGGAAGGCGGACTTTACGTCCATCTGATAGACGGTAAAGCCCTTAAGTGCAGCATACGCAAGGAATAACCTGATAGCCTCCAGTCTTGCTACTGGAGCATATGTCTGATCGAAGTCGATTCCCTCTTCTTGACGGTAGCCCTTTGCAACGAGTCTGGCTTTGTTCTTTATGATTGTTCCATCTTCATCCATCTTGTTCCGATAGACCCATTTTGTCCCAATGACATTTTTGCTCTTGGGTCTAGGGACAAGTGTCCAAACATTGCAGCGTTTGAACTGATTCAGTTCTTCTTCCATGGCTAGAATCCAGGATGCATCCGAGTTGGCTTCCTCGAACTTCTTTGGTTCAACCTGTGAGAGAAAGCTCAAGTATAAATTCTCATTAGTTGTACCTCTCCGAGTTCTGACACCATCTCGGGGATCTCCTATGATTTGGTCCACGGGGTGATCCTTCAGATGTCTGAGCTCTAGAGTTCTTGCATCTGGATTGTCTTCAATCACTGGAGTGATTTCACCATTTGGAGTGATTTCATCATCTGGATCATCTACCTCTCCAATAGGGATTGGGGTGGTGATATTTATGAATTTATCACCTCCATCTTCAATAGGTTCATCCAAGCTTGTCTCTTTTAACTTTGTACCTGCAGCTTCAATGAACACACTAGAGGAGTTGCTTTGCAGCAAGCTCGTCTCATCAAATATAACATGTATAGATTCTTCTACAACCAGAGTTTTTCTATTAAATATTTTATATGCCTTACTATGGCTACTATACCCTACAAAAATACCTTCAAAGCTTTTCTCACTGAACTTGGTAGTGTGATACTTGCCGTTGTTAAGTACGAAGCACTTACAGCCAAAGATTCTAAAATAGGAAATGGTCGGTTTCCTGCCTTTTAAAAGTTCGTACGGTGTCTTATCGTGGTCTTTGTTTATGAGCGCTCATTTTGCACGTGGCATGCAGTGTTGACGGCTTCAGCCCAGAAGTATTCCGGAAGTGAGGCATCATTTAACATGGTTCTGCAGGCCTCTATGAGGGTTCTGTTCCTTCTCTCAGCCACTCCATTTTGTTGTGGAGTGCGAGGAGAGGAAAACTCATAAAAGATACCTAAGCTTTCACAAAATTCTGTCATGGCCCCATATTTGAATTCTGTTTCATTGTCACTTCTGATTTTGACTACTGAACAGTTATATTCATTCTGGATTTGCCTAACAAAATTAGTAAAGATATCGAAGGTGTCTGACTTGTGTTTCAGAAAGAATACCCATGCAAATCGTGAGTAATCATCAACAATAACCAACGTATAATCCTTACCTCCCAAACTTCTAACTTGTAGTGGACCGAACAAGTCCATGTGCAGTAGATGTAAACATCTATTAGAATCTTTGCCTATAATGCTTTTAAAATTACTCCTTGTTTGCTTGCCTTTTACGCATGCAGGACAAGGTCTTTCCTTAACGCACTTGACATTCGGGGCATCACGTACTAGGTTTTTAGAGAATAATTTATTGATAGTTTTGAAATTAATATGTGCTAATCTCTTGTGTCATTGGTCACCAAGAGACGCACTATCTTTTGCTAAAAAGCATACTGGTGTAGATGAATCGATACAAATGAAATTTAAGCAAAATATGTTTCTGCTTCGAGTACCTGATAAAATCGTTTCCATATTGGTAAGAGATTTTATCAGGCACTTATCAGCATGGAATTCTACTATGTATCCTTTGTCGCATAGTTGGCTTATGCTTATGAGATTGTGTTCCAATCCTTCAACATAAGCTACATCCGAAAAGGATACATTACCGTTAGTAATCATACCGTAGCCTTTAGTGATTCCACGGTCTGAACCTCCAAAGATGACCTTTGGTCCGTTCAATACTGGTGAGTAATTTTGAAGTAGGCTTCTAGTCCCGGTCATATGCCGAGAGCATCCACTGTCCAAGTACCAGATTGGCATTTTAGCGGTCTTTGGACATACCTGCAATCATAATCACTTAGCCTTAGGAACCCAAACGAGTTTGGGTCCTTGGTCTCGAGTTAGAATACTCCCCCTACGAGGATTAACCTCATGAGTGGTCATTCTCATGTTGCTAACTTGAGGAGTTGCAGCATATTTGGGATTGAACCAGCAGTCGATGGCAAAGTGACCAACTCTACCACAGCACCAACAGTCAAATTTGTTGTATCTTTGCCTCATCTTCTCCTGCTTGACTACCTCGAGAGGATGTCCAACAGGGGCAACATTTTTAGATGTAGAGGCTTCATGATGATGGCACGTGCATGGAGTCTTCTCCATCTTCGGCTTTTCTACAACAACTTTCACTTTGGGTGCCTTCTTAATATTATGACCATGAACATAAGGTCCATAGCTCTGAAGTTGAATCTCCTCATAAGGTTCCTTGAAAACTCTCTCACCAAAGTTGCGAAGGCGAGTCCAACCTTGGTATCTTGTCTTAGGCTTCTCAGGGATAGGCCTATTAAAGTGACCATAGGTGGATTCGTAGTCAAGATCGTTCGTAGGAAAGATGACTTTCTTGAACGCGACTGGCTCCAAGGGAGCTTTCCCTTTCTCTTCGGCAGAGGCCTTCTTGGCAGCCTTATTTCTCCTCTTAGCCTTGTTTCTCCTAGCAGATTTACTAGGAGCTCCTTTGTGGCCTAGACCGGCACCACTTGCCTTAGCTGAGAATTCAGCAATCATAGGAAGCACAGTCTTAGGCTTCAAGAAGCTTTCTACAAGCTTCTTCTCAGCCAAGAGTTGTTCTTCCAATTCCTTGATGATTTTCTCTTTAAGGTCAAGGTGCCCGAGAGCCTTGTTGTATTCTTCGATAGATTTATCGAAGTCTTCCTTGAGAGAGTCAGTCTTAGAGACTTCTTCTCTAAGGTTGCTCTCTGAAGCTTTTAAAGATTTTATCTCCTTAGCTTGAGTTTTCACGACTTGGCGACATTTGTCGTAAGCCTTGAGTAACTCCTGATATTGCATCATGAGTTCTGATTCATCCTCAGAGGGATAGCCCTCTTGTTCATTGTCATCATCAGAGTCAAAAAGAGGGGTGTGAGATTTTACCTCCCCAGTGAATTGGGGGACTTGTTCATCGTCCATTAGAGCCATTAGCCCAAAGTAAGCTTCTTCCTCTCCGGCACTCGACTCGGATGAGTCAGAGTCACTGAGAGTTTTGCTCTTCTTAGCTAACAAACTCTTTTCTGTCCTCTTCCTGTTGTAGGACTTCTTGTCTTCTTTCTTGCCGCCCTCTTTCTTCTTATGGGGGCAATCCGCAATGACGTGACCTGGCTTGTTACAGCAATAACAAACAATATCAGTGGAATAATGTTTATTCGGTTTCGAGCCATACCTGTCGTGGCTGCTTGAGCTCTTTTTATGACGATCATCATCATTGCGTGATCTTCTATATGAGGCATCCTTGCCTTTCCATTGCTTCTTTTTGTTCAAGAATTTCTTGAACTGCCTTGAGAGTAGAGAGAACTCTCCATCAGATAGCTCCGAGCCAGAAGAGCTTGGTTCAGACGAATCTTCATCATCAGCTTCAGGAGCTGGGGCAGGAGAGCTAGCCTTAATCTTCCTTGAGCTGTCTGCCTTCAGAGCAACAGACTTCTCTTTGGATCCGGACCTGCTCATCTCTTCTTCAGCTTTTCTAGAATTGATTTGAAGCTCATAGGACATTAGCTTTCCGAACAGATTTTGCGGGTCCGTCTCGGCTAACCTTCCGAACTCCCGAATGGCGCATACCTTGTTATCCCATTCCTTGGTTAGGGATCTTAGGAATTTGTCATTCAGTTCTCCATTGGTGAAGACTCGGCCATAAACTCTTAGGCCGTTCACTATCTTGAAAAAATTCTCGAACGTGTCAGCTATGGCTTCCTTGTGACCTTGCCGGAAGGCTTCATACTTTTGATTCAGAAGGGATCTCCGATCATCCCTCACTTCTTCAATACCTTCCATCAGAGTCACCAGGGATTGCCACATCTCCTTGGCAGATTTGCAATGGATGAGATTCTGCAGCATTGAGTCATCGACTGCACTTGCTATTATATTTTTGGCTTTCTTATCGAGGGAGACAAGTGCAATCTCGTCTTTATCCAAGTCCATCAGCTTCTTAGGAACTTGTTTGGATGAGTCTATAGTAGAGGCAACCATAGGAACATGCGGACCTTCTTCAACAATCATGAAGATCCGAGGATCCACAGCTTCCATGAAGAACCTAACTCTTTCCTTCCACATAGGAAAATTATTCTTGGTGCAAATGGGAAGCTTGGCAAAATCTTTAGTCTTACTCATGCTTGATATTTCTCAAAAGACAACTCGGGTGGGATCAGATCAAGGTGTTAACCTCTTAACGATCAACCTCCCCCTCTGATACCAATTGAGAGAGGAAGTTCTCTACCTAAATCACCTAGAGGGGGGTGAATAGGTGAGATGTGCGTCTATTTGCGGAATAAAAAATTAAGGAACTAGCACAGCACAATACCAAGCAATCACAGACGACAAAAGATTTATAGTGGTTCCCCAACCTTGGGTACGTCCACTTTCCTCACCAATCTAGTAAACCACTAGACTTGACTACTCCAATATCTCGGATCAAAACGATCCTACACCTCGGAACAACGTTCCTACAAAACTCGATCCCAAAATGGATCTACACTCGGAAGATTAAAACTTCCTACAAATCTCGGAGAGAATTTCTCCTACAATAAAGATGTTTGAAATATAACTCAAATAATACAAACAGTGAATTCTCAGATCTGAATAGATCGGCCTTGATCTTCCTCTTTATTCGATGTGGCTTTTTCAGAAAGATCGAAGAAGAACACAGCAACCCTAGATCTGAAAACTTCTTTGACTTCTCCCGATCGGATGAAGAAGATGATGAGAAGCAAAACTTTGATCACGATCAGAAGAAGAAAACTTAGATCTGAATCAGGAATCAGAAACTCAGCACGAGCACGATGAAGATCAACGGCGGCGGCGGCGGCTTCAGTGATTCAGACTTTTCCGAGAGGTAACGATGTCGACGGTGGCGGCTTGTAGATCTCGAAAAACTTATTCTCTGATAATTCCTTTTCTTTTTCTTATTAGGTTAGGTCTAATCACGTATCCCTTTTATAGGAGATTGATAACGGTCATAATCGTAATTAACGATGATACGTGGACCAATCAGAAAAAAGGAATTCAAAAATTACTTTGGAATTCTGGTCTTAGCGATTTACAGAAAAAATCAGAGTCATATACACGAGAGGAAATGATATACTCGAGTATATGTCTATCTGCTACTCGAGTAACTAGAAGTGAAGCATACTCGAGTGAATGAGTTTCAACATACTCGAGTATCTGGGTTCAACTACTCGAGTGACAGAAAAGATCTACTCGAGTATAAAGAAGTTGGTTACTCGAGTATATCTACTTAGAGGAATTCTCAGGATAAAAGGATGGTGTTACTCGAGTATATAGAAAGGAGGTACTCGAGTACTGAGCTATTACTCGAGTGTAGAGAGTCTACTCGAGTATATAGACTTAGAGAAATTCCTTTATATTTCCAGTCCAGGCTTACTCGAGTGTAAATAAAGCATCTACTCGAGTAACTCGAGGACTACTCGAGTAAGAGAGTTAACCTACTCGAGTAACAAGTAACCTACTCGAGTATACCAAAGGAGTACTCGAGTATGTATACTTAGGATATTTTCCAGATAAAATAGAATCCTTTACTCGAGTATATAACTTAGACCTACTCGAGTAACAGATCATTTACTCGAGTATATATAAATTACTCACTCGAGTATATGAAGATCTACTCGAGTATACACTTATATACTTGAGTAAAAGGGATTTTTCTCGAGTGTGCTTAAGTCAACTACTCGAGTACTAAGTCACCTACTCGAGTATATGGAGTATATTACTCGAGTATGTGGACTTAGTAGAATTCTTGGAATTAGGTCTTCTATCCTTCTTTGTCCATGAGTCCAAGTGCATCTAGATGAAGTGTATCCCAATAGAGAGACTATACGTGAGTCAACACCTTGGATCACACAATGAGGGATTACATTGTATGGTCCTGTGTTTGATGACCCACTATAGACTGACATTGGTCTACACTTGGCAATAGAGTCCTGCGCACAAGTAACTTAAACACAATATCAAATACAACTTAATTCATCTTAGTTCCGGGTCTGACTTCCCACAAATCTGAGGTATTGTGGAGACAAATCCCAACAACATATCTATGGATTTCATCCATGGCTTACCCCACTCTCGGACCAGGAATGATTCTATTTGAGTGGTGGTCGATCGAATGACGATGGTTGTAAGATTCATTCCAAACCGCAAAGACGACGGTGTCGGGAAATTAGTGTGTCTTTTCATTGAGAATGTGGTTCGATACCATGGAGTGACAAAGACCATAGTTTCTGATCGGGACGGCTGATTCACGTCGAATGAGTGGTAAAGCGTTCAAGCGTATTTGGGGACCAAGTTGGCCTTCAACACAACTTTTCATCCCCAGACGGACGAGCAAACAGAGCACACGAACCGAACTTTGGAGGACCTCCTCTGGTTATGCCTGGTGGATAAGAAGGAGACATGGGAGAGGCTCCTACCTTTAGTTGAATTCTCTTATAACAACACATATCAAGCAAGCATTGACATGACCCCATACGAAGCATTATACGGCCGGAAATGACAAACCCCACTTTCTAGGGCCCTAGGTGCGGATCTGAGGGCACTGGGGCCCGTTTTCATGGAAAATGTGATTGAAATTGTCCAGATGATACATAAGCGGATGCGTGAAGCTCAGAGTTAGCAAGCCAAATACTACGACGCCCTCCATCGACATGTTGAGTTTACTGTGGGCAATAAGGTTTACTTGAAGATCCGCCCTCGACACGGTGTATCTCGGCTCCGTCGACAATGAAAGTTGAGCCCAAGATACATGGGCCCATATACCATCACGGAGCGTATCAGTGAAGTGGCGTACAGGTTGGAGCTACCCCCGGAGCTTCAGGGGTTGCTTGATGTATTTCATGTCTCCTCATTGAGGCGTGCACTATTATGCCCCGAGCATGCTATCTAGGAGGCCCCATGACCGATAGAACTCGACCGATCTGTATCCCTCAAGCCGGTGCGGATCATGGATACCGAGACGAAGGTTATACGATAGAAGAGAGTCCCCCTTGTCCGAGTGCAATGGGACAACTACGGGACCGAGGAGTCTACTTGGGAACCTGAGGACCAGATGCGAGAACTTTACCCCGACCTCTTTACGTCATGTAACACATAGCAAATTTATATCTCTTATTTAAGGTATGGTCTCTTTATGTTTTCAGAAATACTATGACCCAATCGAATTTTCGAGGACGAAAATTTTGTTAGACTTTTTAGATTTGTAACATCTCAGTTTCGATTTTCTAGACCCCTTCGACCTGCTAGGGTTTTGTGGGTTGAATTGGCACCTAAATAGTAGGTTAATGACCTATTGGGTATTATTGGCCCAATAAGTCACTTTCTCCACCTTCCAGGTCACACTGGTCTTTTGTGACTAAAATAAATATTGCACTCTTATATTTGTGTATATCGACTCATTAGCCCTTAGTAGGTCAATAAACACACGAGTAGTATGTCATTACCCTAAACTAGTCAAATTAACTCATCATGATACTTATTTACCAAGTTGAATGTCTTGAATCGTGCAAAACTCAAAACACCTTGATCCGTCTAAACGCACATCAAACCACATAAATAATAACATAATGAGAATCGTGACGAATGCACTCCTATCAACTCAAAATTTTATCAAGACACCATAATAATATTTGAAGTATGATGGGCCAATAAAAAATTAATTAATCTTTTTTTAAAAAAATTAATTTATTATTTGAGTAATTAATTTATTAAATAAATTGAGTGATTAAGATAAATAGCAAATAATATTATTATTCGCTCAAATTTTTATCATAGCACCCTAAACATATTTGAAAGAGATGTAGTAATTTAAATTTATTATTTAAAATATAAATTATTTATTTTGATTTTATTATGTTGAAAACACCAAATAAAAAACAAATATGAAAATACATTCAAAAATTACGAAATAATTTCTAAAAATACCTCATGACGTCAGAAGGCTGTCATAAAATTTTTGATTTAAAATAATTTATGGTTAATTAATTATTACATTTTTAAGCATCTATTAATAAGTTTAAACCCCCATTATAGCTCCTCATTCAATGTGGCGGCTGGATATTAATCTCCCCCTATTTTCAAGGCCTTGAGAAGACAAAACCGGCTGGAGGTTGGCGGATTCATCAAAGAGGAGTTAATTCTCCTCATTAAATCCCTCTCAACACCCAAGAGACCACCCCTTCCTATATAAATCCCTCAAGGGCTAGGGTTTCATTTTTCCTACATCCTACCTCCCTAACCAGCAAGAGACCAATCCCCGACGACCTTCCGACGAGCCTCCTCCACGAACTCCGATGAACTCCACCGCCATGGCCGCTCGATGATCCCCTCGCCTAAACAGCACGAATGTAAGTTCTTACGAGTCCTCCCTGCCCAAGATCTCCTTCTCAACGACCTCCGCCGACTCTGACCACCGGATACAGCGATCCCGACCATGGAAGGCTTCATACCACCCACGTAACCTCCGCCACCATTGCGGGTTTCGACCTAGCACAGAGCGTGTGAAGGGGAGGTAGGGTCCCCACGACCCTTCCTTGAGGCCCTTAAGGCGAAGAGGTTCGACGGAAACCGCTTCGGCGACCTCTTCATTCCGATCAAAAAAATAAAAAAAATGATAAAAATTGATGTTTAAAATTTTTCGGCCGCCGGAAGTCACCCACCGGAGGCCCTTCCCGGGGTACTCTCATTGGGGGTAGTGGTCGGAGCCAAAGCACCCACAAATGGTGGGGGGCAACCCGTAGCTTTCCCCCTGTTTCACGGTGGCGTTACAACCACCGTGGACCTGGAGATATTTTATCCAGGTCGCCGACGGCGGCGGTGGCGGATCACCACTGGCTGACGTTCCGCCTGAGCGCCCATTCCGGGCGAGGCAACCGGGGGTGGTGGCTGGAGCAACCAGTGCTCCGGCCGGCCAAGGGGCCGCTTGCATGCATGGCCTCACGGTGGCTGCATGCATGCAGCCACCGTGAGCCCAGTTTTTCTTTTGGCGCAGATCGCCGGAGACGGCGACGGCGGTCCACCGCTGGCCGACGTCTTGCCGGAGCGCCCAACCTGGGCGAGACCACCGGAGGTGGTGGCCGGAGCAACCGGTGCTCCGACCGTCCACTGGAGTACCCGCAACCTGGATTGGTGGTGGCGCACAACCACCGCCCGATCCGGCCAGCTTCATTCCACCGTCTGATTTCATCGGACGGGTCGAGCCAATCATTGGACAAGCAAGGATCTCGTGCACCAGCGCGTGGATTTTTTCTATCCATCGTAATGGATACCCCCAGATCTGCGCCAAGATTCGTGCGCAGATCGGTTTTACACTTAGTCAAAAAACTGTGAGGTTTGGAAATATTATTCTCGGTTTTTGAATGAGTTTTTAATTACCTTTGAAGTCGATCTGGAAAAAATTTGTGAGACACAAGCTTGGAGAACTTTCTGTATACTACAACTTTCATGTTATAGTTTTTCTAATCTGGAACCACTAAATAATTTATTTTTTCACTCAAAAAGTATATTTAATCATTCTCGAGATTAAAATTTCTATTTTGTTTCACAAACTGTTAATTTATGGAAACTTAGACCCTCATTTTGGAGAGCTTAGGGTCTGATTTAGACAAAGCATGTGAGAGATGATATTGGAGTTAAACATATTTACTATAACTTTCATGTTGGGTATTTTCTGATCTGGAGCACTTAAGTAATTTAAATTTAGCCTTAAATAGTACAGTTTAAATTTTAGTTTTTCTCCATTATTCACAAATTGTTATTTTTACGTAAACTTCAACCCTCATTTTGGAGACCTTATGGTCTGATTTAGACAAAGCATGTGAGAGATGATATTGGAGTTTAACATATTTACTACAATTTCCATGCTTAGTACTTTGATGTGATTTATAAATTAGTGGTTCAAATTTGAATATTGTTATGTAGCACTTCATTCAACACCTTATGCATGGGAACATGGGTAGGGGTGCATGGTTACTGATGTGGCGGGTTCGTCGGCTTCCCCTATCATACACTATGGGAGAAGTTGTTATGACAAACTCTATTGTTGTTAGGTGGTGAAGAGGATCGGAGGCTAGCTACCCCTTCCACAGAGGTCTGTCTCACACTCGTTTGGTTATGTGCCGAGAGGGTCGATCTCCGCACGAGGTGAGATGTGTTCCCACCAAGAGTACCTGCCTTTTTTAGGTACGAAGGCCTTGGAAGTTGGGGTGTATCCATAACCTAGAAGTGGGAATGACCGACCCACTGTCACCGTCTGGCCACGACGGTGAGGCCTAGGAAGTGAGCTCCTTCTCTTAACAGGTCACTATGTCGACATAGGGGTAAATGATCGTCATGCATCATTCGAGTGACGGTAAGAACATCATACATGCTCATCAAGTTAATTATACATGATATGTTTACATCTGTTATCACATTGGTCTGTCATCGTATAATCACCGTTAGGAAGAGTTATACGATGACGGGTAAACTTCTTACTTCAGTACTCTCTTTATAAAACATTGATTTCTCATGCCACTACATTTTAGCTGTTTATATAAGATATGTTACTTCGGCTATTGTACTAACTTTCTTTGCAGGTTTCCTTCCTTGTTCCCATTAGGGGGCTGGGTAGGAGCGTGAGATTTACTTTGTCATGATGTGGCTAACGTACTTTTATACGTATCATTTTAGGGCCCGATGCGCCTACCAAGGAGCAGGAGCAGATGGAGGACCGTAGGCGTGATCCCACTAACGAGGAGCTTCAGGAGCCAGCTCGGACAATCTACGAGGATTTGAGGGTACCATCTCGAGGATGTGTGATTTCTATTTTGGACTAGACGTTTTGTCGTCATCCGGTTGCGATGACTCTTTTTAGACACTTATACTCTTTTGGGTTTTTATTATGATTCTCTCCTATCATGCTGGTATATATATGTATATGTGATTTTATGCTTCGGCGCAAATTTTTATATACTCTTTGAACGGTTCTCTGTAATGATATATATAGCCTTACAAAGAGCATGTTCCGCCAATTGGGTCGTGGATCGGGTGAGCGGGGTGTGTCCTCCACCGAAACACGAAACTTTTGGTGGGACAAGCGCTTTGTGCATAAGGTCCTCCCGGTTTCGAAGGGGGGGGGGGATCTTATAAAACGTATTTCCAAAAGACACGAAAAATTAGGAGAAAGTTCGGTGCGACTAGCCAAAACTGCGGTGTTAATAACGATCACCTTATAAAAAAATGCGCCTTAGTGTTTAATTTTGGGTGTGTTATTAGCAAACCAACTTTCGTCACTAGCAAACCAGAAAAAAATAGATTCAGCCATTTTTTGCATTTTTTTCTCTTCCCAAAAATTACTACTAGCAAACCAATCTTGTTTTTTAATAATTTTTGCAATTTTGAATTTTGAACCCCAAATGTTTCTCATTTGAAAAAGTGATCAACATTAAAGTTGTATATATCATCGAGATCTACAACTTTCATGTTTACTACGTTTTGATTTGAAGCCGTTTAGGCCTCCAATCTGGGCCCGAAAAAAGATACGCACGGAACGAGTCGTCCGTTCAGATTTTCAGTGTGACTTTTTTCGGGGCCCAAACTGCTTCAAATCAAAAAGTGTTCAACATGAAATTTATAGATATCGTGGAGATCTACAACTTTAATGTTAAACACTATTTAATTTTAAGCCGTTTAAGCCCCCGATTTGGCCCCCGAAAAAAATCACGCCGATCCCGGGCGTCCGTACATATGTTCGGCGTGACTTTTTTCAGAGGCCAAATAGGGGGGTCTAAATTGGTTCAATCAAAAAGTGTTCAACATCAAAGTTGTAGATCTCGTCGAGATCTACAACTTTCATGTTGTACACTTCTCATGAAATTGTATGTATAAAACGCAGTTCAAAAAGACGCATATATTCTTATATACACTTAACTCGATATACAACACACGCTTATAGGAACTAGAAATCAAATATATTTCTAAACAGAGCGATATTTTGTTTAAAGATTTTGATGCAGATGATGATATTTTATTGAAAAAGAAGTTTTTGCTATACTTAACAAAATTTTAAGGTATTTTGACTCATTTCTAATGCTAACATAAGTGATTGAATGAATACATTTGAAATCATTTGTAATATCATTATATGCCCTGAGTTATTTTGAAAGAATGAATATTTTAAACAAAATTTAATTTTTTTTTAAAAATTTCTCGTTAATTTATTAGTAATAAAATCGTTTTCAAAATAGTCATTTTGAAAAATTTTCAAGATTAGAATTTGTTAATAGTAATGATTTGATAAAAATTAAATTGATTTGCTAGAAACAACGCTAAATTAGTCCCTAAAATCATCGCTCTTTATGAAATAAGTCCCTCAACTTTTATTTGCTTGAAATAGGTCCTCAACTTTAATGAAATGTTAGAATCAGTCCTACTTAACAACATATGCTAACGGAAAACAATTTAAATGATGATATATTTATGTATGAATTAATAAAATAGCGTCATGTGATGATAAATATTATAAATAACGTTTTAATTACAACAAACTTTTTTTTTTAATATTGTTGGATATAACTTTAAAATAAGATAATTTATGTTTCATAATAGTTTTATTCAAATAAGTTTTATTTTCCACAAGTGTTTTATTTTATTTTATATATGATTAGCTTATTTTTATTCCGGTTGTATTTATATACTTATTTATTATCTCTCTCCCTATTTATATTTTAAATATAAAACTTATATTTTTTTCATTTATATTTTATTTTTCTTGCGGGTGCGAGCACAAGGGGTGAATGCACTTGGTCCGCGCGCCGCGCGTGCTTGCGCACAAGGGGGTGCACGCTATGGGGGCCTGAGCTATGTGTGCGTGCTGCGTGCTCCTTCGTGTTGTGCCTACGCGCAAGGGCGCGCGCCCTGCATGCACGTGGTCCTTTTGTGCTGCGCGTGATGATTTTGGTTCCCTTCAAGTAGGTTTGTCCGATCTGTGCGCGTGACCCACTCAGTCGGGTTTTTCATTCCTTTTTAAATTTCTAAAAAAACATCAATATTACATTAAAAATATTCATTAGCATATTATTGCAATAGATAAAAAAATAAAGTATCTTATATCAATATTATATCCAACAAAGTTAAAGTTGTATTTTGTTGTTTTGCTTTTTTCCTTAGAGCAAAATCGTAATCTTTGTGGTTCGGAGCAAACTGTGCTGATTTCGTAAAAACAACAGCTTCACCGACTCTCTCCGCTCAGTGAGGCGTGGCTCATCTTCTCCCCCCGCATTTCCGTGTCTCCGATGGCTCTCCTCTTCCGACCAGGGCCGAGTCCGCTGCTCTGCTCCAAGCTCCCCGCAAACCGGATTAATTCTGCCGCTAAACTGGCTCCGCCTTCCGCCGCCGGCGACGAGTTCTTTCAGTCTGATACCAGGCCCATCATGCTCTTCGACGGTAAGCCCATGTACAAAGCGGGCTCATCTCTGCCGACCACTTGTTGTTCATTTTCCTCACCGTCGTTTCAAAAAAAAACCTCATTCCTCTGATTCCTTCTAGGCGTGTGCAATTTATGCAACGGGGGCGTCCGGTTCGTGCGGAACAACGATCGCAATAGGTTATTTTAATCCGTTTTTTTTTCTGTATTGTAATTATGGGATGTTAATATTGATTGTAATTTTATAGAGAAATTGAAGCTAGAAATATTGGCAATAATCCGTTTTGGCACATTGCACCCCAAATAGGGGGGTTTGGCACTTTGCACCCCAAATAGGGGGGTTTGGCACTTTGCACCCCAAATAGGGGGGTTTGGCACTTTGCACCCCAAATAGGGGGGTTTGACACTTTGCACCCCAAATAGGGGGGTTTGGCACTTTGCACCCTTCAAACCTTTGAATTTGGCACTTTGCACCCTCTACTATTTATCATGGTTTTTATTGCCATTAAAATATAATCTGAAGGGTATTTTGGTCAACAAAAATTGGCGCCTTTAGTTTAGGTGGATTTTTAAATGAAATTCCATGTTTTAAATTAGCAGGGTCCATTAATTTAGGCTGATTTGAGTTTTTTAGGAAATAATTAGCCTAAACTCATACAACATCTGAGTCAGGAGTTCTGAACATAACTCATACAACCACCAAAATATTCTAATTCCTCCTTGTTTGTTTTTTCATTTCCGAAAACTCATACAACACTGATCATTTGAAGAAAAAAATTACAGAATATCAGCGATATCAGCAATGTCTCTTCTGTTTTCTTTTTAAAAATAATTTATAGATTTCAGAACTTATATTAGAACAGATTTCAGCGATTTCAGAACTCTTGCATTAGAACTCATATAACTGAACTTTAGTACTACTCCCCAAACAAGCTTCATTTCAGAACTCATACAATAGATTTGTGAACATATACAAAACTTCTTAAATAGTAGTCAAACATAACTTATATAGAACTCATAAACAATCATTATTACAGAACTCCCAAAACAATCATCATTCAGTTTTGGATGGCCGCACCTCTTCCAATCTTAACACTAGCTTAGTCAAAGAGCATCAATTCACAGCTCATTAAAAGAAATCATAAAACACCGGCATAGCCAAATATAGAACTCCCAAAATTAGCATGCATTTTTCTAATAGTATTACGCATAAGAACACTAAAAACAACAAATTATCCAAAATATAACAAAATAACAACTTATAAAGCAGTAGTCTTTGTAAACATCTGGTTGATCACATATATGTAGTGCAGTCTTCGTAAACATCCGGCTGACCTGCGTAGAACACAAGATTAATTTTAGATTAAAGCCCATAATTGTCGTTTTCCTCAGATATTTTATTCAGGAGATATTTTGTTCAAAAGATGTAACATTAGATTGAGTATCGTCAAAGGAAGAATGTGATGACTCACTTAATCCGTCTTGCTCAACAACATTTGAACGTTCAACCTTCTTTTGCACCTAAATTAAAATAGTATTTAAATGCATCAACTTTAATATCAACAATGAATGAAAGCAAAAAAACTATTATTTGTGTTAACCGCTAGCTTGAGTCTGGATTTTGTTTGTAATGGTGGTTCGGTTTTCTTGGACGACTACCCACAACTCTTTTTGTTATGTCCAATTACCGCACATTTGGAACAAGAATATTTTGTATCTATTCTATTTACACCATATTTCATGTTACTCTTATCGTCATCATCTTTTCTTCTTGCATGTTTTGAAGGTCTTCCGGGCAATTTTGGCTTTGTATTCCACGACACCACAAGATTTAAATTACATCGAGGTCACTCACCTTGTCCTTTAATGTGATTCAACATATGATCATAAGCTTTCAATAATGTAGTCTTCTTAAACTAGTGATCTACGTAGTCTTCAACATTCTCCCTTTTAAAGAAGATGCACGTTATAACATGCACACATGGTATTCCACTTAGGTCTCACTTTCTGCAACTACAACTTTGGGATGTTAAATCAGTAATCCATATATCACCTGCCCACCCCTTAAACTCAAATTTCTCTTTTCAATTCCACTCGAAAATATAATCTTGAACCCCTTTTTTGTTATTTTCTATGATCTTTTGAATTGTCGGACATATATCTCCAACAGATTTAAATATTTTATCTCTTTGGGTATGTATCTTTCTCATCATAATTATCTTTATTATCTCAAGCATCGTGATGATAGGTTTGTCCCTGGCCTTTAATATTATATTGTTGAAGCTCTCACATAAATTATTAAGTAGCATATCACATTTTGGCTATGTGCTAAAATGTGATTTTGCCCAATTTTTGGGATCTCTAGCTCTTACCCATTCATAAGACGAATTGTTGAATTCTTTCAATTTCTTCATCTCCCTGTTAAAATCAACAACTCTTGTAGAAGATGCAGCCTTCCACAATAAAGATTTGAGTTGTAAGCCTTTGTATAATTGCTTGAAATTACTATACATGTGCCTTAAACAAAAGCGGTGTTCTGCATTAGGTAATAATTCTTCAGCTTCCCGTATTAGTCCCTTCTGTTTATCAGAAATTATAGTCCATGCATATTGATTTACAATATTTAAATCTTGCATTAAAAGAGTAATAAACCATTGCCAGGTTTTTCTATTCTCTCTCAAAACCATAACATAAACTATATGATACATATCATTGTTCCCATCAATTCTAACTGCGCATAATAGAACTACTCGAGTAGACGTTTTTAGGTGAGTTCCATCAAGTCCTATAACTGGTCGGCATCCAGTAATAAAACTCATCTTTAAAGCACCCCAACATATATATAGTCATTTGAATACACATGCATGATTTTCAGATACTTGTTTGCAGTGCAGTTCTACCGTTGTATAAAAATTGCTTTTGCGGATTTATTCGCAGTAGTCCCATAAGCTGGCGTATTCCTCCAACTCTGTACCATGAATTATCTTGTTGGCATTTTTTTTTTGCTCTATACATCTTCAAAATAGAAAGATAAGTTCTATTTTTCATTTGCATAGTCTCTTGCATTGAACATACGGGCCACTCAATATTACTTTATTTGCAAGGAAATCTGAAGTACAATGCTTAGAACTTGAGGCTCTATATCATGTGTGTTGACCTCTGATTTTCTTCACTTAAAAGGTGTGATCATTCTTAGAGATGAATACGACGTACATAACCCAGCCACATTCGCAAGTAACCTGCACTTTATCACTATAATTTTTTGTAAATTTAATAGGTCTCCTTTGCATATTGGAATAGGTCTGCACAACATCTCTGAAATCTTGAGCTGTATTAAAGCATAGTCCAACTTGAAATTCAAAATATGATTCACCTGCATCCTCTTGATAAATCTGATAATGTGTTGATCTGCTTTTCTTTGAATTTGTGGTAGTAAGAGAACTATTGTGTTCAATCATTTGAGTTGACTCTTTACAATCGACCCATTCGGCAACTTCATCAATATTTTCATCAAATTGTAAGTCATCACCATCTAGAAAACCATCAGTAAAAGTGGAATCCGTGCCATCAGTGTCATCTTCATTGCTCACTGAGTCGCTGTAATTTTGAAGTTCTATTATTGGTGTAGTATCATCATTGCCTCCATGCATATCTTGTTCAGCTTGAGCTTCCACAGTTTCAACATAAACATCAACTTCTCTTTTTAAGTTGATATATTGTATCAAATTTTTAACAACCTCATCATTATCCAATAATAACAAATTACTGCAATCGCTACGGCCAGATAAACAACAAAAAAATCTGACCCATCCATTGTGACCAAGGTTTATTGTCATTTCATGCAAATCATGTAGCACTATCTCATCAACATTACAGTAGTCAAAATAATTAATTACATTAGGTATGTAAGCTACGCTTGCAGAACCTATGAATGAACGTGAATGGTGCATTCAGATAGTGAATAAAGAGATTTCAAACGGCATGTAGAATGCACAATCACTTGCATCCTTAGCTCTATTAATCCACATTATCCTTTAACCTAATGAGTGAGAACAAAAAATTTAAACAAAAATGAGGAAAAAAACCCTAAAACAGATATGGATTTTGGGGGAAATAACTGGAAATCAAATAAATACTAGACATCAACCAGATTTAATTGTGATCAACCAGACATCAAATACTTGCAACCTAATACTAGAGATCAACCAGATTTAACCTTAAATAAGGTATAAATATCTCTGCATTCCAGAAATCTACCAGATTAACGAACAAAGAATAAGGATTTATACCTGAATAAGGTTCAGATCTCGGCAAAAAAAGCCCTCTTTGGGAAAATGAAAACCTGGAATCTACCCAGTAACAGAGACGACCTGAAACGGTGTCGCTGCTGCTGGAAATGGCGGCGGGGGGCGGCCTTGACGTCGATGCGAAGGAGCGACGACAGATGGCTGGGACGAACGCAAGCGCGGAAGGCAGAAACAAGCGCCGCTGCTACTTCACGGGGAATGGGACCGACTGATCAACGGTAGGATTTTTCCAGGTTTTACTCTATCTGCTTGAATCAAAGGACCAAAGTACCCTTCATAACATATTTAAAAGGAAATAAAAACCATGATAAATAGGAGAGGATGCAAAGTGTCAAATTCAAGGGTTTGAAGGGTGCAAAGTGCCAAAACTAAAAGTTAAGGGTGCAAAGTGCCAAACCCCTCTATTTGGGGGGTGCAAAATGCCAAAAATCCCAATAATCCAGCACCATTGAATTTAACTTGACAGAATGTTTCCTGGATACATCAAAGACTCTCTTGCATATTTTATGAAGTATTTTTCTTGTTGGAAAAAGTAGTCTCAGGGCTTGTTTAGAGCGCCGGATTTGCACGACCGCCGCCCGTTTCGCGGTGGTTGCGGACGCCTTTTGCTTGCGTGCCACACGACAATTACGCCGCACCAAACAATCCCTTAGTCCGGGAATGGGGTGGTAAAGTGCACTTGTGCATTTTATCATAAAGTGCACACATCTAATGGTGGAGATGTGAATCAATGCAATGCACACATCTCAATCAACCATTAAATATGCGCACTTTATGGTAAAGTGTACAAATGCACTTAACCACCCCCATTCCCCCATAGTCCTAAGAGAATGCAATCTACACTGGACATAGTTTTGCGGTAAGCCGTCCTACTCCCGATTTTTGGCATAGGTGAGTATATGTAGGCAGACGTACTCAAAATCGTGTCTTCGCGCAAGCGGCATTTTGTTAGGTGGGTATATTAAGGGCAGCATCTTGTTATAAATAAATTACCAAAATGAAAATGTTATTAACAATTTTTTTGCAATTATGTCAACCATTAATTGCTAGTAACATGATAATCATCTATTAAAATAGATAGTTCCAATTTCACAAATACTTAGGTTGGACAGCCTATTGATATCGTAATCTTTATATTTGTAGTTATTTTGGCCGTCCTTTACCATATATATTGTTGTGTTCCGGAAAACATTCTTAAAGTTAACTAGATATTGAGTGATTTATACTCATCTTAACTTTATAATTTCTTTCAGATAGTCACGTGCATAGATATATTTTGTTTTTTATATATATATGGAGGCCTGGGAGGAAAAAAGAGAGAAAGTCTGGCCTAGTTGTGAAACTTGAACTATCAATGTTAATTGAGTACAAAGATCATGGATACAATGTTGCAACCAAGGTAGTCTGGTTCCAAAGGGCAGTGATAATGCGGTCCAACGCACCAGTGATGGGTGTAACTTCAAGTGCATCAGAGGAGGGAGACAATGTGAAAAAATTCATGAATGTATTTACACATATAATGTCTCCGAGTAGTGGCAATGAGAAACTCCATGTCATCAGCCGCAACATATGGCTAGTGATACCTTCGAGCGACAATGCGTGGTTAAGACCTGTGAGTGGTAGCACATCTCGGGTTACACACTTACACTTACAAGAAACATCATTGAGTCACTACGCCATTGGTTAACAACACATGTGAGTGATAGAACATCAGTAACAACACCCCCCCCCCCAATGCACAAACTATAGCATGTTTGTGACGAGAATTGATAAAGCTATATACAGAATTCTCAGGAGCTCTGTAATTATAGTATTTTCCCCATGGAACTGAATTTGAGGGCTATTTATAAGCAAAATTGTGTCACTAAAGCTCGAGATAATTCCACATGCGTGACTTTTATCATGTAGTGAGCGAGTTCAAACGGTGTAACCGCAACACTCAGACGCTCGATACACTTCCAATGTCACTCTTAACAGAATAATTGCCACTCCCTCCCTCACTACTTATACACCGACCACTCCGGTGTCGACTATCCGCACCAACTATTGTGATATAGGCCCACAATAGTTCTCGTTATTAGTTAATTATATATATAATTAATTTGTTATATTAGTGTCATCATTTTTAGTGTTTCTATTTAGGGTTATTATGTTGTTTCGTGTCTTTTATTTCATGTAGGGTATTTTGGTAATTGTCGGAAGTCTTGTAATTTTTTATTTAAGAGACCCCAGGGATCATGATATTGGAATATGATCCCTGCGTTGAAGCCTTACTTCTTTTCCTCCCTGATGCCAAGACAACCCCCATCCGTCTCCTCCCTATCTGCCACTTGCACCATTTAAATTAGTATTAATGACATGTTTTAGAGCTATATATTCAAAGCGTTTTGGGCTATTTGTATGACTTAATTTTTTGCAATGAAACAACCTTCTCTCCCTCTAATCTTTTTTTAAGTTGATTTTTTATTTCAGTGGTATCAAAGCCAAGATCTCTCTTCCTTTCCAATCTATATCTCAAAATGTTTTAATGACCTCATCATCTACCCTCACAACAATCACAATCTTCACTGGAGAATTCTATGAGTACTGGAGTATAAAAATGAAACATTTTTCATCTCCCAATACTTATGGGATGTTGTCCACAATGGTATCATCCCATATGAGAATGACACCGAAGGATCTGCTCAGAAAATCAACAAAGAAGAAGCCATGAAGGATGCTCGTGTTCTTATGCTCATTCAAAATGGAGTTGCCTACTCCATCTTCCCTCGCATCATGGGTTCCACCTCAGCCAAAGCCGTATTAGTCATCTTACAAGAGAAATTTCAGGGCTCAAAGAAAGTGATCTCCATCAAAGTCAACACTCTCTGGAGACAATTTGACTCCACTTGCATGCACGATGACAAGACGATCCAAGAATATTATGCTCGCATTACCATCACAACAAATCAAATTCGAAACCTTAGTGCCATAATAACAGATACCCAGATTGACACCAGAATCTTACGAAGCCTACCAAAAACTTTTGATCATGTGGTTGCCGCCATCGAGGAAGTTAATGACATCAAGACTCCCTCTCTCTCACAAAACTCATGGCATCTCTGAAGTCTCATAAAGACTGTCTGAACCATGGTAAACAATCTCTTGATGATGTTTTCCACAATAAACTTTTCATCTCCTCCATTGAAAACAAAAACACACCAACACCCCCAATTACTACATCAACCCCACATCCTCAAACTCATCCCACTCCTTCACCAGACCCAAACACTCAGCCTCCTCTCTTGCCACGTCCCCATCAACCATACACACATCCCCAACTCCAATCCACTCCAACCCACTATGCCTACCATCATCAACAACACGTATCCCCAACTCAATCTCCTTACTTCCTTTACCCACAAAAACCACCTTATCCCATACAACATCAATATCACCAACCAAATGTTTGGCTCGACAATTCAAGAGGTTGAGACAGACCAAATTCCTCTCAGCACAATGCCATCGTATATTGCAGCCTATACAAAAAGAGCAACCATGAGAACAAGGATTGTATTTTTAGATTCAAGCACTGCAAAAAATCGACCCATACAGATAAAGAATGCTAGTCTCAGCCTAGAGATCAAGCAAAGTTCCTCGAACAAGGACCACCGGACAAGATGTTCTTCTCCTCACCCCAAATTGAATAACAGAATGATGACAAATGGTATATAGACAGCGGTTGTTCAAGCTACATGACACATAACAAAACATTTTTTGTTTTCTTAGATGAAACTTGCAAATCAGAAGTGTATTTGGGAGACAGCACCTGTCAACTGATCAAAGGCAGAGGCGCCATCTCTATCAAGTCAACTGATGGGGAGCCAAAATATATCACAGATGTAATTATGTGCCCACTCATGTTCAGATCCTCCTGAGTGTCAGGCAACTCATGCAAAAGGGTCACCTTGTCATATTCAACTCAAAAAGATGCGCCTCATCACTCATCCTACCATCAATCAACAACTTCTGGCCACCTCCATAACAAAGAATAGAGTTTACTCAGTCGACCTATCCACTCTTCCCAATGTGCCTACCACCACTCAAATAATTCTATACTGCAAGACCTCAACTACCATCGTGCTCTTGCACCAAAGGTTAAGCCACCTCAATTTTCAATCGATGCAAAGGTTAGTTCACAAAAATATGGTTCAGGGTCTCCCTCAACTGAATTTTGTTTCAGAATTCTGTGAAAATTACCAAACCAAAAAGGTTCGCCGCAAACCATTGCCTCATAAATCAATCTCGTGAAGCAATACCCCCTTGTTCTTCTCCACATTCACCTGTGGGGACCTACCTCCACACTCACTTAGGGAGTTGCAAAATACTTTCTTCTCATCGTCGATGATCACTCATGATTTATGCTGATTTACCTTCTCTCATTCAAATCTGACGGCCTCACTCAATTTGCCCACTTCAAAAATATGATAGAGAACCAACTAGAAAGAGAAATCAAAGCCATAAGAAGCTATAGGGGGATATTTCCACAAGTTTTGCACAAGAAGTGATAAGAACAAATACCCTCTCGTGATTTCCACAAGTTTTGCTCTGAGCATGAAATACACAGGGAACCAGTGGCACCATACAACCCTCAACAAAATGGCTTTGTCGAACGAAGAAACCGCTCAATCTGTAGATGGTCAGGTCTCTTCTTCACTGCAAAACCCGCCAAAGATGCTTTGGGCAGAAGCCTGCCACACCGCAACTTATCTTCTCAATAAGTCACCAACCAAAGCTCTACAAAACATCACCCCATTTGAAGTTATCTACAACAGAAAGCCTTCTCCCACCCCGAAGTGTTTGGATACCTCACTTACTCATTCATTCCAGGAGATAATAGAGAGAAGTTCGATAAAAAAGCAAAAAAAAAGTATTCAACTAGACTAAGGTTCCTATTGTGATCATAAGAAGACTAGCACCGAAACCAAAAAGAGATCACACCACGAGATCTTAATCGTGGAAGTCTCCTTTCACAATCATGGTGAAATCAACCACATGAGAATTATGCAATTAGGGTTCCTAATTTTAGATCCCCAAAGTGATTGCCCTACGTGGAGCCAATCAAAAACTAATTGGCAATAAAAGATTCAGAGCTGCACCCTATGTCATTGAGTTCGTATTGATCCAATGAGTATAACACCACTGACCAATATCATTTTCAGGTTCATTCACTCTAATAGTCATATCGAGGCAGTCATGTAGTTCAAGCCCTGTGTATACCAAGTTGTAGTCGGGTCACTAAGCTAATAAGGTCACCCCAACCCCAAGTAAGTCATCAAATTGGTCAATTGAACTAGCTAGGTCCCTTATATGGTTTAATTGGTTAGGGTAAATTTTGGAATGTTATACATAACCACAAAATTAGTGGAGCACTCACCAAGAGATAACAAGGGTACTCACCAAAACATATGTAAATACCTCGCCAGGCAAGCTATACCTTCTGGAGAATTTCTCGAGATCAATATGCAATTTGTGGTGAGTGATCTGAGTGGGTTATGGCATGCAAGATCTAGGAGGGTGAGAGCACACATGTTTTGACAGTTCATGATTGAGTTTAACCAATGGATATCCATTGTCCATGTGTAGGTGGAGATAATTCCAGCTAGTGATGACATCACATACACCACAACTCATGAGAGTCTCACACATGGATTACCTTATAATACCTCAACCTTAGTGTCGTGATGTTATTAGCAAACCACGTTTCGCTTTTTAACAAATCAAAAACTACCCAAAAAATCATTATTTATTTTAGCAAACCACATTTTGCTTTATGTTCAAATTCCTATAATTTATTTTAGCAAACCACTCATATACCAAATACCATGACCTGAAGTGTTGTAGTCCTCGACCGAGTCCTCATCCCTCCCGACCGATGGCGCATACGCGAAAGCCTTGCCCTAGCTTTCTTCCCTCCCGACCGACCGCGCGAGGCGACACCATCTGCCGGTTGATTGATCTCCGATGACAACGCTTGGTGTTCACATTTCATTGCCCGAGCCCTCTTCCTTCCAGACCGACAACGCACATGAAAACCTCGCCCTATCTTTCTTCCCTCCCGTCCGACCGCGCGAGGCGACGATGCCTGCTAGTTGATTGATCTCCGACGACGACGCTAGGTGTTCACATTTTGTTGCCCGAGCCCTCTTCCATCCGGATGATGCTGCCAAGACATCCAATTATTTCAGTAAACTCCCTCTCAATCCTATTCTGGAAGCCAAAAAGATCCAACAAAGTAGCAAAGGCTGAAATATGAACCTTGTTTGGAGAAACAAAATTAAGGCATGATGGTCTGCATCCTTGAAATATGTTCCAATTATCCTTAATCTGTATTTGCATGATGGTCTGGTTTGGATTTATCTCTTTGTGAGTTAAAAACTAATTTGTGCTAATAGAAGAATTGGAAATTAATTCAAGTGGCATTTACCGGGACCTCCCCTCTAAGTTTGAAAAATTACCAATTGCGCCCTTCTTATTATTGAATTACAAAAATCTCTCCAGAATGTTACAAAACATAGCATTGACCTCCCCCGAAGTTTACATTTCATAACATCCATCCACAAAAAATACCCCCCTCGGAGTACATTTTCAAGGTGGGAATTTTGTGCATGGATGTTATGAAATGTGAACTTCAGGGGATGTAAATGTTATGTTTTGTAACATTCAGAGGAGGTTTTTGTAATTTCAATAATAAGAGGGGCGCAATCTGTAATTATGCTAACTTTCAGGGGAAGTTTTGGTAATTATTCCTAAATTCAATAAAATATATCCTACAATAATCAGTTCAAGGATGCAAATAACACACTAGAATGAATTAAGAGTCTCGTAGAGACATGCGTGCTAAAATTAAAAATTATAGTCCTGTCTTGCAATATTTCTTCTATCATCACTCAAATATTTCCTCGTACAAGCCAGTCCACGCATTTAGAATGAATGTAACATAGAACAACCCATAGAGGAGAAGCTCATTGAGAGAAGCAGTCAGGGTTTTTGATAAGTTGCATCCGGACGGGAAGGCAGCGATGACCGACAACAGGAAGCATCATCGTCGATAGACGGGATCGACAAAGTCGTCGGCAGAGGGAGGTGTCGTCCAGCACAAAAGCATCATGATAGGAACCAACATAGAAGCGGAAGCCGGTGACGATGAGCAGCGGAGGGGATGACATCAGGATGAGAAGAAGCGGGGACGCACACCGGGATCGACGGTAACGCAGTCGAAGGGAAGCCACGGGCTCGACGGGATGAAGAACACAGATACGATGACGACGAATGGGAAGTACTGGCGACACGATGGGATCTGTGAGGGAAACGTCGACAGAACATAGCAGAGGAGCCCTGCGCGTCGTGGAGGGGATCAGAGGCCGCTCCAGTGGACAAAATCAAAATATCGGGATTGGAATCAGTCGCAACACTAACAGGAGAAAAAAGTCGGGGGAGGAGAAATTAGGTGGAATCGAGAGAGGAAGCCACCGTGAAATGTACGTTGCCCATAATTAGGGCAACCAAATTTTAAGGAGTCAACTCTTACTCTGATACCATGTTGGAAGAGAAGAAATGGAAAATAGAAGTGCATCATATTCATCCTCAAAGGGGCTTTTTTATAGGATTACAATAAGACTCATAAATACTTACTCATGATGTGGGACTAAGGCCCTATTTGGGAGGGTTTTTCAGAAAGGAGGAGTGGTGGCAAAAGAAATGTAAGAAAATGAGTTTTTGAAAAATGTATATTGGAAAAAGAGATCTGTCTGGGTAAACTCCTTTTGTAGAGATTTTCAGAAAGTAGAAACACTATAAACCGTTTGACAAATCTCCATTGCAGCGACTTTTTATATTAAAAATGCGCGCCTGGGCAGAAAAATGCACGCCCGAGGGAAAATGAGGGTTCGGGCGGAAAATGCGTATCCACACGAAAAATGTGTGCCCGACCGAAAATGCGTGCCTGACCGAAAATGCACGCCCGGGGGAAAATGCGCGTCTGTGCGGAAAAACTTACGTCCGTGTGGATAACTCGCGCCCGGGCGGAAAAGGCACGCCCGGGCGAAAAAAAACATGTACGGGCGAAAAAAAACACGTACGGGCGAAATAATGCGCGCCCGTGCGAAAAATGCGCACCCGTGCAAAAAAATGCGTGTCCAAGAGGAAATACGTGCCCGAGCGGAAAATGCGCGCCCGGGCGGAAAATATGCTCAGGCAGAAATGCGCGTCCAGGCAAAAAATCAGTGCCCGGGAAAAAAATGTGCCCCCGTGAATAATGCACTAGCATGAAACAAAAGGGAAAGTACAGAGGAGGGAGAAACCAAAAGAGAAAAACAAAAACAAAGCAGAGCGATCTCAACTAATACCCAGGTCCCGTCGGTCCGCAACCACGAGAGTCGGGAAAGTGTCATCCACCCCGCACCCCAGATCCCACAAAAATTCCCCAGCTTATGCCCTACGCACACAGTAATCCGCAACTCTGTTAGCTCCAAGCTCCACTAGGTGGAACTGCACCGCCGCAAACTCCGCCAAGAAAGTGAGATCCGCCTCCTCGGACTAGTCGACCTCCCAAGCATCCCGCCTGGAACACTTGCGGTAGTAGTCTAAGACATTCGCCGCATCGCCCTTTATGATCACCGCACGAGCATCCCGAAGAACTGGCCGCATGATCCTGCTAATAGCCCGCACCGCCTCAAGCTCAACTCTGTCAGGATCCCAGTGCCGCCAAGGGAGCCCAGCAACAGTTACCACCAATCCCTCCGTTGTCTGAACCACCACCCCAACACCCGCCAGGCGAGAGGGAAACAAGGAGCCGTCGACGTTGATTTTGAGCCATCCGGGCGGTGGGGGTACCAAATAGCTTGACGAAACAACCCTGTAGGGTGCTTGATACCCCAACATCCCAACGACTGGCCCAGATCAAACATCACAATATTCTCCATGATCGTTGCCGCCGCCACAGAAGGTGTGCCAAATTCCCGCTATGTAGCTTCGCGTTCCGGGCCCGCCAACACTGATAAAGCACATAGAAGAGCAGTCATACCGACTCCAAAGTCTTCGGGGCTCCCAACGTGGCCGCAATAATGACCTCCTGCCAACTACAGCCGACTGGGACTCTCTTCCCCCATCGCATGAGCTCCCGCCCCACGGCCGTAGGCCCGTAGCCATACTACATCCTCCCACCAAGTGCTCCCGATCCTCGGCCATCCCACAATCCCAAGGGCACCCACAATCTTTGAGAGTCCCCTCCGATTCAGCCAACATCTAGTAGGGAGGTGATAAGTCTGATATTTATCGTGTTTTTCAGACTCATCCGGATTAGTTTTCACGCACGCGCACTACACTTTTCGATCATTATTTCTTATATTTGATGCAATTCGTATTTCACTCACAGTGCATGTTTTCGACCCGTTGTGGTGCGTTTTTGCGCTTTGTGGTGTTGGGGGTGGTAAGCACATGGTGCTCCCTAGGCGTTTTGTTGGTGTTTATTGCTGTTTTGGGCAGGTCGGGTGTGTGCTGAACCCAATTTGTGAAACCTGGGGAATCGCATAGTCGTGCGATTTTCCTTCGCGCATGTTGCCCGTGCGTGACCATTGTGCTGGAAATAGGGGTTCTGCCGATACCCATGCGTTTTGGTCGCGCACGGTTGTTTTCAACCGTGCGCGAACAAAATCGCACGGGGTACCTGTTTGTCCAAACTTTTAGTGATTTTCTCTGGGTCGTGCGTTTTCTTCACGCACTGTTGATTTCAAGCGTGCGAGAGGAAAATCACACGGGCTCTGGTTTGGCCGGATTTGATCATTTTTGTCGCTACCCATGCGTTCCTGCTCACGCACGGTTGACGCAACCGTGCATGAAGGGAAATCGCGCGGGCGATGCGCTGGCCCGACTTAGTTTATTCTTATAAATATCGCACGGTTCGAATGCACGACCGTGCGTTCGATCGTGCTTGACCATTTCTCTCACAGATTCCTATTTAAGCGCAGATTTTTGTTATTTCAAGGACTTCCGCCATTTTTCTGGCCCTAGCCGCACTGTTCCTCCCCAAGTCGCTATTCCACCTCCGACCATCGTCTCGAGGAGTTCCGGCCAAGTTTACCTCGCCAATCTCTTGATAGAACTTCCTCTCGGCCTCCTCCATCATTTGCGAGTCTCAAAGCCCCGTTCCAAGGTATTTCATTGCCGCTCTCGAAGATTTCACCGGCAAGGTTGCTATCAGAGGTTATTGATGGAGAAGACGGGTAGATTGGAAGAAGGTGATAGCTCTTCTCGACTCCGGACGACAGTCGAAGTCCGAGCACGAACGAGGCTTGACAACCCTCGATTCCGGCCACGAACCTAGATGAGTTTTCGTGCTCTGGTTGTATTTCTCCCTCCTCTTCATTAGTAGTGTTTTTCCTTTGAATTTTGGGATTTATGTTTGATGATTCTATGAACCCTAACTTGTTTCTATTGAAATCATTCATGTCTATGTGAATGTTCTGTGGTTTATGCGTATGAGGAGCGCCGCCATTCATTTCACTGCCTCCGCCATCGTGTGTGTGTCGCACTAGCAATTGCTAGTTGTGTGCGTTGCGAAGAGGTGCTTACGACCCTCATCGATTTCTTTCCATTCTGCAAGCTCGCCCAACTGGGCATCCACCCTAGCGAGGCGGTGAAGGCGACCCGCACTTTTAATTTTGTTGTTCTCGTTCAAAACAATCTTCAAAACCAAGCCCTTGTTTATTTCAAACCCGTTATAATTAATTTTCTAAACAATCAAATCACACACTCACTCTGCGTTCCTCAAGAGATCGATACTTGGTGAGTTATTCCCATTTTATATTACTTGTGTGATTGGTGCACTTGCCGTCTGCGCATCAGGAGGGCGTCCCAAGCCAGCCGCCAACAGAAAAGACGCTCCCGCAGATGAAGGCAGCGACGCCAAAGCCACTCGAAATCCACCCCAGAGCTCGAGCAAGTAGAGTCGTAAGCTTGCGCCGCGGTAGACCACTTGGAGAACCACTGAAGAAGCTCTGGCGTGTCCGGCCCTGCTTCTAGTCCGAGCTGCACAATAATCCGGGCCAACTCAGGGCCGAAAAACTGGGCCAGGGTCGCATTGCACCATCCACCAGCCTCGTTGAGTAGGTCCGCGACCTGCACATCCTCCAGGGCCCCAACATCAACAAAAGTAGGCCATCGGGGCAGCGACACATCAAACATCCAGCAGTCCTGGAGGGTATTTATACATGTCCCATTGTTGACACGCCAACGGATTATAGGTGATAAACTGCTCAGGCCATGTTGGACGATTGCTCATGTCGGGGAATCGGCTATGTTCAGAGTATTGTCACCCAGTCTGTGCCCATACTTAGCCCTCATAATAGTGCTGAACAGCGAGGCGGTTGGCCGGATCACTTCCCAAGAAAGATGAGCACAGAGGGGACCCTACCACGAACGAAGCGGATGGCCCCAAACCACCCGCACGGACCGGGAGACACAAAGTGTCCCACTGAACATAATGCAGTCCTCTACTAGCCGGAGTTTTTTGCCAGAGAAAAAATCAGGCCAAGCGCTCCACCCCATTCAAGACCGCTCTAGGGACCATGCAGTGAGTAAGCACGTAGGCCGGCGCCGCCAAGAAGGAGAACCTCAATAACGTCACACGTCCAGCTAAGGAGAGATGGCGGTTTCCCCATTGCCAAACCCGTGATTGCCACTTCATCTGGAGAGCATCAAAATCCCCCTTGTTGAGTTTTCTGAGCGCCAATCTCACACCAAGATAATCCAGCTCTAGCACTTGCTTGAAGCCCAACATCCGAGCAAAGCAACCACTTTTCTAGCCCGGCATCGCCTTGCTAGCCAGCACCATGGACTTGGGGCTGTTTCTTCGCTGCCCAGTCCAGCTACAATAAAAATCCATAATGCGGGTGCAACATCGAACAACCGCAGAAGTTCCGGGCAGGAAAAGGATTATGTCGTCGGCGTAGAGAAGGTGAGAAAGTTAGGGGGCCACCATCCGAAAGGCAGAAACCCAGCTCATCCCCGTCCTGGTGGATGGCGGAGGAAAGGAGCTCCGAGCAAAGAATAAGCAAGTATAGAGACAACGGACAACCTTGGCGAAACCCGCACCCGCCCTCAATTCACTGCAACCGCTGGCCATTGAAGATGAGCACGTACTTTGGCCGTTGCACACATTCCAAAAGCCAATTGGCGAACCTCGGGGGGGGGGGGGGGGAGAGCCAAACAGTGCAAGGACACGACCCAAGGTTTGCCAACTCGTTCGATCGTACGCTTGTTCCATATCCACCTTAACCGCCAGGAAGCCCTCCTTCGAAGTTAAATGAATGAAACCCTAGAATTTTTAGGGGCAGGGAGGTCGGATCCGCATACAAATCTTAATCCTAGTCGTATGTTTGTCTTGTCATGTATGCACACTCCCGCCTATTTAAGGGCATCAAGGGGAGCAATTTTGATTATCTTGAATCCTAGTGGTGTTTAAGCTCTCATATGAGAGAAGACTCGTAGAGGGATCCTTCCATCAAAACTAGATATCAAACATATCTTAATAAGAGGTGTAAGAGCAGGACGATCGCCTTGCAAGGTTAAACAACATCATCATAACCAACAACACGTGTATGTGGAAGCAAAACCCGGAAAACATATTGTATGAAATAAGGTCGTAGTCATAGTTTATACATAGTGGCCCAATGTCATATAAGCGACCCTAATCGGGCAGAAACAAAAGTACAAAACATCGCACAATCAACCACTTGCTAATATCTCACGTCTCTGAAAATTGATGGTGATGTGGTAGTGACTACTATGGCAGGAGCGAGCTCTAGTGCCGGTAAAGTCTCGGTCTAGGGCGTCTCCTAAAAATGGGATTCAACGAAATATTAGAAGATCTTCTAGTGGATTTCTCACCCCTCCTCAAAACCCTAAGGCTTAGGGACGAAGACGAGCTTCTACAAGATTATAAAATAGTCGAAAGATAAACAATTATAAGTAGCTGAATTTTTTGTAATTATTTAAGCAGCTAATACAGGCTGGAATCTAAGCAGGAAATGAAGTAGACAATAAGTGCCGAAGACCTAAGCATATTATATATATAACCAGTTATTTAATATCAATTAAGATTATTAAGCATTTAACTTGCAAGCATTTCAAGACGGGTACTCGTAACCCGCTACAATTTCCTATGTCGACATAGTTTGATCTTTGCCACAACAATCAAATCTCAGGTTGCAAACATACATAATATTAAGAAGCGTTGATTTTAATGAAGCTAGTGCAAAAGCTTGAAATTAAATATTGTGATCGCTTGCCCTACCCTGCATTCTAATAGTTAGGGCCATACTGAGCATTATAATATTGATCTCGTTCCTATCACTTCATTTCTTTGAAATACAAAAATATGCGTGTCAATCGAGTTTGTGCAACACTTAGGGTTAACACTAGAGGAATGTCCCATCCTTGGCTTAACTCTAAATGAGAATGTTAAAGATGGGAAACAATTGAATTATGCAGGGCAGTGAACAAAATATAAGAAAGAAGCAGGGATTAAATGCAAGAACTGAAATAAAAATGTAGTAAGGAGCAACAAAGCATTCTTGAATATGTTCAGTCTTGATAGCTCATTAAATCCTCTACACCTAGAGCTGTCACTTAAAACCGAAAACAGAACCAGAACCGAACCAGTACGCAAATTATTCGGGTTCCGGTTTGAATTTTGGAATCATGAACAACAATGGTCTCGAGCGGTTTAAGGATTTTTAGACCCGATCTGAATCGGACCGAAGCAAAACCGAACCGCAACCCATTTATTATTATTATTATTATTTTATAATCTATCTATACTTACTAATATACAAAAAAGTACTCCCCCTTGATGTAATGCATTCGGACCGTACAAATAATCCTGGCAGTAGATTAATGAACCCCGCACGATTCTCTTATTTTCTCACTCCTCTCTTGACAAATTAGGGTTCTACGCGTTCCCTATACTCCTCTTCATTACCATCCTTTCTGCTCCTCGTCAGAGGCCTCCTTGCCGACCCCTTGCCAGCAGAGTGCACAATCGTACACAACGGTAAGCCTTCGACGAAGCAATCTAGAGCCATCACCGAGGTCGAACAATTTTATCCACCATTCCAAAAGTTCTTTCCGCCTTCAACTCCTTCAGATATCTCTCTATTTTCTGTATGGACGTCCTCCTTTCAAGTTTCCTCCATATCCATTGTTGTCTTTTCGCCTCACTCCTCCGCTCAACCCTAAAAAAATACTCAATGATGGACCCTGCCAACACACAAAGATGATATTTGGTGGTTTCTATTTAATTTTGTTCATGACTATATTCTCTATTTTGTTGATACCTATGCTTATCATTCTTCAACTACTTTGGTAAGGCAATTCTTTTTTTATTCAATGCTCAAAATCAAATATTATTGCATGCATCAGTTTTTACATATTTAGACTTAAGAAACTATGAAATTATTGCTCCAATAATTTGAATTTCAATTTTCTTTTCAATATGTATTTTTCATCTAATGACTCAAGTTATAGAGTTATAAAATGATTAAAACTATGATACATAGAGCTGATTGGAACCAACCGAACCGCATAGAACCTGACCGAACTGTTACTGGCCAGTTTGGTTTTGATTCTTGTTGAACCAGAACGGGAACCGTTGACACGACGATTCCGAAAATTATGCATGAACTGGAATCGGAACTGGTCAAACCAAATAAGGTGTTGGTTCGAATTTGAAAAGCTATTATCTTAACGGTTCGGTTCACGATCTTAATAGAACTGGAATCGAACCGGAACCGTGGCAGCTCAGTCTGCGTCCATTGTAGCTCAAGCCTAAAATTACCACTTCAATGACATATGGTTCTCATCCTTGGGGGCAGGGCGTGCAAGTTCTCGTTTGTAGTTCTTTTGAGGTGATTCATGTTGTAATGCTGTAATATTGAGAGTGACATGTAGACTATAAATAGCCATATTATTAACCCTAATAATATACGGTTCATTTTTCTCAACTTGGTATCAGAGGAGGAAATCCCCCCGTTACTCGTGATTCTGCGATTCCGCCGGTATGCGATTCTGTCGCTGCCATCCCGCGGCTTCGACGACCGCTCCTGCTCCGACGATCGCTCCTGCTCCGTCGACCTAGCCAGTGGCCGTCCCTGTTGATTCCGACGGAGGAACCTCGCCGCCATCCCTGCTGATTCCGACGGAGGAACCCCGCCTCCGTCCAGATCGGCTTTGTCGTCCCTGCTGATTCCGACGGAGGAACCCCGCCGCCGTCCCTGCTGATCCCGACGGAGGAACGCCGCTGTCTCCTGCTGCTGAGTCCGCAACCAGGTTTTTTGACCTTTTTTCCAGCGGCAACACCTCCGCATCCTAGCGGATCTGAGGATGCGGTGATCAGACCTAGGGCAATGAGGAGGCATTGATTGGTACCGGACCAGCTGCGGTGATCGGTGAGGAAGTGGATCCATGGCGTCGAAGGAAGGAACGATGAAAGATGTCTTCAAGATGTTGGGCCCGGATGGGTTGACCACATTGTTGAGGGTGTTGGGTTCATCGCAACGGTCGGCGAAATTGGAACTTTCACCGATTGACTTGAAGCTTGACGGACCGACGACCTACCTGAGTTGGTCAAGACGTGTGAAGAAAATCCTTGCAGCTAAACAGGTTGGGGGATTCCTGACAGGGGCGTTGAAGAAACTAGAGAACTCGGATGGAGATGAGTGGGAGTCAGCGCACATGACGGTGTTTATGTGGCTTCTCAGCTCGTTTGCCCAATTGATTGCCGCCACGGTAGACGGCCTCAAGACAGTCATGGAGGTTTGGGACAAGATGAAGAGCACATATGATGACGTGGGGAGCACTCTGCGGGTCTTCCAGGTGAAGGGAGAAATTTATGACATTGCTCAGGGAGAGAAAACAGTGCAGGAGTACGCCTCCGAGTTAGAACGGCTATGGGTGGACTACGATCACGCCTCTGGTGGGATGTGCTGCAGCGATTCTCAGTGTCGGGCTTCCAAGATCATCGTGGAGGAGAGGACGATGAAGTTCCTGGAGGGGTTAGATGATAAGTTCGATCAGCGGCGAGCCCTACTCCTTTCTGATACGTCGATTCCTACACTCACCGAGGTCATCTCTGCTATGATTCATGATGAGACGCGTTTCAAGCTTCAGGCAGGAGTAGGAGGGTCCATGACGGTGAAGTCAGCACTGGTGGTTGTTGCTCTTGGCGTTGCACCACAGAGGGAAGAAACCTGCCAGTGCTACAACTGTGACGAGGTGGGCTATCTGAGGCTAGCATGCCCCAAGCCACCCAAGGAGAGAGATTCAGGTGGTGGACGGGGGCATGGTCGGGGACGGGGTCGTGCTCGTGGTGGCAAGGAGGCTATCGAGCCAACCTGGGCATGACTGAGAGTGCAGAGGAAGTTGGCGTCTTCTATACAGAGGAGGAGCAAACCCTACTTAACATGATGGAAGGCATCAAGAGGAAACAGACTGGCGAAGGGAGCAGAGATGGAGCGGGGGGGGGGGGGGGGGTCACGATGTATGCCCACCCAACTGATGGATCTCTCGCTCTTGCATCCATATCCTCCTCCAGGGCGTCAGATTGGATCATCGACTTAGGCGCATCACGTCATGTGACAGGAAATGCAGGTGAGTTCTCCTCCTACACTCGTCTAGCTGCTGCAGATAGCATCCAGACGGCGGACGGTACGTTTCAGCCAGTGGTTGGTAAGGGTACTGTGAATTATTCAGGTTCAATAACATTATCCAATGTTTTGCATGCTCCTTTCCAGTTAGTCTCTTATCCATTAGTTCTATAATCATTCAACTGAAATGTATTGTTTCTTTTGATATTCCCAAGGTGACCTTCCAGGAGAAAGGGACGAGGCGGATACTTGGGACTGGGACTTGGCATGACGAGTTGTGGTACCTGAATCGGGAAGGATTGGATGCGGCTCTGGTATTTGTAGTAGAGAGGACGGGAGTTAGAGGACAGAAGATGAGTGTGATGGACATGCTGATACTTCATCACAGGCGGGTGGGTCACCCATCATTCAGTACTGTAGCTAGATTATTTCCTGTTATTATTAAAACAGTTGCTAAAACAAAGTTGGTGTGTGATGCTTGTGAGTTCGGCAAGCTTACTAGGAGCTCGTATGCTAGTACAGGCCGAAGAAGCTCTTCTGTTTTTGATGTTATTCATTCTTATGTATGGGGACCTTGTACTGTAGGTTTTTTGAATGGTTATAAGTACTTTGTAACTTTTATTAATTGTGTTTCTCGTGTTACTTGGCTGTATTTGATGAAAACTAAGAGTGAAGTATTTACTTGCTTTCGAGATTTCTATAAGCTTGTTCAGACTCAATACAATGCAGTGATTAAGGTACTACGATCGGATAATGGAACAGAATACATTAACAAGGCAATAAAGGAATATGTATCAGCTCATGGGATTGTGCACCAGACCACCTGTGCATATACGCCTGCACAGAACGGAGTGGCGGAAAGGAAGAACAAACATTTTTTGGAGGTGGCAAGGAGTATTATGCTCAACATGAAGGTTCTTCAGAGTCTGTGGGGATATGCGGTGCTAACAGCGGCACAGTTGATCAATAGGATGCCTTCTCGGGTTCTGGGGTGGAAGTCCCCGTGTTAGCAGTTGTAGGGACATAATGGAGGGATGCTTCCTTTGAAGGTGTTTGGGTGTATGTTCTTCGTGAAGGACAACAGGCCAGGTGTTGGTAAACTTGATGCAAGAGCAGTCAAGTGTGTATTTGTGAGCTACTCTCGTACTCAAAAGGGATACATGTGTTGGAGCCCAGTGGAGAAAAGATGTTTTGTGAGCATGGACGTCCACTTTAGAGAATTAGAACAATACTACCGACAAGGGGGCCCCACCCGCAACTGACTCATCAGATACCAAAAATATGAGGCTAGAGAGAGAAAGGTTGGTGACTGATCTGGGAGTATGGCAGGGAGGATCTGTGGAGGATGAGCAGGCGAGTGATGAGGAGCGGGAGGAGATCGATGAGGAGAGGCGAGACGTGAGACCCACAACTCAGGGGGAGTTGCTGACATACAATAGGAGGAGGAAGCTGCCAGCAGTACTAGATGCAGTGCTTGTGCCTAGTCTCGCTCCCGGTCCCTTGGCTACGCCGCTCCCTACTCCTGGAACACCTACATCACCATGTACCTCAGATGATATTCTCTTCCCTTCCCCTACTTCTCCTCTTACTGTACGGAGGACTACTCGCAGCAATGCGGGAAATCCTCCTGATAGATACGGTTGGGACCTCGCATCCTTTGTCTCTTACGACCACATCTCCTCTACTCACGGAGCATTCATTGCATCTTTGGATGATATTATTGTACCTATCAATTGGCAGGTTGTCAAAGATGATCCGAAATGGAAGGAAGCAATGAAGGAAAAAATGCGAGCTCTTGAGAAGAACAAGACTTGGGAGCTGGTACAGCGGCCAAAGGATAAGAAGGCTGTTGGATGTAAGTGGGTGTTTACTGTGAAGCAGAACCCAGATGAACAGGTTGAGCGCTACAAGACACAATTGGTTGCCAAGGGGTACAACCAGACCTACGGTATCGACTATGGCGAGACATTTGCACCAGTTGCAAAGATGAGCACCGTTAGGACTCTGATTAGCCTAGCGGTGAATGGTGGATGGACGTTGCACCAACTATATGTGAAGAACGCATTTCTTCACGGAGATCTGGCAGAGGAAGTGTATATGGAGATACCACCAGGTTTTGGCACGACGAAGACTGAAGGCAGAGTCTGCATGTTGAAGAAATCTCTCTATGGACTGAAGTAGTCACCCCGTGCGTGGTTCGACAGGTTCAGGAATGCAATGATTGGGATGGGATATCACCAGATCAACGCAGATCACACAGTTTTTTCCAGGCAGAATGAAGGCCACATCATTATGCTTGCGGTGTATGTGGACGACATGAAAATTACGAGGGATGATGAGCAGGAGATTGACCGCCTCATGGGGGCTCTGGGCAAGGAGTTTGAGGTGAAGCACTTGAGCATTCTTAGGTACTTCCTTGGGATTGAAATTGCTTATGAGGCAGAGAGGATAGTCCTTTCCCAAAGAAAATACGCACTAGATCTTCTCACTGAAACTGGGATGTTGGGGTGTAAACCTGCTGTGACGCCAATCGATCAGAGGTGTAAACTGGGTGCAAAGGCCGGGGAACCAGTAGATCGTGAGATGTATCAGAGGCTAGTTGGAAAGTTAATTTACCCGAGCCACACTCGCCCAGATCTCTCCATTTCTGTGAGCGTAGTAAGCCGCTACATGCACGACCCAAGGAAGGGTCATATGGTGCGGTGTATCAGATCTTGCGAGACTTGAAGAGTGCTCTTGGGAAGGGGTTGACCTTCAGAAGGAATGGGCACATGAAGATTGAGGGCTATTGCGACTCTGACTGGGCAAGCTGTGCGGATGATAGGAGGTCTACTTCAGGCTATTGCATATTTGTGGGAGGCAACCTAGTCTCCTGGAGGAGCAAGAAACAGTCAGTAGTGGCCAGATCGACAACAGAGGCAGAGTACAGAGCCATAACATTAGGGGTAGCAGAGCTCCTGTGGCTGAGAGGGATGCTTGTGGAGTTGAAGTTGGATCGAGGAGATAGGATGAAGTTGTGGTGTGACAGTCACTCAGCCATCAGTATTACAAATAATCCAGTCCAACGCGATCGAACCAAGCATATAGAGATTGATAGATGTTTTATTAAGGAGAAGCTGAACGGTGGGCTACTGGAGCTGAGTCACGTGTCGACCAAGGTTCAGGTTGCAGACTGCTTGACCCAGGGATTCAGTTCAGAGGACATGATCAGGGGTTGTAACAAGATGGATTTAGTGAATATCTTTCGTCAATCTTGAGCAGGAGTGTTGTAATGTTGTAATATTTAGAGTGACATGTAGACTATAAATAGTCATATTATTAACCCTAATAATATACGGTTCATTTTTCTCAACTATTTACAATTCTCATCTCCGTTCCAAGGAGGCACTAGTTCAAGTCTTATTGTTCGAGTCCAAGAAGCCCTTATTAAAAAGCTCCTTTTATCGGCGTTTGTGGAATTTTACGTTAATCGAGCCAGATTTTGATTATAAATTTAACGTAGCCTTGTTATATCAAATAATACTTATTTATGTGGATATGAGAGTATTTATGCGACGATTATTTATTTCGAGCAAATTTGGAGAAAATCGTGAAAGTCAACCCGAGAAGTTCAAATTTTTGCAAACTAAGCCCGATATTTTTCAAATAATTTATATATGATTTTACACATTTTTCCCTTTGGGGGTCAAATGCTAAAAAGGCTGCTTTGAATTATTATAATTATTTTAAGGTGTAACTCAATTTTATTTGAACTAGATAGTCTAGATCCCATTGTTTTGTCTTTTATAAATAAATAGTGATTTTATAAAAAATTATAAAATTAATATTTGAAGTCCTCGTTAAATTGCGCATAATTTTCATTTATAACTTCTCTTGATTTGAGGTTGTTAGAATAGCCCATGTATTGGGCCCATGTATTGAGCCCATTTTTGTTCTCTCCTCTTTAGTCCCACAACTTATATAGGATTTATTCCCTCTCTCTTCCTCCTATATATTTGTATTCTCTCATTGTTTTTATACACACAAGAAATACATACAAGTTTTGAGCTTTCTCAACATGGTATCAGAGGGATTGGTCCTAAGCCTGCGGTTACCCCTTTTCTAACCGCCCAGACCGCCCTCCTTCCTGTCCGCAGATTGCTCTGCGATCTCCCGCCTTCCCGCCTACCCGCCTTTCTCTGCGGGCTCCTCTTCTGCGGCCTGCAGGTCTGCCCGCTCTTCCCTTATCTGCGTGGCTTCTGCGGACTGCCCTTTCTGCATCCGCTTTTCTTCTCTCTCTCCGTGGTTCCACCCTCCCCAGGCTTCTTATAGCCATCTTCTGCTCTGACCCGTGGGGGCCACCTCTCTTATCCATTGCGGACTCTCCTCTTGTCCGCTGCGGTCTCCTTCCTTGCTGCTTGAGTTCTTCAACCACGCGGTCTCTTCTTATCCGCTGCGAGCTCCTTTCTTTCCGCTGCGAGCTCCTCTCCTCCTCTTGACCGCGCGGTCTCTTCTTCTGTCCGCACAAGCTTCTCTACTCGCGGACTCCTTCCCCGCTGCGGGCTCTTCTCTTCCTCCTCGCGGCAGTCTCCTTGCGGACTTCTCCTGCCTTAACCGCTGCGGGCTAGTGCTTCTCTATCCTAACCGTTGCGGGCTCCTTCTCTTGCGGACTGCTCCTGTCTGCCGCAGTCTCTCTCCCTTCTTGCCGCTCGAGTTCTCGCGGCTTCCTGCGCTCTGACCGCTGTTGTGTTCACCGAGACCGTGCGGACTCCTCTCTTTCCGCATTTTGGATCTAACAAATTGCTGGTGTCCGGCGTGACCGTGCGGACTATTGCCTTCCCGCATTTTGGTCGCGGTTATCTCCTGTCCTTCCCGCTGCGACCTTGTCGTGCGGCCTCCTGTTCTTATCGCGGCGGTCTCCCTCTGTTTTTCGGTTCTGCGGTTTGCTAATGGGTTCTTTCGGTAACTCCACTGGCTCGGCGGCCAGTCCGCCTACTGACCTCCCAGCCTATCCTACAGACCGCCCGATTTGCTTTGCTGAAGTTCGTGACGAGCTGAGGATCACTACCATCTCTCTTTCTGGCAAGAAAAACTTTATCCCTTGGGTGCACTCGGTTAGACGGGTTCTTCAGGCCAAGGGCCTTCTGGCTCACCTTCTTCAGGCACCTTTGTCTCCTACTACCGATGATTGGCTTCGCAATGATGGCCGCGTCCAGACTTGGATCCTGAATTCATTAGATAGTGAGCCTTATCAGATGGCTATGTACCACGACACCGCCAAGGCTATGTGGGATGAGCTGCATTTCCTCTACTCAGGCCGCGACAGCCTTCAGCATCTCTACGACATACTTACTGACCTCTTTGCTCTCGACGCTGGTGGGGCTTCGAATATGACCTATTTTGTCGCTCGGGCTAAATCTCTTGCTGAAGCCTGGATCCAACATCAGCCGCCCACAAATGATCTTGATGCTCAGCGCGCTCAGAAGGAAGCCGCATGCATTACTATCATAATGGCACGTCTTCCATCTCATCTTCAAAGCATTCGTGCTCAGGTCCTGGCTTCTCCCAACACACCATCTTTCTCTGATATATGCTCCATGATTCTATGTGTATCACCTCCTCCGGATACACCTGCTCCTTCCCCCCGGCCCTTCTTCAGCAGGCCCCTCCACTCCTATCATCCCCTCCTACTTCTGCTCGGGGGGGACGATCGGGCTCTCGGGGTCGTGGCCGTGGTGGCCGGGGTCGGCCGAAGTGTTCTTTCTGTGGGAAAGATGGTCATTTTGAGGCGACCTGCTACAGGAAAATTGTTTATCCTCCTCGTCCGACGACATCTGTTGTTACTGACGCCAGTCCTCCTGATCTTGAGACCATCCGTCTTCAGCTCCAGCATCTCCAGGGCTTGCTCAACCCACCATCTGCCTCCATCGCCTCCGTCTTTAACACAGGTACTGCTTGTCTCTCCACCAGCTTGGGCTGGATTGTGGACTCTGGTGCCACTCATCACATTACTTCACAACGGCCTGCCCAGTACTCAGATTCTCCTTATCCGAAGTCTATCACTGTGGCTAAGGGGGCGCTGGTTCCCGTGTCCGGCTCGGCAGATCTCTCTCTCAGCCCGTCAATCTCCCTTCGCTCGGCTCTTCATGTTCCGAGTTCCCCGTTCAATTTACTCTCTGTTAGACGTCTTATGAGTGATCTTGATTGTTCTGTTATATTCACCTCCTCTTCCTTTGTTATACAGGATCGGCGGACGCAGACTACCATTGGTAAAGGCCGGCTGCGGAACGGGCTCTACCTTCTCGACCACTCTCCCACCATTCTGTCTTCAGTCTCTTCCACTGCATGACATCGTTGCCTTGGACATGCTCCTCTGCCGGTCCTCCAGCGGACTCTTCCAGATGTTTCTTTTACTCCATTTCAGTGTGACTCATGTATCCTCGGCAAGCAGCCGTGTTCTTCTTTTTCTTCGCATTGTACTCGAAGCGCTGCTCCCTTTGATTTAGTGTATTCTGATGTATGAGGCCCTTTTAAGATTACAAGTATTTCTGGTTTTCGCTATTTTATCACATTTATTGATGATCACTCTCGCACTACATGGTTATACTTACTTCGTGATCGCTTCGAGCTTCCCCGTATTTTTCGGGCATTTATCCTCGAAACCCGCACACAATTCCACACCACCCTCAAAATTCTACGCACCGACAATGCTCGTGAGTACACCGGCCACGAGTTTACCGCTTTGTGTTCTGAATTCGGGATTCTACATCAAACCTCTTGTGCTTATACGCCCCAACAAAACGGTGTTGCCGAAAGGAAGAACCGTCACTTACTTGATGTAGCCCGCTTTCTCATGCTTCAAATGAATGTTCCCAAGCTTTATTAGAACTTTGCGGTCTTGACTGCCTGCTTTCTCATCAACCGTCTCCTTTCCTTCGTCCTCCACTATGCTACTCCGTTTAGCCTATTGTTTTCCTCCACTCCGGCTTTTCCTCTACCGCCTCGTGTCTTTGGCAGTATCTGCTACGTCCACCGTCTAGGGCCATCCTCGGATAAGTTGGATCCCCGGGCGGCTAAACACATCTTTGTCAGCTATTCGCGCACCCAGAAGGGCTATGTTTGTTACTCTCCAACTACTCAAAAGATCTCCATTTCTGCTGACGTTACCTTCCGGGAAGAACAACCGTTTTTTCCTGCTCCTTTGCCCACTGATCTAACCCCACCTCCTCTCTCGCCATCCATCACACGCCCGGTTATTCCCGCTACTACACCATCATCGTCGGTTTCCCCTGCACCGGCTCCTGCTCCCCCCAAACCACCGGTTATCCGTGTCTACACTCGTCTCCCTTCCAGTTCCGTTGCCCCTCTGCAGATGACCTCTACCACGGATACTCCGCGTCCTGCTGATCAGGTACCGCCTTCCACTGCTCATCCTCTGGCTAACTACGTCTCTCTTTATCGCCTCTCTCCCCTTCTACACACATTTGTTACTTCTCTCTCTTCGGTTGTTGTTCCTAACTCTGTGCAGGAGGCGCTTCAACATTCAGGCTGGCGGGCAGCCATGGAGGAAGAAATGTCTGCACTCTGGGCCAACCAGACATGGACCGTCGTTCCCCTTCCTCCGGGTCAGAAACCGGTTGGGTGTAAGTGGGTCTTTGTCACCAAACATGCTGCTGATGGGACAATTGACCGTCTAAAGGTTCGTCTCGTGGCTCGTGGTTTCATCCAGCAACAGGGACTCGACTATAAGGAAACTTTCTCTCCGGTCGTCAAGCTCAATACCGTTCGAGTCCTCATCTCTGTCGCTATTCATCGCCAGTGGCCCCTCTTTCAACTGGATATCAAGAATGCTTTCCTAAATGGGGACCTCCAGGAGGCGGTGTACATGCAACAACCACCCGGGTTTGAGATCACGGGGGAGTCTCAGGTCTGCCGCCTTCAAAAGGCTCTGTATGGTCTCAAACAATCTCCACGGGCATGGTTTGAAAAATTCAGTAAGGTCCTCCGTGATATTGGTTTTACTCGAAGCTCGGCCGACTTCTCGCTGTTTACTCGTCACCGACCAACAGGGACGGTCCTTCTGTTAGTATACGTTGACAATATCATTATTACAGGAGATGACTCACAAGGGATATAGGCAGTCAAAGTACATCTAAACTCCGTCTTTCAGACAAAGAATCTGAGACCACTACGATATTTCTTGAGTCTAGAGGTTGCCAGACGACCTGATGGGCTTACTCTATCTCAACGGAAGTACTGTCTTGACCTTCTTCATGATGCTGGTCTTTCAGGTTGTAAGCCAAGTGATACCCTTATGGATGTAAACCACAAGTTGTGTGCCTAGGCATCTGACTCGGATCTACTTCTCCAGAATCCTGAATATTATCGCCGACTCGTTGGAAAATTGATCTATCTCACGGTTACCAGACCAGATATTTCTTTTGTTGTTGGTCTTGTCAGTCGATACATGCATTCTCCTTGAAGATCTCATCTACAGGTTGTTGAACGTATTCTTAGGTATCTTAAAACAGCTTCTGGTCAAGGACTTGTTTACCGGACCTCTTCTTCTGCTCCAACTTTGGTGGCATACTCAGATGCTGATTATGCTGGTTCTCTTGATGACCGGCGATCTACTAGTGGTTTTTGCACCTACTTTGGAGGACTTTTGGTTACATGGCGAAGCAAGAAACAAGCGGTCGTTGCACGATCATCAGTTGAGGTAGAATACATGGCAATGACATCTGTTGTATCGGAACTGACATGGCTTGACAGTCTTCTCACTTATTTGGGTGTAAAATTACCGTCACCGGCTCTTCTCCTTTGTGACAGCCAAGCTGTTATACATATCGCCAAGAACCCAATCTTCCACGAAAGAACAAAGCAATTGAAGTCGATTGTCACTTCGTTCGGGAAAATGTTCAAATGAAAAAGCTTGATCTAAAGCATGTCTCAGGATCTGAACAAGTTGTGGATGTCCTCACAAAGGCTCTCTCCAAGGCACTCTTCTATCAATGCTTTTCCAAGCTTGGCGCATACGATTTGTACGCTCCAGCTTGCGGGGGAGTGTTAGAATAGCCCATGTATTGGGCCCATCTTTTGGGCCCATTTTTGTTCTCTCCTCTTTAGTCCCACAACTTGTATATAATTTATTCCCTCTCTCTTCCTCCTATATATTTGTATTCTCTCCTTGTTTTTATGCACACAAGAAATACATACAAGTTTTGAGCTTTCTCAGCAGAGGTCATTAAGGTCTTTAAATAAATTAGAGATGTTCCGATTCAAATGAACTAAACACTTATCTTAGTGCGTACAACTGACTGAGATCGAGCCAGACAAAAATCATATAGCGTCTCCGCAGCGGATCCGACGCTGATCCGCCTTAGGGCCAATCATTGTTAGCAGAAAATAAGGTAATCAGGGCCGTTTGATCTCTTGATCGAGGTTCGACGGCTCCTGTAGGTCGGCAGAGGCAGAGAATTATCGTATTTTTGCCACCGCCGACAGACTACCCATTGGTCGAGCCACCACTTCCGATGGGTTTGCCGCAGGTGGGCACTCCTTTTTGCGGTGCTTCGGCAACTTGGCGTCGCCGCGATTGCCAAAAGTTAAACAGAGGATTTTTAAAACGGGCATCGTCGTAGCTCTGTTCTCTGGCGGTGTTGCCGCCTCTATTCTCCCTGGAAAGGGTTGTCAAACCCTCTCCGACTATTTGGGGCTCCCCAGTGAGCCTAGGAGAGCCCAGGGGACCCTGCCTTGCACGACCGACCAACCAAGACTCAAAACAGAGCTCGGGTGGGTGGTGATGGCGCTCCGACGTCCTAAGGCCTCATGCAATTCGTCTGCGAGATCGGGGAGGAGGAGAGGAGGTCGAAATTCAGAATCTGGTGTGATTCTTGAAAAATTTTATGGGAAGCTGAAAAAGGTCGCATAAACACTCAACCTTAACCAAGTTAAGTAGGATTCAGCAGTAATAGAAGCACAAGAGTCTCAAAACTTAGAATTATCACAACTTCTTTACAAGATGAGACATACATTGTAAGACATGATTTTGCAATATACCTGATGGAAATAGAAAAACAACAACTCCAGACAAAAAAGAGAACCGCGCGGACAGTAAGTTGTAGCCGTACAAGCCGCCAAACCGCAAGCTCTGTCCGCTGAAACTATCAAAGTCGGCAAACCGCAACTAGCCGCACGGACTGCTTGTAATTGAATGTTGATGAACTTGAACATAACTCACTGATAGACCGGGCAAACTGCTCCACTTAACCGCAACCCCGAGGAAGGCCACCTAGCCACGACCTGTTGTATACCACTGACTGTAAACCGCGAACTATTTCACACCAAGCTTTCACTAGTTGTCTAGCCGCCTGATGCTAGCCGCACAGCCTACACAGAGAGTCAACTTTACTTAGTCGTGTCGGTTAGAAAATCTTAACCGCAAGATCAAAACGCGAGCTGAGTTCTCACTATTCTCGTTATTTATGACGAGCCGGGGACTCTTATTTATAAGCGACAAGAGGAGTGTGGTCACCGCCCATGACGATAGGATAACCACTCGTCATCCTGCAATCATCATCACTTATCCGCAAAAGTGCGGATACAAGCATCAGTCTGCCAGAGATAACCATCTAACTGCATATGCAGCTAGAACCATCAACCCGCATAGAAGAGCAAACACTTCCCCCAGTCCGCGTGGACTTGCGAAGATCAAACACGCGTCTCGAGCCAAGCCCGCTTCCATAACAATCTGCTGGACTCCGACACCAGACCGTGCAGTTCAACAGTCTCTACTCCAGACCGCTCATCACAGCAACCCGCGACTATGGCCATATACGAGCCTAGTCGAACATCCGATCTTCGCGAACACCAGAAGTTGACCGCGCAACTCGGCAGTCTCGGCGAACTAGGAAACAAACCGGACTTGTCATAACACCATGAACAAGTCGACACCCCAACGACCTATGGCATCAACCCGCCCGAGAAGCCTCCAGCGAACTGTGCGGTAAGCTTCCGCAAACTGCGCTAACCGCTTGCCTTCTTGCGAGCCAGAGATCCTGACATCTTTAATCGGACTGTGCGGTCTCACAGTCCAGACCGCAACAGTCGCAGTTAGACAGCTAACTGCCCTGATACTTCTCAGGGTGTTTGCTGAACCAGACCGCAGGAGAGAAGAAGAGAAGCCAAAAACCGGCTAACTGCTGCCTTCTATCCGCCAAACCGCTAACGGTGTCTGCGGTCTGTGCGGTCTGCCATATCAGACTACGTCACTCCACTTCACAATTTCAACACTCCCACTTGAAGTGAGAAGTGGAAACCAGCCCAAGCAAACCCCATAACCGAATAAACGGTCCCTTCAGCAACGGCTTCGTGAAGATATCCACGATGTTGTCCTGACTCTGCATATACTCAATCATCAGAGACCCCTCCAACACCTTCTCCTGAATGAAGTGATGCTCTATCTCGATGTGCTTCATTCGCGCGTGGCAAACTGGATTATTAACTAGTTTGAGAGCACTCTCGTTGTAACCGCGATGCAGAGTAGGACCCAACACCTCCTCATGAATGTCCTCCACTAACCTCCTGAGCCAGATGGCTTCCTGAGCTGCCAAGGCCGAAGCCTTGTACTCCGCTTTTGTAGTGGAGACAGACACTGAATCCCGTTTCTTGCTACACCACGGGATAGCTGTCGTTCTGTACATGAAGTCATATCCTGACGCCGACTTCCGATCATCAAGATCTCCCCCATAATCAGCATCTGTGTAGCCATACAGCTTGAAACCTTTGTCCCTCTCGTTAAAGAGGCTCATGTTCGAAGTGAACTTCACGTACTTTAGAATGTTCTTAGCCACCACTAGAAAAGGTTTCCGCGGCTCTGTCATATATCGACTTACTCGGCCCATAATATAGGCAATATCCGACCTTGTAATCGTCAGATATATGAGACTCTCAACGAGAGCCCGGAACAATAAGGGATCTGAAAGAATCCTTCTCTCATCACGCCGAAGTTTCACACCGACCTCCAGAGGAGTGGAATTGCTCTTCCCTTCCCGCATGCCGAATCGCTTCACGATTCTCTCTGCATAGACCTTCTGGGAAACGACCGCGCCGCTCTTCTTCCTCTCAACCTCGAGTCCAAGAAAATGGTGTAGCTCCCCAAGATCCTTCATCTTAAACCTGATAGCAAACTTATCCTTGAGTCTTGCTACCTCTTCCTCTGAGTTCCCAGTGACGATTATATCGTCAACATACAGTAGTACTAGGACCTGAAGCTCCCCCTCTTCTTAACAAACAGACTTGAGTCTGAATCTGAAGCAATGTAACCACAGAATTAGAGTTATTCTGCGATCTTCCCATACCACGCCCGAGGCGCCTGCTTCAGACCATAAAGGGCCTTCTTTAGTTTACTAACGTGTCCTGGATGTTCTTCAGATACATAACCATGTGGATGCATCATAAAGATGGTCTTGTCAATCTCGCCGTAAAGAAAAATATTCTTTACGTCGAGTTGTCAAATCCTACACCCTTGACAAGCCGCCAAAGAAACATCACCTGAACTGAAGTCATCTTGGCCACCGGACTAAACCTCTCTTCATAATCCTCCTCGTACTACTGCGAGAACCCCCGAGCTATAAGGCGAACCTTGTACCGCTCGTTGTTGTCGTCAGCCTTCTTTTTCAGCTTGTAAACTCACTTGAATGTCACATGAGTGATGGCTTCGACCTTGAGCACAAAGTCCTAAGTTTCGTTCTTCCTGAGGGCAAACATCTCCTCATTCATAGTATCTTCTCACTCCTTAATGTCAGTGGCGTTTTCAAAGCATGACGGCTCCTGCTCATCCAAGGGATCTGCGAAGAAATATGAGACAAAACTCATCATGTTCCCGCCCCTATATCGAGACGATGGAATAATGGTCCTTTTGGACCTTCGCAGGGCCTGACCCCGATCCACTACTTCCACTGCTTCTTCTAAACTAACTCTCCTCTCGGGCACACCAGGAGCATCGCTCTCCCGGCTTCCAGATCCAGAAGCTTCTGTCCCAGAGCTAGATGAACCAGAGCACATGTTGACACAGACAACTCCACCAGAAGATCCTGAGCAGCTTGAACCTGCCCTCCGTCAGACCTGCTCTCCTGTAGCTCCACATATGAGCTATCCTGGTATGACGTTAATTCATCAAATACCACATCCCGGGAGACAACAAACTTCCGTGTCTCTGGATCCATGCATTTCCAGCCCTTCTTCCTCTCATCGTATCTAACGAAGACTAGCTTCTTTGCTTTCGCATCTAGCTTCGTCCTGGGAGCGTCTGGAACATGCACATAGTAGGTTGACCCGAACACCCGGAGATGTTCCACACTGAGCTTCTCCTTGAACATCAGCTCATGTGGAGACTTCATGTTGTTCGGACTGAGGGGCATCCGATTGATGACATACGTCGCACATGTCATTCCCTCCGCCCATAAGGCCCTGGGAATGCCTTTAGCGTGAAGCCAGCACTTGCAGGTCTCTATCAAAATGACGAATCTTTCGTTTTGCAACTCCGTTCTGTTGTGGAGTATGCGCACAAGTTCCCCTCAGATTCCAAGTTTTCTGCAGAAGTTAAAGAACTCGTTTGTGTTGAACTCTCTTCCATTGTCAGTTCTCAACTTCTTGATCCGCAGACCGAGTCGGCTCTCCACGAGCTCCTTAAACTCCACAAACTTCTCGAGCGCCTCTGACTTCTCTTTCATGAAGTATATCCAAGTATACCTAGAAAAGTCATTAACCAGAACTAGCATATACCTGCTACCACTGAGACTAGGGGTGATGGTGGGTCCTGTCAGATCATCGTGGATGCACTCCAATAGTACTTTGCATCTAGTTTGTGACTTGTCAAACGGAAGACGATGAGCCTTTCCATACTGACATCCTGCACAGATATGACCGTCTCCAAAGGATGAAAGGCTTGCATCATGCCTCTTACCGTCATAACCTTCAGCTTATTTATCCCAACATGCCTAGAGCTGTCACTTAAAACCGAAAACCGCAAACCGAATCGGAGCCGAACCGGAACCGCAAAGAACCGGACCGAACCGTTCGCAAATTATTCGGGTTCCGGTTTGAATTTTGGAACCGTGAACAGCATTTGTTCGGGTGTGGTTCTTATTTTTTATTATTCAGACCGGAACCGGAACCGGAACCGCAATATACAAGTCTCAAGTGGTTTCAAGATTTTTAGACCCGATCCGAACCGGACCGAAGTAGAACCGAACCGCACCCCGTTTACTATTATTATTATTATATTGTTATTATTTTATAATTTATCTATAATATTTATACTTACTATCACGGGTGAAGCTGATGCAATTTGAACCCAAACCGCAATCGCACTAAAAGGAGTCGATTTTGGACCGAACAAAACTCCACCGCATAAAAACCGTATGGTATGGTTTGACATTGATGCGGTTTGGAGTCAATTTTTGCAGTGCATTTTTTATTTTTATACAGTTATATAATAAATTTTCAATTTTACTTGCATATTTTTTTTGAAATATTTTATTTAAAAAATATAGAAAATATACTACTATTTATTAGTAATCATGAAAGACAACTAATTGTATGCAGTTGTTACGGTTGAGCATGCCAATGAGACGTTCGCAAGCCAACTACAATTTGTGGCAAGTCTACATGGGTAAGAATATATTTGATATTATCCCACCGATCGCGGAAAAGACCGTCGAGAAGTGCGCAACATAATTATTTTTATTTTGATATTGTTTTGAGTTTTACTTTTTGCAGCCCACATTTATTTCATTCCGTCAAGCCTGATTTTGGTTTTAGTTGGAACCGATTGGAACCGAACCGAACCGCATGGAACCGGACCGAACCGATAATGGTCGGTTTGGTTTTGGTTCTTGTTGAACCGTAACTGGAACCATTGACACGACGGTTCAAAAAATTAAGCTGGAACCGGAACCAGAACCGGAACCGGTCAAACCAAATAAGGTTTTGGTTCTAATTTGAAGAACCGTTACCTTAGTGGTTCGGTTCATGGTTTTAGTAGAACTAGAACCGAACCAGAACCGTGACAGCTCTAAACATGCCCCGGTCTCTCATGTCAGATAATAACGCTGTCATATGCCATCATCTTATCAACATAAGAGCTTGTCGTCAACACGAACAAGTCTTTTACCCTCCTTCCAACATGAGTGACGTCAGCTTTCACAGTTGACACATTTCAGAGAAGCTTCACTTCTGTTGGGCCAAACAGAACGTGATACCCAGCGTCAACAGCGTTGGTCACCGAGAAGAGGTTTTTCTTCATCCCCGGCACGTGATACACACTCTTCAACTTGAGTGGACCCCGATCACTACCTAAATGGACCGTCCCTTCCTTCTCTACAGTATACACAGTATCATCAGCCGTAATAATAACATCATTATCTTTATACTCCTGCAGTGAAGAGAACTTTGACTCGTCCCCGGTGAAGTGATGACCATACCCCAAGTTCACAATCCAGTCCTCCTGATAGTTGACAGAGGCAAACGCACAGACATAAGTGTCCGTCATGAACGCATTCCCCCATACTCCTTCCTCAGCTCTGGATTCAGTCTCTCCCTTTCTTGCAGCATGCCCTGTCTGAAGATTGACTCTGCAATCCTTCTTGATGTGACCAAGCTTATTACACCTGTAGCACCATGGTCCTCATCTATTCTTCCCGTCATCCTGCTTAGGAGGTTTGCTCCTCTCCCACTGTGATTAAGAAGACGTATCATTGCTAACAGGTGACTTATTCTTCCTGTCTCATCTCTTCTTCTTGCCAGAGAAGAGAGTCTTGTCATCTGCCCCTGAGATCGAAACTCCAGTCATCTGCCTCGCCAAGTTTTCCTGCGAAGCTAACAGGTTTTCCATCTCGAGCAAAGATGTCTGATTGGCCCAGCCCTGCACAGAAGTTACAAAGGAAAATATACTCCTTCCGCAGCCCGCGGATGATATGTCTTTTCAGCTTCGCCTCTGAGATAGGTTCTTTCGGGTCCAACGTCGATATCTCAGCGCAGAGGTTCTTCATCTTCAAGAAAAAGTATGAAATAGACAGACCTCCTTGAGTGGCCTTCGCCAACCCATTCTCCAAGAACTGTAGTCGAGCTACGTTCTTTTTGTAGAACAAGACATCCAAGGCCATCCAGATTTCAGCAGCTGACCGACATCTGATATATGGTCAAACAACTCCGGTGAAATAGCCCGCTTTAGAGTGAACTCAGTCTTTGCATTCGTCCTCCTCCAAGCTTTCACCGCCTCAGCATTCCCGACAGCAGCAACCACTTCTTTCCTGTCGTCTCCACCGACGACCTCCCAAAGGTCCTCACCCAAAAGATAGCTCTTCATACAAGACCGCCACTTCTTGAAGTTGGTCTACGTCAAGAGCTCAATTCCAAGACCTCCTGCATAACCGGCTTCCATTACTCAAATCTGAATTACTTGAACTTCAAGAAGGAATATCAAACTTATGAGGTTGAAGAACTGTTAACTTTTCTACACCCCTCTGATACCATGTAAAATTTTATGGGAAGTTGAGAAAAGTCGCAAGTGTACAATCTCATATCCGGCGAGTGAGATCGACAGTAGCCGGCCCAGTCATTTGGCGCAGTTTGAATCAGGCAAGTCAGCCAGGTGCGGGGCGAGTGCAGTGGCGTTGCTCGGCTCGCCCAGATTGGGGGTAAAACAGGTGCGGGGCGAGTGGAGTAGGTGGGCTCGCACTCGCCCCCAGCTCTCGGTAGTAGTAGGTGAGTGGGGCAGGCCAGGCCCGCACTCGTCCTGGGCCATAGGGAGGCGGCGAGTGTCAGCCCCATTGAGCACTCGCCGCCCTAGGAGAGTGGGAATTTCACGGACCATTTGCCCGGAGATATTTTTACCATTCTACCCTCGTTGGTCTGCCAGTATCCCCCCCAAACAGCGGAGTTACGTTGTTGGCATACCGGTTTGGGCTGCGTATTTCCGTTCAAAACAGCGGAGTTCAGCTGTTGGCAGACCACTTTCAGAAATCTATAAATAGACCCAAGGGGGTACCTCAGAAAGTAAGCTTTCCAGTTTTCTAATTCCTAGATCTTCTTGCGGTTTCTGAGGTGCCCTTAGCTCAGCACAGGCTAAGGAGGGGAAGCGCTATAAGATCATCCGGGTGTGTGGTGGGACCTCCGTGCTGGAGCATTGGGTCAGTTTTAAGTTCTAAGTCTTCATTCAATCAAGTTCGTTAGGAGAAGTAAGTGTGCGGTCACCCATTCCCCAAGGGTTCGAACTCCACAGAAGCCGATTCTCGGTTTTAACATTTTGGTGCGGTGAGCGTGGAGTGTGACTAGCACAAAAAATCCGAGCGAGCCTAATGACTAGAGGTGAAGGGCAAGGATCTGACTGGGGCGACTCGCCACCTCCACCCCTCTCGCCACCCTCGGGATGTTCGAGGATTTCAGGCAGGAGATGCGGAACCTCATCATATTCGCACTCGGAGCTCGCGGCGAGTGCTCAACACCCGCCGTCCCAGTGGTAGCCGCCCCAGCTCTGGGCGAGAACGCCCCCGTCAGGCGACCTGGGAAGGAAGCAGCGGAGGAAGGCAACGAGCGGGATCTGCCAGGGCGAGCTTTATTCCTCGGCTCGGCAAGTGTGGCTCAAACCGGCGAGGTGGAGGCGCGGTCCCGCCCGGCTCGCCTAGCGGAAGAAGGGAGTCCTTTTAGCGAGCTGGTCTCGTCCGCCCCAGTTCCAGAAGGGTTCCGCGAGCCGGAAATGTCCTACTACACCGGGAGGGATGATCTGGTCCAACACATCCAGTGGTTTGATGATGTGGTTTCGATCTGGCAGATGTCGGATGTCTTCAAGTGTCAGCTCTTCGCCATCACTCTCAAGAAGAAGGCGAGGGATTGGTTCCACCAGCTTCCGGCCAGCTCCATCTATTGTTTTGAGGACCTACGCCGGGGGTTATTGTTGAGGTTCACAACTTCCAAGAAAAGGAAGGAGTCTGAGTCCCTGTTCCTCATCAAGAAGGGAGTGAATGAGACTCTGGGGAGCTACGTGGATAGGTTCCAGGAGGAGGTCCTTCAGGTGCAGAAGATGACGGGGCACACCCTCATGGTGGCCTTCACCCTGGGGCTGCAACAGGGGTTCTTCAGGATGGGGCTGAAGCTGGTGCCCCCGGTGTCTTTTGAGGAGCTGATGGAGAGAGCAGCCCGGGAAGTCAAGGGGGAGGCGTTGAACCCGGCGTTTTCCAGGAAGCTGACCAGGTGGGCAGCGGAGGAGGAGAAGGAACCAGGAGGTGGCAAGGGGCAGGAGGCCAGGAGGGAAGAGCCCATCCAGAGGGAGCAGCAGCAGCCGAGGTGGGGGCGCCAGGAGCCGAATAATCGGGTAGGTTCGAGGCTAGCAGAACTGGCAGGATCAGGGCCAGAGGAGTGGTATCCACGGAGGAGACCACCGCCAAGGAGGGCAGGGCCAGTTTAACCCTCCAGGTTGGAGGCAGGGCCAGAGACCTCTCCCCGATCAACATCAGGCTATAGAGATAGCCTTGGGGAGGAGAGGCTTCCGGAGGAGGAGGCAGGAGGCCAGGGCGGAGCTGCCCTACTGTGACTTCCACCAGGAAGAAGGGCTTGTGACGGCTACCTGCCCGAAGTTCCTGGAGATGAGGGAAGCCATGGGGCAGGCTCTGCATCAGCAACAGCACCGCCAGGAGGTGCAGATCGAGGAAGTCCTGTCGGGGGCAGAGGAGGACCGGGCCGATGTGGGAAGCCGAGGGATCGGGGTGATCCATGGGGGGGAGTCGAGGCTGCCCGTAAGGCGAGCCTCCACACCATGTACTGCCGGAGCGTTGCCTCCACATCCCTGACCCCACCCCCAGATGAGAAGATTACCTTCTCTCGGAAGGACATACCAGATCACGAGGATCCGTTTTACGATGCGCTGGTCATTCAGGCCGCCGTCGATAACTTTACCGTCTCCCGGATCCTCGTGGATAATGGGAGTTTTGTCAACGTCGTCTTCAAAAAGGCGTTCGACGCAATGAAGGTTGAGGCTAGGAGGGTGTTGGCCTCGGATGGGCCTCTGTTCGAGTTCTCCGGAGAGAGGAAGGAGGTAGAAGGAGGAGTGGGGCTCCATGTTACCCTGGGGGGCCAGTCCAGAAACTGCAGGTTCGTCATCGTGGATGCTCCCAATAGTTACAATGTCATATTCGGACAGCCCCTCATCAGTGTCTTCCGTTGCGTGTCATCCTCTTTCCACCAATGCCTCAAGTTCAACGTCGAGGGCATTCAGGTCCGGGTCCGGGGAGACCCCAAGGTAGCAAGGGAGTGCTACATGACCGCGGTCAACTTCATATCCTGACAAGGAGGAGCCGAGGAGATGGAGAGGAGGATGGAGGAGCTGTCTGTCCAGGAGGCCATGGGAGAAGCTGAGGGGATGGAGGTAGTGGAGGAAGAGGTCCGCGCCCATGGGGAAGGGGCGGAGGAAGTTCTGGAGGAGTTGGCCGAGGTGATTTCCGTGGAGGAAGCTGAGAAGGAAGTTCTTTCCCCGAGTGAGGGGGTCGCTGGTGAGTGGGGAGAGCAGTCCTGGCTGGAGACAGCGGAGGAGTTGGTGGAGATGGAGGTTCTCACCCAGGGAGGAAGGGTGGAGAGAGTGCGGGTCAGCGGAGGGCTGAGCCGGAGGACCAAAGGAGGATGTTGGAGTGCATCCAAAAGAACATCGACATCTTTGCATGGAGCGCGGCGGACATGTCGGGGATCGATGCGGATGTGGCTTGCCACCGCCTTAACCTCGACGCCTATGCTCGTCCCATCCGGCAAAAGAAGAGGTCCACCGCCGACAAGCTGGCCGAACCCATCCAAGAGGAGGTGGAGAAGCTCTTGAAAGCGAGGTTTGTATCGGAGATTCAGTATCCTGGCTGGGTCTCCAATGTGGTGATGGTCAAGAAGGGGGATGGCCATTGGAGAATGTGTATCGACTTCTCTCTTTTAAATAAAGCATGTCCTAAAGATTGTTGTCTCTTGCCTCGAATCGACGCGCTGGTTGACTCAGCCGTCGGTTTTTCTCTAATGAGTTTTTTAGATGCGTTTTCAGGTTATCACCAGATCAGGATGCACCCACCTGACATGAAACATGTCTCCTTCATCATAGGGGATGGATGCTACTGTTATAAAATGATGTCCTTTGGGCTACAAAATGCAGGGGCGACATATCAAAGGATGATGGATCGGGTCTTCCGAGAGTAGAAGGGAAGGAACCTGGAGATGTACGTAGACGACCTCATGATCAAGAGTCAGGACTTTGACTCTCACCTCCAGGATCTGGAAGAGACCTTTAGCACCCTGCGGAAGTATAAAATGAGGCTGAACCCCTTGAAGTGTGTCTTCGGGGAGAGCAGGGGGAAGTTTCTAGGCCATCTCCTTACTCCCGCGGGAGTGGATCCCAACCCTGACAAGGTGACGGCAATCATGGAGTTAGGGTCGCCTCGGAACGCCAAGGAAGTCCAGCGCCTGACAGGGAAGCTGGCAGGGCTGACCAGGTTCCTCTCTCGGGCTGGTGAGAAGTGCTCGCCTTTCTTCAAGGCACTAAGAGAGGGCCAGAAGTTTGAGTGGTCCGAGGAGTGCGAGAAGGCCTTCCAGGCCTTGAAAAAACAGTTGACCCAGGCTCCGCTTCTTCAGGGGCCGAAGGAGGGGGAAGAATTGTCCATGTACCTTGGGGTTGGGGCCGAGGCCCTGAGCTCAGTCCTGGTCCGGGAAGAGGGCAAGAAGCAGCTGCCGATCTACTATGTGAGTAGGGTTCTGAGGAAAGCACAACTTCGGTACCCTATTTTGGAGAAGTTAGCCTTTGCTTTAGTCATCTCGGCTCGGAGGCTCCGACCCTATTTCCAGGCCCACTCTATCCGGGTAGTGACTGACCATCCCCTTCGCAACATCTTTGAGGGGGTGGAGAATTTCGGGAGGTTGACAAAGTGGTCGGTGGAGTTGAGCGAGTTTGACATATCTTTTGTTCCTCGCCTCTCGATCAAAACCCAAGCGATGACCGACTTCCTAGCCGACTATGTGGTCGAGGTGGCAAAGGCTGAGCTCACTCATCCGGTCCCTTGGAAGGTGAAGGTGGATGGCGCCTCGGGAAGCCACTCTTTGGGCATGTGAGTGATCCTGGAGAGCCCTTAGAGGACGAGGATAGAGCAGACCGTGGTCATCAACTTTCCCATCACCAACAACCAAACAGAGTATGAGGCGGTGATCGCGGGGCTGTGGCTGGCCAGGGAGCTGGGAGTTCACGATGTGGAAGTGCTGATGGACTCCATGGTGGTGTCCTCTCAAATCAACGGCAAGTTCGAAGTGAGAGAGCCCACCCTTCAGTTGTACCTGGCAAAAGTGAAGGGGGTCATCAGCACGTTCCAAACATTCTCCATCAGACATGTGCCGCGGGAGGAAAATGAGCAAGTGGACCAATTGGTCAAGTTTGGACCCCGTGTGGGAGGAACTCTCACCAACCTATTTCGTCCTTCCATTGAAGATGAGGAGCTGATGGAAGTGGATCGATGCCCCTCCTAGATGGACCCCTTCACTACTTTCTTATCCACGAGGGAGTTCCCGGAAGTCCTGGACAAGAGGCGTTTCAAGTATAAGTCGGCAGGGCTGGATGTCACTTGATGGTGTCTACCCAGACCCCGAGCAGATCTCGTTGTCAGGCTCCCATTAACTGGCATGGCTGGATATCACTCGATAGTGTCTATCCAGAACCCGAGCAGATCCCGCTGTCAGGCTCCCATTAGCTGGCAGGGTTGGATGTCACTCGATGGTGTCTACCCAGACCCCGAGCAGATCCCGTTGCCAGGCTCCCATTAGCTGGCAGGGCTTGATGTCACTCGATGGTGTCTACCCAGACCCCGAGCAGATCCCGCTGTCAGGCCCCCATTAGCTGGCAGAGCTGGATGTCACTCGATGATGTCTACCCAGACCCCGAGCAGATCCCGTTGTCAGGCTCCCATTAGCTGGCATGGCTGAATGTCACTCGATGGTGTCTACCTAGACCCCGAGCAGATCCCGCTGTCAGGCTCCCATTAGCTGGCAAGGTTGGATGTCACTCGATGGTCTCTACTCAGACCTTGAGCAGATCCCGCTGTCAGACTCGCATTAGCTGGCGGGGCTGGATGTCACCCGAGGGTCTCTCCCAAGTTGACCCCCAGAAAATCCCACTGCCGCTAGTTGGCAGGACAGAAGATCATGTGGGGACAAGGTGTCAGACCCAGCAATATCCAGATGGTCAGGTTGTGGCGAGCCGCATCATTCGGGGGTGGATCTCTCCGACTAGGGACTCGTATTTTGTGGATCTCACCAACTAAAGAGCGAGTCAGGCTCTCATCGATCATAACCCTCCGCTCGCATTCGACCCTCAAGGAGGTGCGAGAACTACCAGGTGAGTGAGAATGTATAGGGCTTTCCTCGGCAACTGAAGCCCACCTCATTGAAGTTTTACTTGGAAAAATCAGGCCTTGAACAAACTTCTAAGGAGGAGGTCTCGCGGGCGAGCAGAAAGGTCGCGGGGTTAGCGCTGCGAGTGGTCTAGCTCCTATTACTAAGGGATGGCGGGGTCTCGCGATCTTGGCATGAGTACGAATCTTAACCTATGGTATATTCTAGTGGCGATTTCTATTCTAGAGGAGTCGCGCCTCAGGGGGTGATGCGCGCGTGCGAGTGCAATATTGCGAACAAACATTGAAAGGAGAAAATTCTGCTAAGTTAAAATTTCATTGACATATATATGTTGTTACAAAATCAGCTCGCCTCGCGGCGAGGTTACAAAAGAGGGGGGGGAGTCATTACAAAAAAAATATATGTACAATCAGCTCTCATCTCCGCCCGAGAGGGATCATCCCGAAAGCCCTCCACCTTGTCGATCAGCGAGTCGTAGTCGTCCTCCTCGCTAGGGGTGGGAACGGGGAGGAACAACTCCGGGACCAGGTCTTTGGTCGTGACCTCCTCGCAGTACGCTGTCAACACCTGTAGATCTCGCATGACCTGCAGTGTATGATCGACAGCCTTGATGGAGTTGACCCGCAACATTTCGTTGACCTCTGACTCACTGAAAGACTTCAGTTTCTTGGCTTGGGCGCTCGACTCGCCGCGATCTGGAGGGAGAAGGCAACCCACCAGGCGAGAGACCTCGTTCTGGAGGAGCTTGTTCTGTCCCTCCAGTTGCTTGTTCATCTCCTCGAGCTCAGTTGCGTGAGTGCGCAGACGATCGGTGGTGGCGGCATCCTGCGAGGTGAGAAAGCGTAAGGGGAAGAACTAAGCAAGCGAAAGAAAAGGGGAAGAAATGCGCTAACACTTAACACCCCCCTGGCGCTCTTTTCGAGGAGGGACTCGGCAACCTCCAGCTTCTTCTTCAAATCCGCCACCTCGTCCCGGGCGAGATCCCGGGCTTCCTCAGCCCTCGCCAACTTGTGGTTGAGGGAGAAGCCGCGCCGGACTGATATGTGGGCGAGCTCCATGGAACGCGTTTGGGCTCACGTGCACTCGTGGGCGAGCTGCTGAAGGGTCATCCCATCGTAGACCTCGGCGTCCTCGCGTCCATAGAGCCCGAAGCCGAGGGAAAAGGCGTGCCCGCTGGGAGGGCGACGCTCAAACTAAGAAGGGAGGAGGGAAGAGATGGAAATCATGTTGGCCTCCTCATCCCACTGCATCATCGGCTCGCCGACCTAGTCCTTTACCTTCCCGCCGAGACCAAAGTTCCGATGGTCCTCTGGCAGGCTCGGCTCGCGGGCCAGGAGCCCCTCGACAGCTGGGGAGGCGGGGAGATTGTCGTCGCCTAACTCTTTCTCCGGCGAGTTGAGCAGGACCGGCCTTTTCCTGGAGACCACCGTTTTCTTCAGTTTCTTTGGTGGAGGCGGTAGGCGAAGAGAGCTGGAGCTGGCGAGCTCAACCCGCTTCTGGCTGGAGGAGGGCCTGGAGGATTCCCGCTCTATTCGGTGAGCCGCCACAGTCGCCCTCTCTCGCACGAGTGGGTCAGGGTGCATCCCTGAGTCCGCGAAGGGCGGGTTCTCCGGGATCAGCCGCTCCCCTGCAAAAATAACTTTGTTAGAAAAGGTCTTGGCGAGCCCACGGTGAAAGGAACAATGACAGGTCATACCTTCACCAGGAAGAACTGGCGGGAGCGAGTCGAGGCCCCTTCGCAGGAAGGCGACCTCGAAATCTTTGTGGAGGAAGAACTGGTGGAGGCTGGATTCGTCGCCCGTCAAGGTCGGCGGCTAGTACACCTCCTCGCCCCGCTGGATTGGCGAGAAGGGGATGTTGTCGAGCTCTCCCTTGACGATGACGAACTTCGTGAACCAGTTATGGTTCTTGTTGGCCGTCTCGCACACCTTGAACTGCGCGCCGGCGAAGAAGGCGACCCCGTCTTTGGTGGCGCGGTAGATGAAGAGCTTTCGGAAGACGGCGAGATTGAACTCAATCCGCTCCTTCCGAAGGAAGCTCGCGAAAGCCACAAGCATGGCGATCGCGTTGGGGTTCATCCGCGCGGGGATGGCCCCAAAGTACTTTAGCACCTGGCGGACCTCCGGCCAGAGGGGTAGGCGCAAGCACACCTCGAAATGCGAGATGGGAAAGGCGAGTTCATCAGTGAAGAATGTGTTGATCGCCTCGCCTAGGCCGGCGCGCAGTGAACCCTGGCGGGACATAGTCCGCCACAAAGGTGAGAAGCTCCTCCTCCGTGGTATTCCCATCGAAAAAGGGGTACTCAGAAAATTGCTTAGCGCACTTGGACCGCCCGTCAGCATCAGCTCGCGTCTTTCCCATTATCCTTATGCGAGTGCGAGTTGCGAGAAGTGTAACTAAAGGGGGGTATGTGTCTGCAGTAAATGCGATGGGCTGAGGGTAGGTAAGGGGCCCTTTTAATAGAAAATGAATTAACGCCTTCCGAGCCACCTATTCAGCCAAGCTCACTGACCCAGCTCGCCAGTTTCTCGCGACCTATTCTATCCTAAAGCGAGTCGAATATGAAGTGCAGTATTATTCACGAGAGATCAAGACATTAAAAAATAAAACATTATCATAATTATTATAACGCAACACCAGTGTTCTGGAGAAATACGGCAGGGGAGGAGAATTATTTTTACAACACGCGAGCAGGGGGTTCGAGAGGCGAGTGCCAGTAGGCTCAACTCAGGAGCTATTTCCATCTACCCCGGCCTCGCGCCCCCGTCCCTGGTGGTCGACGAGGGTTGTTGAACTCGTGGACTGATTCTAAGTCGTGATGAATGAAGCGCGGGTTCTCCTGAATCCGATCCATGAGAGGTCCTGGGGAAGTCATCCCGCTTGCCGAGCCGCGCCTCACCTCATCCGCCAGCAGTACGCAGTCCTGTTCAAGCGCGCGCAGCCGCTGGCCGTTAACAACTCTCTCTTCTTGGATCTCGCGCAGCGCGAGCCCATACTTCCTGAGGATCCCAATGGTTCGCCTCCTCATCTCGACAGGCTCTATGGAGGCGTCCAGGAAGTCTTCCAGAGCGTTGGGAGAAGGAGGTAGCGAGTAGAACCCGGGATCGGTGGATTCCTCGGCTTCAGATTGACCGGGAAGGCCTATGGAGATAATCAATCCAAATAAGAAACTTGGGGTCCTAAATATGGCGAATGCGCCGAACTAACTATGCGAGATAATCTGGTGTAGGTGTGGCTTACAAGAAGAACTCGGTTGTCCTTGTTGGGGGGAGCGAGAGGGGAGATAAGGGTCTTTCCGCGACCCAGGAGATAGGAGCTTTGGGAGATGACCAGTTGAAAACTCGAGATGGGGATTTCCCCAACACCTCCCCCCGCAAGTGCGGGATCGGGGGTAGGAGCCCGAGGATGTTCACGAGCCGGCGAGTTCGACGGCAGCGACCCCAGCCCTGTGGTCCCAAAGGTAGGCGTCGGGCTCTTCGCGCCGGAGTCAGTGGCAGGTTGGAAGCGCGAGTCTATCTGAGGGGAGTCGACTCGCGTCAGAAGGGTACCCGCATCGCCTGGGCGAGTACCAGGATCAGCGGGGATGTCTTCAATCCCCTTCCCTTTGGGTTTGGCAGCCGGCTTGGAGGAAGAGGCGATTCCACGATCCAGAGTAGAGGTCGGATCGTCTAGAATGGCCTCGCCGACTTGGGGGTTAGGTTTAACCTTTTTGTCAGGCTTATGTTGTGGTGACTCGCGCCGTGACGGGTTTGAGAGCCAGGGGCTCAGCTCGGCAGCGCGGGAGGAGTTGAGCGCCCTGACGTGGTTGAGCTTCTCTTGGAACTCCTTTGAAAGAGGTATGATGGCAAAAAGCAGGAAGAGAGGGGATTGACACCGCTCTCCCAGGCAAACGGGCATATATATAGCAGCTTGTGGCTCCCACCAAAAGATTCCCTCCAGCTCCTGCCGCACTCGCGGAATCTCTCGGGTTGGATGATTCTTTCCGAGTTTGGGGCAACCTCGTAAAAAGCGGGGATTGTGTACAACCCCATATCCGGCGAGTGAGATCGACAGGAGCCGGCCCAGCCATTTGGCGCAGTTCGAATCAGGCAAGTCAGCCAGGTGCGAGGCGAGTGCAGTGGGGTTGCTTGGCTCGCCCAGATTGCGAGTAAAACAGGTGCGGGGCAGTGGAGTAGGTGGGCTCGCACTCGCCCCCGGCTCTCGGTAGTAGTAGGCGAGTGGGGCTGGCCAGGCCCGCACTCGCCCTGGGCCATTGGGAGGCGGTGAGTGCCAGCCCCATTGAGCACTCGCCGCCCTAGGCGAGTGGGAATTTCACCGACCACTTGCCCAAAGATATTTTTACCATTCTACCCCCGTTGGTCTGCCAGTATCCCCCCCAAACAGCGGAGTTACGTTGTTGGCAGACCGGTTTGGGCTGCGTATATCCGTTCAGAATAGCGGAGTTGAGTTGTTGGCAGACCACTTTCAGATATCTATAAATAGACCCAAGGGGGTAACCTCAGAAGGCAAGCTTTCCTGTTTTCTAATTCCCAGATCTTCTTGCGGTTTCTGAGGTGTCCTTAGCTCAGCACTGGCTAAGGAGGGGAAGCGCTATAAGATCTTTCGGGTGTGTGTTGAGACCTCTGTGCTGGAGCCTTGGGTCAGTTTTAAGTTCTAAGTATTCAATCAGTCAAGCTCGTTAGGAGAAGTAAGTGTGCGGTCACCCCTTCCCCAAGGGTTCGAATTCCACAGAAGCCGATTCTCGGTTTCAACTGCAAGAACACTCAACCACAACCAAGTTAAGTAGAATTCAGCAGTAATAGAAGCACAAGAGTCTCAAAACTTAGAATTATCACAACTTCTTTACAAGGCGAGACATACATTGCGAGACATGATTTCGCAATATACCCGATGGAAACAGAAAAACAACAACTCCAGGCAAAAAAGAAACCTCGCTGACAGCAAGTTGTAACCGCACAAGCCGCCAAACGGTAAGCTCTGTCCGCCAAAGTCGGCAAATCGCAACTAACCAAACGAACTGCTTGTTATTGAATGCTGATGAATTTGAACAGAACCCGCTGATAGACCGGGCGAAATGCTCGACTTAACCGCAACCTCGAGGAAAAGACTTCAGGCCGCCTAGCCGCGACCTGCTGCATACCACTGACTGTAAACCCCGAACTGTTCCACACCAAGCATCCACTTGTTGTCTAGCCGTCTGATGGTAGCCGCACAGCCTGAACAGAGAGTCAACTTCACTTAGTCGCGCCGGTTAAAAAATCTTAACCGTAAGACCAAAACGCGAGCTGAGTTCTCACTATTCTCGTTATTTATGACGAGCCGGGGACTCCTATTTATAGTCGGCAAGAGGAGTGTGGTCACCACCCATGGCGATAGGATAACCGTCCGTCATCCTGCAGCTAGCATCACTTGTCCGCACAAGTGCGGATACAAGCGTTAGTCCGCCAGAGATATCCATCTAATTGCATATGCGGCTAGAATCATCAACCCGCATAGAAGAGTGAACACTTCCCTCAGTCCGCGTGGACTTGAGAAGATCAAACACGTGTCCTAAGGCAAGGCCGCTTCCATGACAATCTGCTGGACTCTGACACCAGACCGTGCAGTTCAGCGGTCTCTGCTCCAGACCGCTCATACAGCAACACGCGACTAAGGCCATATACGTGCCTAGTCGAACATCCGATCTCCACGAACACCAGAAGTAGACCGCGCAACTAGGCGGTCTCGGCGAACTAGGCAACAACCGGACTTGTCATAACACCATGACCAAGTCGACACCCTAGCGACCTCTGGCATCAACCCTCCCGAGAAGGCTCCAACGAACTGTGTGGTTAGCTTCCTCAAACCGCGCTAATTGCTTACCTTCTTGCGAGCTAGAGATCCTGACAACTTTAAGCGAACTGTGCGGTCTCACAATCTAGACCGCAACAGCCGCGGTTAGACAGCTAACCGCCCGGTTACTTTCCAGGGTGCTTGTTGAGCCAGACCGCAGGAGAAAAGAAGAGAAGCCGAAAACCGGCTAACCGCCACCTTCTATCCGTCAGATCGTTGGCGGTCTGTGCGGTCTTCCATATCAGACCGCGTCACTGCACTTCACTTTCACTTCAACAATTTCAATAGTTCTTTTATGCAATCGGGGTTGGGGCGGCCTGGCTGGAGATGGAAGGTGGCAGTGACCTTTGTTTCTCCTTTTCGGGCGCTGGCAAGGGTCCAAATTGTCGGGGCTGCTTTTGTTCTGGTTCAGAGGGGAGGTGTTGTTCCAAATCAGAGAGATGACGGGTTTCAATAGATGATCCAAGGCCTCCCCCTTCTTTCTTCTCCCTCTTGATTATGGTTCCTGCAACCTCGGTTGAGCTGAGAGGGGCAGCTGGCAGCCATGGTATGGAGTGGTTGTATGGTGTGGGTTAAGTTCTCTTGGAGTTAGAAGGGATTGGAGTTAGACTAAGTGGGGTTTGGGTTAGTTGAGTCGAGGCTTAGGTTAGTGGAAGGTTAGGCTTAGGTTAAGCTTGGGTTAACCTATTGGATTCAATCAAACTCCACCATGTTTCTGCCTTGGGATCAGGGTCCATCAGAGAGGACAAAATTAGGGTGGGTTTGGGTGAACTTTGGTGAGTGGGGTTTAGCGAAATTTTATAAAATACCTCTTTATAAAGACGGTTTGATCAAAGTAAAACCTAGGGTAGGGCCCCCATGTGAGTAAAAGTCAAGGCGGGTTCTAATTGGCAGGCAATGTGTCAATGTTGATGTGACAGGGTTCTATCTTAAGTGTTCAGGTTCTTCAAGACACAACTTGACATGACCCATTTTGGTCAACTTGTTGAAATTTTGTTGGATTTGAGCGAAACAAGTTTCATTGCATTCGTATTGATCATACGAGTTCAATGCAACTGATCAAGGTTCATTCTCAGCTTATTCTCTCAAAAAGTGATTTTGGGGTGGTTGCGTAGAACATTGTGACCTATATCGATCAACTTCTCTAAACAAAATTGGATTTGAACGAAACGAGTTGCATTGCATTTATATTGGTCATACGAGTCTAATGCAACTGACTGAAATTCATTTTAACCTCATTTGCTCAAAAAGTGATTTCGGGGTGATTGTGTCGAACAACATGACTTAGTTTGATCAACTTTTCTAAATCTCATCGGATTCAAACGAAACGAGTTACGTTACATTCATATGAGTCCAATGCAACTGACTGCGGTTCATTCTGAGCTCATTTACTCGAAATGCCATTTTGGGGTCGTCACCAAACTTCTAAGGTACATAGTGAGTGATAGGGTTGTCTTAATTGGGTCAGCTAGAGTCCTAGTGACCCAATTAAAAGTCAGGATGCTGCACCGGAACCGAGGCACTGGGTCGGATCTGTTTCTCTAGGTGGGAGCTCAAACTGCTGGACAGCAGTGTCTCCTTGAATGGGGCCCATCTCTGGAGAAGCTGAGAGCAGGAGGAGAGGTCGAGGAGGATGGGGAATCCCCTTGGATTAAATTTTAGGTTCTGGAATGTAGAGCTGGAAGGGGAACAACTGCTGTCCATGAAGGGGAATGGATTGAAGATGCTAGCAGGAGGCTTGAGGGGATTCACGGATATGGGATCAAGGGGTAGAGGGGGCTGGGTATTGCAAGCTTGTATCTGTTTACTGGGTCGTGAACTGAAGAGACTTCAGCCTTGTATGCGGAGAGGTATTCGCTGTTTTGGAGTGTTTGCGGCAGGGAATTAACATGCGGGTTGAGAAACTTTCCCTGGATCAGGCTGGGACTTCTGGAGGCAATGGAGCGCAGAAGAATAGGGGATCGACCAGCTGGAATGAGATTCCAGAACCAGAAATTGAATCTGCTCCCTGGGCCAATTCCGACAACAATCAAGGGACTGGCAGTGATCTGGAGGTTGGGGAAACGAGGGAAGTGGGCGCCTGCTGATTTGGAGAAGTGGGGGAACTCGGTTGGGGTCTGAGGAAGCTGAATCCACGTGAGAAGATGAGGGATTAGAGGGGATGTGGAGTACTAGGAGGGGTGGAGTGAATTTAGGAGCAGTGGTCCTAAACTTGAGTAAGTGTGGATAGCCAGAGGGGATCGCCGGAGGTGGTGGTGACCAGTGATAGTTTCCGGCGATCACTGGAAAACTGAAAATGAAGGGGGCTTAAGTGGTTTTGGTGACTTTTTGGAGGTAGCCGGAGGTGTTTTCCGGCGATCATCGGATAACTAGAAGTGGATGGAAATGGGGAGGTGTATGTGGCCTGCTTAGGGGAAGTATGTGAGGGGTGTGAGAGGAGGCCGGCTAGTGGTTTGTGGGAGTTGATGAAGGTGGTCTGATGTTGGTGGCTGTGGGGAAAGGGATAAGGCCAGTTGTTGGTGGTGGAGGGAGTAGGGAAAAGCGGCCGACCATGGGAAGGGGTGAAGGTGAAGGGAGGTGGGGTGGTCTGTTAGGATTATGACACCTCATCGCAATCTTGGACCGTCAGGATCGCGCCACGTCACCGATCCTAGGGAGGTTTGCCTAGTTTGTCCCAATCCTGTTTAGGAAGCAATTAAGTGAGAGGGCTGATTTTTTGGGAGGAATTAGGGGGGCTGCTTCTTAATTCGGTTATGGCTCCAGCCATAGCCGACTGGACCCTTTCCTGTTTTGGCCAGCGCCTTCATTGGCTCTCCCTTTAATGGTGTTTCTTCCTTGTTTGGAGAGGGGGTGGTGGTTTCCTATATAAAGGAGGGTTGTTGCATCCATTCAGAAGCAGCAAGAATCAGAGAGGAATCCGGCTTATTTTCGGCCACCAGTGAGGAGTGTGAGAGCAGGTTCTGTGGAGGCGGTTTCCGACGGCAGCGGCAGCGAGCGGACTTCGTCAATGCAGGAGGATCAGAGGAGGCGATAGGCGTGTTGCAGCGGCGATCTCCAGGCGGCATCGAGAGGTGTTCAGGCGGCGGCGGCGACGACAGCTCCAGTTCAGACCAGGCGCGGCGGCGGCGGCAACAGGCGTGCTGCGGCGGAGGCGGCGCATCGGGCTCAACACAGGCGGAGGAAGTTTTGTCCAGCGGCGGCAGGCAGCTCCAGGAGGCGGCAGTAGCAGCAGGATTCAGGTGGAGGCGGCTCTGTCCAGCGGCGGCAGGGAGCTCCAGGCGGCGACAACGGTACAGGAACAGGCGGATCCATCGGGGAAGAAGAACAGGGCTTGTCGCCCGGCGACATCAATACCGCCCGGCGGTATCAGTTCTTCAGCATTTTGGGATCTTTGTTTTTTTCCTTTGTTGTTCGACCGAGTTTGTTTGGTCTCTGGTTGTATCTGTGTAACCTCATCAGGATTATAGTGGATCTTTCTGGCGCGCTCTCCCCGTGGACGTAGGAGCCCATCTCCGAACCACGTATATATTTTGTCGTCTGGTTGTGCTTGCTTGGATTTCAATTTTGTTTTGTTTATTGTTGCTCAGTCCAGCTTCCGCTGCTAGGTCCGCGGCGAACTACCGTAGTCGCGGATTCGGTCCCAATTTCACAACAATTGGTATCAGAGGGAGGTTCGACCCTTCGGACCCCGGTGAGCAATAATGACAACGAAATTTGAAGTCCCCAAGTACGACGATAAAATTGACTTTGGTCTGTGGCAGAAACGGGCCAAAGCGGTTCTCGTCCAGCAAGGTCTTCATAAGGCTCTCCTCGGAAAGGAGAAGTCCGGGAAGAAGGACGACGAGTGGGATGAGTTAGATCTGAAGGCCATCAGCACAATCTAGTTGTGTTTGGCCGATGAGGTTATGTATAATGTAGTCGATGTTGAGACTACAGCGGATCTGTGGAAGAAGTTGGAGGAGTTTTATATGTCAAAATCCCTCACGAATAAGCTGTACGTAAAGAAACAACTTTACAGCTTGAGGATGTCGGATAACACTCCGCTTCTTGACCACATGAATGTGTTTAATAAACTGATTTCTCAATTGCGTAGTATGGACATTAAGGTCGAGGAGGAAGACCAGGCTCTTCTCCTATTGTCTTCATTGCTGAAATCCTTCGATCATCTGGTCACCACGATCATATATGGGAAGGATACCCTGAAGATGGAAGAAGTGATGACAACGCTGCTCTCAAATGAGACAAGGAGCAAGTCGAGCCCTAGTGCCGACGAGGGCTTATTCGTGAAGAGCAATGACCCCACCCGGGGTAGATCTAGAGGAAAGGGCAAGGAGGAAGACCGATCTAGGTTTAAGTCCAGGGGCAGGAATACGAAGTGCCACTACTGCAAGGAGGAGGGGCACTGGAAGAATCAGTGTCCGAAGAGGAAGTTTAAGGAGCAGACGCATGAGCCACATCAGGCTGCGGTGGCATCCGAGGATGAGAACGACGCCGACGTTCTTCATGTCTCACCCAGCCTTGAGACCACAGGCTCCTGGATCTTGGATACAGGATGCACGTACCACATGTGCCCGAACAAAGATTGGTTCTCCAGTTTTAGGCAGTGTGAAGGTGGTCGTGTTTGTATGGGGAACGATTCAGAGTGCGAGATTTTGGTAGTTGGTAGCATCAGGATTAGGATGTTCAACGGAGTGGTCAGGACACTCACCAACGTTCGGTATGTGCCCAGTTTGAGAAAGAGCTTGATTTCTCTAGGCACTCTGGAGGCCGTCGGGTACTCTTATACCGACAACGGCGGATTTTTGAAGGTCAGGAGAGACGCGCATGTAATCTTTGTAGGAGAGCGTTCTGGTACTCTCTACAGACTGATCGGTACCACAATTGCGAGCGGAAGGGCGAGGGGAGAGGTCGGGTTGCCTCCCAGGCTACATGACACGGTAGCGTGTGCCTTTCACGCTAGTTCCTCGGGAAAAGCTTTAGAGAGCAGAGACAGCTCTCAGGGAAAAGTTAGGAAGGATAAGTGGAGGAGCGAGGCAAGATTTGTGGCGAAGGGGTTTGCGCAGAGGAAGGGCCTTGGCGAAGATAAAATCTTCGCAGCCGTGGAGAAGGTGGGCAGAGTGTCTCAGAAGTGCTCAGGTACCGCAAGGGGAGCCATCTGACTCAGGAGTCCCACCAAGGAACTCAGGTTTACTCAGAAGAAGGTGGAGCTGCACAGTGGTGTGCGCCACCAGGAGTCGAGGGAGTTCGCTAGGGGTAGAGGTATGGTATTGCGGAAGGTCTCTACGGAGGATATCAGTGCGAACATGCGGGAGAAATCAGTGACAGGAGTCAAGTTCAAGAACGGTCTTGACTTGACTCATTCTGATGCATGATCGAGGGTTTGACCCCAGGGAGAGGGGGTTTGTAGTCGCCAGTCGGAGAGATCCAGGTTGGAGGTAGAGTTCCTTTTGTTAGGCTTCGAGGTAATTTTTTCGTTTGTGGCGTGAGCCGTCAAGGTGGAGATTGTTAGGATTATGACACCTCATCGCAATCTTGGACCGCCAGGATCGCGCCACGTCACCGATCCTAAGGAGGTTTGCCTAGTTTGTCCCAATCCTGTTTAGGAAGCAATTAAGTGGGAGGGCTGATTTTTTTGGAGGAATTAGGGGGGCTGCTTCTTAATTCGGTTATGGCTCCAGCCATAGCCGGCTGGCCCCTTTCCTGTTTTGGCCAGCACCTTCATTGGATCTCCCTTTAATGGTGTTTCTTCCTTGTTTGGAGAGGGGGTGGTGGTTTCCTATATAAAGGAGGGTTGTTGCAGCCATTCAGAAGCAGCAAGAATCAGAGAGGAATCCGGCTTATTTTCGGCCACCAGTGAGGAGTGTGAGAGCAGGTTCTGTGGAGGCGGTTTCCGGCGGCAGCGGCAGCGAGCGGACATCGTCAGTGCAGGAGGATCAGAGGCGGCGATAGGCGTGTTGCAGCGGCGATCTCCAGGCGGCATCAAGAGGTGTTCAGGAGGCGGCGGCGGCGGCGACAGCTCCAGTTCAGACCAGGCGCGGCGGCGGCGGCAACAGGCGTGCTGCGGCGGAGGCGGCGCATCGGGCTCAACTCAGGCGGAGGAAGTTTTGTCCAGCGGCGGCAGGCAGCTCCAGGAGGCGGTAGTAGCAGGAGGATTCAGGTGGAGGCGGCTCTGTCCAGCGGCGGCAGGGAGCTCCAGGCGGCGACAACGGTACAGGAACAGGCGGATCCATCGGGGAAGAAGAACAGGGCTTGTCGCCCGGCGACATCAATACCCCCCGGCGGTATCAGTTCTTCAGCATTTTGGGATCTTTGTTTTTTCCTTTGTTGTTCGACCGAGTTTGTTTGGTCTCTGGTTGTATCTGTGTAACCTCATCAAGATTATAGTGGATCTTTCTGGCGCGCTCTCCCCGTGGACGTAGGAGCCCATCTCCGAACCACGTATATATTTTGTCGTCTGGTTGTGCTTGCTTGGATTTCAAATTTTTTTTGTTTATTATTTCTCAATCCAGCTTCCGCTGCTAGGTCCGCGGCGAACTACCGTAGTCGCGGATTCGGTCCCAATTTCACAACAGTGGTCGACTGTGGGTAGTGGGGGAAAACAAATGTGAGTTCGGCTTGTTTGGAAAGGGGAAGAGAGGATAGTGTCCAAGCTTCGCACTTGAAGTTTCGGCTTCAGCACCGGGTGATCAAAAGGAAGCTTCTTTGCTCTATCTTTTAATAGCCATCTATGGAGTCCTCTACCCCTATTTATAGACTAGAGAGGGAAAACAAACAGTCATGATTTTCCGTTCGTTGTAACCCCCAAACACAAAAATACATGAGTTGGACTCCGGTTCAAAACTTTTGAAGCTCCTTGAGATTCATGCTTGATCAAATGAAACTATGATCCCAAACTTCTACAGAACTCTTCTACTGGGAAAAAGCCCTAGAATTTGTGTACTATCATAGGATGCAGACCACTGCCCAACAACTACAAAAGTTAATGTTATTTGTGTTGCCATGAAAACATGTCACATCGAAATATGTTTTACATAAATATTTCTTTCCTTTTCATTTGAATTGTAATGGCAAGTAACATGTATTCATACCAAATGTTGAACATTCCCTAATATCTTACTTGTTAGAAAGAAACAACTCAGAAATGTGCAATGGTGGTGGTTTGCCTGCGTTTTGAACTTTTATGATGTTTTTTTGCCAAATTTCTACTTTTGGGGATCTAGGCGTTTATGATTGCTAAAGCTTGACCACACCTACATGACTGTGATGATGTTTTGACGTTGATTGGGAGAGTGGTGTGAGATGTGTAGCGATTGTGAATACAGTTATGAAAAACACAGGTAGTGTTTGGGCAGGTGTGTGGTCATAAGCGCTATTTTTCCAAAACAACGGGGAGATCAAAACGCCCTCACACTCATACAAATGTAATAATGCCAAAAATTTAAAAGTAGAATTTGAGCCAAAAAAAGCCATCATGGAAGTTCAAAACACATAAATGTTGAAATTTGTGAAGTGAAAGTGAGTGATCGAGCAGACCGGGCGGCTTGGGCGGACTGTCCATGCGGACTGATGGAGCAGCCTGGCGGTCTGGTGTTGGCGGCCTGTTGTTGTGGAGGTAGCCGTGCGGTTAGGGTTGGAGTTCGCCATGCTGGGCGGACTTGGATTGGAGTCCGCCTGCTTCTGCGACCTGGCTTATCGCCAGTTTGTTTTGCGGGATGGAGCTTTTCCGCGGACTGGTTGCAAGTCCGGCAGTTGGTTGTTGGCTTGGCTGTGGAAGCTTTGTTGGCGGGCTGTTTTGGAGCTGGCGGACTGGGGCCTTGTCCGTCGAGCTCGCGTCGGGCTTCTGGTTTGGACTTGTCACAATCCGTGACAAGTCCAGGGTGTTCGCTAGTCCGCAGTGTCTGCTGGTTGACCGGGCGGAGTGCCTGTTGGTCATGGACATATTGCGAGTTGTTGTGGTGTCCACATTATCCGCAAGTCCGCTTGTTGACCGGGCGGTCTGTGCCTGTTGGTCGTGGACTTGTGTGACGAACTGGTGCAGTGCATGCGGACTATCGCAGTGTCCGTTGGTTATTGCGGACTGGCTTCTTGCCTTTGTGCCTGGCTTTTTTGGTTGGTGTCCGGCTTTGTCCTTGCGAACTGGCAGACTGCCTTGTACGGACTGGATATCTGGCTAGCAGGTCTGTTGTGGCGGCGTTCTTGCACCGTCTTGCGCTTGATGGTTGGTAGGCTGGTCACGAGTCCGGCGTTGTTGGTGCAGACAATGTGGACTCAGCGGACTGTCTTGTTAGCTGCGATCAGGGGGCGGTTAGCCTATCTCATAGGGCGGTGATCACACTCCAACCCGCTCCTATAAATAGGACCTTTCTGACACCTCATTTGTAACTGAGTGAACAGTAAGTTGAGACTTGGTTAATTGCTGCGGACTTGGTTTTCTTGTTCGCGCAGTTTGAGAAAAATTAACTGGTTACTGTTTGCAGGTTGCGTGGCTAGCACTGGGAAGCCAGGAGTTTGGTTTTGACTTCGGTCAGATTCGGTGAAGCTTGCGGTTTGCAATCGGCGGTATCAGTAGGTCGCTTCTGCGGCTTGCCAGTTTTCTCTGCTTCCTCTTTTCCAAGTTCAATAATCTGTCCGCCGAACTCGGCGGTTAGGCGGTCTGTTCTCCAGTTCAGCGACAGCTTGTAGTAGTCAGCGAATAACGGTGTATCTGCGCGACCTCGCGGTCTCGGCGGGCTCCGTGTTCCTTTTGTCATCTTGCAGCAGTTCGGGCGGTCTCGGAGATTTTGGCGGACTGGGCGGTCTCGGCGGTCTCCAATTCTGTCCGCTCGGATTGATACTTGTAATCTTTTCTGTTTTCCTTTGTGTACTGGCGAAATCATGTCTCGCCCTGTAAAGAAGATAATAAAATTTTGATCTGTTTGTCCCTTCTGTTTGCTTCTGGTGTTTAAGCTTCTTTTCCCAGTTTCCGATTGATCAAGGTGTGATCTTGATAGCTCTGAGAATATTAATTTGACGTCAGACTATCCCGTTGATCATCTTGAGGAATTTCAACAATAAACAGCCACCACTACTTTTACTGTCGCAATTTACCAATTCTTAAATGCCACAACTATCCAAACTGAACTTAAAAAAGTTGATTTTTTTTTCTTTATTTTGTTGAGCAGAAGAGTAAGATACGAGCCACTTCAAAGCGAAGGTGGAAGAAAGCTTCTGCAGAGGTCCGGGAGATCCCCCAACGATATTTCCAGCGTGGTTTTGGTAGAAGCCGATAGGTAACTATCGTAATTATTTGTCCATTGTTCGATTATTAATCTGACAGTTGCCTCACAGATCATACATCAAGTCAGAGGCTGTGATAAAGATCATGGAGTATCTTGAGCTTCCTTTTCCTCAACTAGGATCACTGATGAAGCTTGCCCCTCTGTAAGTTCATTCTTTTAAGAAAAAGCTGTGCTGATGGATTCTAGCTACAAGCAGATGTTAACAATGGTTTGATTGCTTGAATCCTTGTAGGTTTTTAAGGGATTTCGTTTATGATAATGTAGCGAACAACCGCTACGTGATATTTGGTCGCTCTGAGACGGGTTCGTGCGAGATCTGAGCGCTCGACGATCACCTTTTGCAGCTTCTCTTAGACATTGGTGTACAGGTTTGTAATTATGCAGATAATGTTGTGGCTTCATTGGAAATATCTTTATAAAATGAATTTTGGAAGGAAGGTTTTATGATTACATAAATAAGAGTATGCTTGTGAAGGGATTTACATTATTGCCTTGATCTTATGATTCAAAAGGGCAGCCAGGTGCACAAAGCATCCCCGCGCAGTGAGGGTTTGGGGAAGGGTCCCACCACAAAGGTGAAATGTAGGCAAATCTTACCCTGCATTTTTTGCACGAGGCTGCTTTCAGGACTCGGACCCATGACCTCAAGGTCACCCGGCAACACCTTAACTGGTGTGTTAAGGCTCCCCTTCTGCCTTACTCGAGATTATCACGGCAAAATATCACTTGATCATATAATTGCTGCTAACTATTACCATAAAATTTTGTGCTTATGTTAGCGTCCTTGTAAACCAGCCTATGCCGGTCCATATAAGGAAAAACATGATGTACTTAGGCGTTAGTGAGATTATGACAAAAGATAGGGCACAATGACGACAAAGGATTCATATAGCTGACCCTTCTTTAGTGGGATAAAGGCTTGAGTGTTGTTGTTATGTTAGTGTCTTTGTTATGATTATATGACCCATTACCCAAATTTCGGGTGCATTAGCATATTTGGAGACTAAAGAGCTGGTAAGAATACTACAGTAATTTGCGTTCTCTTCTTTTAAAGACTTAGGCCCCGTTTGGTGGGACTATTTTCAGCGGTCAAGCGGTTACGACCGCATGTACCGGGCCTTAATTAAGGCCCGGTACATGCGGTCGTAACCGCTTGACCGCTGAAAATAAGTCCTACCAAACGGGGCCTGGACTCCATTTGGCACGGTGGTGACGATCGTAAACGCATGGATTAAAAGGTCATCCGTTAAGGATCACTTAACAAATCTCATCCGTTTGAACATGAAAGTGGATGAAATTTCTTAGGTAGGCGTTAACAAATGACAATTTAACTCCCGTGTTCATGACCGCCGCCACCGTGTTCATGACCGCAACCACTGTGCCAAATAGAACCTTAATTAAACTTGTTGTGGTTCTGCTTTTCTCTTATGTTTGTGTAATTCGAAATTATCTTTTTGCCCTTCCGTGGCGCTAGCAGTATAGCCGCATGCTTCCTCTCGGATGGCGATCGCCGATTGTCACTCCCGGTCGATGATCGCCGATCGCCGACTGTCAAGCCCCAGGTTCCATGTGCAGTTATTCTCGGTCAGCGGTCAACGATCAGCCTCCTGGTCACGACCGGTGATCCACGATCCCTACTCCGAGTCAGCATTCACACGCAGCTTATTAAAAATGTTTTGAATAAAATTTATAAACAAAATTTAATAAATTTATTGTGATATGAGCAGTCTGGCATGGGGGACTCATGTGCCCTGCGCTACAATACTCGCATCACTAATCTTCTCTAGTGCACAGCGATAGCGACGTTGACATCGAGTGAGGCAGGGGACCAGTCATCAACATTGCTACACACCGGAGAAGGCGAGTTAACAAGTACTGTCGCGCGGGACACGGTGGTCCATCATGCCATATTACTCGTTTTAAGATTAGAATGGCAAAATATCACTTGATCATATAAACCCAGCTAACTATTGCAATTAAATTAATAAATGCTTACCGTAGTGTCCTAGTTGCAAATGCGGGTCCGTCACCCAAATATTAGCTGCATGTGTTAGTATATTAAGTTCTCATAAGGGTATTATGGTAATATGTGTTGGTGTGAGTTGTAGCCCTATATAAGGGTGGGTTATGTGAGAGCATCATATTTGGCTCCTAGAATTTAGGATTAGGGCCCTGCCTGGGGTAGGGAATTGGCCTTCGATTTTATCTTGGGGTAGGGAATCAGCCCTTAATTTCATCTTCTTCATAGATATAGAAGGGCTTTTGAGTTCAAATGATGCAGATGTATAATACAAATCACTTGCTACTTCACCTGTAAACAGTGGCGGATCCAGGTGGGGGCAAGGGGGGGTCCGTCCGCCCCCCCCCCCCCCCCCCCCCCCCCTCCCCTTGAATTTTGAAATTAATATATTATGTTTATAAATTATATAATATAATATAACTCCAAATAATTAAATCATATTCTATCTCCCTCCCGATCAGATTAGCGCAGCCCGACGGCCGACTGTCTTCTCGCAATCTCGCCCCTGTCACTCTCTCTCTCTCTCGATCCCGACCACCAGCAGACAGCAGCCCGACGGCTGACTCCCGAGTCCCAACGGCCGACTCCCACCGACCACTGTTCATCGACTTTCTACAATCGGCCCACCTCGACCGGTCGACCCCCTGCCGTTGTCCCGACGGTCGACTCCCAAGTCCCGACCAGTACCACCAGCAGGCAGCAACCCGACCTCTAGTTGGCCCAGACAGCCCTCCGCACTCCGCAGCTCCGCTTGAAGATCCGAAGAAAAAGGAGGGAGTGCTCTGGCCGAGGGCGGGCTCCTACTTGGGCGGCTACCTTCTTCTCACGGATGGATGATATATATTATATCATGGGCACAAAATTAAACAAGGAAATCAATTATTCTTTTTCTCCAATTTTGGCTACCCACTGAAATCCCAAACAGGAAAAGTATTTTTCAATTTAACCACTGATTTTGGTAACTTCGGGAAAAAACTACAATCCAAAACCGGATCTAGCTCGATCGGATCTGAATCAAACCAACAGTGCACAACTAAAATAAGTTAACATCCATATTGAAACTTTTTTTTATTGTAAATGCAAAAATTTCAAAATAGAAATTTTTTTGCTTATTATATTTTCATTCATAATTTTTTTTGCCCCCCCCCCCCCCTCCTTACTTCAAATCCTGGGTCCGCCCCTGCCTGTAAATAATTTATCAATCTCCATGCACTGCTAACTTCAATTTTTCCATGAATTCCTCCTCTATACATGCAAACGCAAATGTTGTAATCCCACATTTAGAAATTCATATGCTAGATTTGATGGGGATTAACCCATTTTTAAAGCATTTGGGGGGCGCATAACCGTTCCAAATGAGGGGATCATGGGGTTGACTAGTCAACTCACTCCCCATGATCCTCATCATGATAGGAGGAGAGTGAGAGGGTCCACTTCCCCTTTTATCTCTCCACTAATTTCTCTCCCATCATAAAAGGAGGAAACCACCGCCACTCGACGCCAACCACCGCCGGCCACCGTCGGCGGCCTCCCGCCGCCGTCGCCGGCCGCTTCCCGCCGCCGGCCGCCGCCGGCCGACCACTGGCCGCCTCCCGCCGACCACCGTCGCCGTGGCAGCCCGTCGCCGTGGACGACCTCCCCACGGTCCGATCGAGGGGAGGCTCTCCTCGCCGTCCGATCAAGAGGGTAACCACCCACTACTTTAATGGTGGGACCCGCCATGATCCTCCCCCGGAGGCTATAAAGGGACCCCAGGGCCTCTTCATTCTGGACTTTTTCTCTTCTCCGGGTTGTCTTCTTCTTCCTCAAGTGAGAGCTCTCCTGCCTCCTCCCTCGAGTCGGCCTCCTGCGGCGTGAACCACCGGCGGCCACCTGCGGCTACCAGCGCTCCACCAACACGTTGCCAGCAGGAAAATGCCCAAGTCCCCCAAAAAGCCAAAGGAAGAAGGCAATCGTCGCCAGCAATTGTATGCGACCACAAGCGCTAGAGCACCAGGATCATCTCACGCATTTCAACATCCAAATTACTCCTGCGGCGCAGTCTGTTGCCCGTCGGGAGCCGTAGTCTCTCTCTCCCCCAAGTTGTAACGGGTGCGGCCTGTTGCCCCGATTCTCCAACACAATGTAATTACCGGAATCTAGTGGAATTTGATCAGCGCAGACCCGATCACGTGGTTTTTTACCCATTTAAAGGGTTTTTCCACGTCATCACATCTTGTGTCAAGCTTCTACTTTCATTGACTGTGTGCGCGCTCGACCGCCTCGTGAGCTAAGACGGTCCGAGCAAATCCGGTCCGACCGGGGCATCGAGTTAGTCCGCAACAGTTTGGCGCCGTTTGTGGGAACATTCCCAACATCCTTCAGAAGACAAGTCTCTCATCTTTACCGCTTCCAAAGCTCAGATTCAATGACGAAGAAAAGTACCCGCACACTGAAGGATCCGCACTTGGCAGACACATCGAACCAGCACGATCCCACTCACTAGTGACGTGTCACTGACTGCTGAAGTAGCTTTCGCCCCCGTCACCGCCCTGGAGGGGCGCGTCTGCCAAATGGAAGAACAACAAACAAAAATACTTGCATTACTCTGAAACATGGGAGCACCTCCTGCTCCCCCGATGCTGCCGGCCCCAGCAAATCATCCGCTACAACCAAGCCCGGAAAGGGTCCAAGAAGAGCCCGAGGATTATTCTGGCGCCGCCAGCTCCACTCACCCAGCTCAAAGAGGAGTAAGAGCAGATCATCTTCATCACCATCCTGCCAACGACGTTCGCCCCCCTCCTCTCGAAAGGTTTACTCGGGAGGAAATTCGGGAAGTTATAGCCGAAGAATACCGCCAGGCTGGAAGAAAAGACTTTCATGCTCACCGACCGCTCTGTCAAGGCCCCCCCTTGACACCGTAAATCCTCGATCATCACATTCCACATGGATTCAAGCTTCCAAACATCGAGACATTTGACGGGACCGATGATCCACTGGAACACATCAACCACTTCACCACCATCATGAGGATTTACAACGCTCCAGACCAGTTGCTCTGTCAAGTGTTCCCAGCAACACTCAAAATACAGACCCGTACATGGTTCCATTCCCTGAGAACTGGCACCATTACCAACTTCGCAGAGCTGACCAGGCAGTTTGCCGACCAGTTTATCGCAAATCGGAGAATTGTTCGTGATCCCTTACACCTTTCAGGTATTCGACAAAATGAAGGAGAATCCCTCAAGGTCTTCTTTCGCCGCTTCACCTTTGAGGCACGTCAAATTTCAGGCGTCGACCCCGAACTTCTCAGAGGTGTCTTCCTTGGAGGACTCCACCCCAGCGGCTTCTATTCAGCACTCATGAGGGAGACCGTGCCCAGTTATCCAGATCTCGTTCACCGGGTCGAGGCCCAGATAGCAGCCGACGAGGCTATTGAAGCGCACCGCCTGCAGTTTGAAGGAAGACAGAAAAGGAAGAAAGAAGAGAAACCAACTCTCACAAGACAAGAAGAACGGCGTCGGAGTGAGCGTCGCCACGATAGCCGTCAACGTGACCTTCCTAGGAATGGGGGGCAACATCCACTTCAGGAATACACCCCTCTGAATACCACCCGCACTAATGTTATGTATGCAATTCAAAATGATCCGGCATTCCAACGACCAAGAGCACCACGGCCAAACCCCAAGGCTGACCAGACAAGATACTGCGAGTTCCAACGCACAACGGGTCACAACACTGAAGAGTGTGTCGGGCTAAAAGATGAAATTGAACGTCTTGTCCGTCAGGGGCTCCTTGGGAGATTTTTGCAAGGACAAGCACAGATCCCAGCACAAGGAAACGGTGGAGGAAGGCAGATGGTGGGCAACATAGAGACCATCGTCGGACCTCCGGCAATGGATATCTAGGATGGGTGCTCTCCCCGACGCAGGATGACCCTCTACAGCACACCTGCAGCCTTGAATTCGTGTCGCATTCATCCCTCCGCATTTATCTTTTATTTATGTTGTTTATCGTCTGCATTTTCCATCATCTTGTTTTCATCACTTTAGAATAGTAAAAGTCACGAGCTTCAGGCTCGCGCAAACCATGTTTATTTCTAAGTACAATATCATATTTGTTTTAAGGTAAAGCTGTGCTTACAAACCGAACAAGCAGATTTTTCACCAACTTTGCACCTCAATGTCATGTCATCGCCTGGGCCTGCCCCCCCCCCCTCGCGATTGCACCCGGATTGAGCACTTACGTTCTCCGGCACCCGGATTGAGCACCTACGTTCTCCGGCGCCCGGATTGAGCACCTACGTTCTCCGGCGCCCGAATTCAGCACCTACGTTCTCCGGCGCCCGGATTGAGCACCTACGTTCCCTGGCGCCCGGATTGAGCACCTACGTTCTCCGACGGTCGGATTGAGTACTTACATTCTCCGATGTCACTCTTCGTGCCATCGTCATTGCCTGCCCACCTCGCGATTGCACCCGGATTGAGCACTTACGTTCTCCGGCACCCGGATTGAGCACTTATGTTCTCCGGCACCCGGATTGAGCACCTACGTTCTATGGTATCCGGATTGAGCACCTACGTTCTCCGGCAGTCGGATTGAGTACTTACATTCTCTGACGTCGCTCTTCGTGCCATCGTCAGGGCCTGCCCCCTCGTGATTGCACCCGGATTGAGCACTTACGTTCTCCGGCACCCAGATTGAGCACTTACGTTCTCAAGTACCCTGATTGAGCACCTACATTCTCCGATAGTTGGATTGAGTACTTACATTCTCCGACGTCACTCTTCGTGCCATCATCAGGGTCTGCCCCCCCCCCCTCGCGACTGCACCCGGATTGAGCACTTACATTCTCCGGCACCCGGATTGAGCACCTACGTTCTCCGGTACCCAGATTGAGCACCTACGTTCTCCGGCAGTCAGATTGAGTACTTACATTCTCCGACGTCACTCTACGTGCCATCGTCAGGGCCTGCCCCCCATGCGATTGCACCCGGATTGAGCAATTACGTTCTCCAGCACCCGGATTAAGCACTAACGTTCTCCGGCACCCGGATTGAGCACTTACGTTCTCCAGCCCGGATTGAGCACCTACGTTCTCTGGCAGTCGGATTGAGTACTTACATTCTCTGATGTCACTCTTCGTGCCATCACCAGGGCCTACCCCCCTCGCGATTGCACCCGGATTCAGCACTTACGTTCTCCAGCGCCCGGATTGAGCACCTACGACGGTCGGATTGAGTATTTACATTCTCCGATGTTACTCATCGTGAAACCTTACAGGGGTCTGCCCCCTTTCGCGACAAAGCTGCGGACAGGAGCCGTGCAAACTAAGTCACGAGTCAGTCTCGTGCGGGCAAAGGCCGCGAGTCAGTCTCGCGCAAAACAGCGTTACACGTCAAACTTACGCGAAACAACATGAACTTTGCCAACTGGGGTACCATTCTGGAAGCACCGTCTCTGCATCCGGGAACCTCTCCGCAGCAAGTTCCCCCTTCCAACCTTGTACAAGAAGTACTCGATGATACACTCGGGGGGCAACAGAAACTCCACATCGCAGCGATCTCTTCTCTTGAGCGCTTAGTGTGACATGCATGTTACACCTTGCGCACATCGCATATGCAGCGTTCATCGCGCGCACATCACTCACTATCCATCGTACACATTACATATCGTGCACATAGTAACTCGTGCACACGTCACATACCTTGCGTCTTGCGCACACAAAGCACGGCTGTGCATATCGCGCCATGCGCGCGCAAAGTCCAAATGTACAGCTCACGTACAGTGTGCCCATCCACGCGCAAGGTAAGACGCGTGCAGGGTCGCGCGCGCGCCCGCGGGCAGGGTCGTGCGCGCGCGTGCCAACTCGCACAGGGTCGTGCGCGCGCACCCGCGGATAGGGTCGCGCGCGCGCAGGGTCGCGCGCCCGTGCACCCACGTGCAGAGTCTCGCATGCGCGCACCGCGCGCAGGGTCCCGCGAGCCTGCACCCTCGCGCGCGCCCGCGCGCAGGGTCTCGCGCGCGCGCACCTGCGCGCATCCGCACGCCCCCGTGCGCAGGCAGCCGCGCGCTGGCCACCGCGCGGCCAGGTGCGCCGGCACCTGCACCCGCGGCCGGCCATGCACGTTGCCTGTCGCCTTCCCTTTAAGCGCATGCGCGAGGCTAAAGTTGTAACCCCGACCGCGCGCTTCGGTTCCGAGGAGGCGGACGCCGCTCTTGACGCCGCTCGACGCCGTCACCGGGCGTCTCTCCCTTCATGGAACCCATGTGCATTCCTTCGAAGCACCGCTCTTTGTCGTTTCCGCCTTCTCTCCGGAAGAAGTCATGGGGGCAAGGAGGAGGGAGATGAGAGGGAAAAAATCCTAAGTTTTTTTCTTCACTTTGTTCCTCAACAACAAAGATTTGGGGAGCAATTGATGGGGATTAACCCATTTTTAAAGCATTTGGGGGGCGCATAGCCGTTCCAAATGAGGGGATCATGGGGTTGACTAGTCAACCCACTCCCCATGATCCCCATCATAATAGGAGGAGAGTGGGAGGGCCCACTTCCCCTTTTATCTCTCCACTAATTCCTCTCCCATAACAAAAGGAGGAAACCACCGCCACTCGACGCCAACCACCGCCGGCCGCCTCCCCTTCCGGTCGCCGGTCGGCCGCCTCCTACCGCCAGCTGCCACAGGACGGCCATAGGCCGCTTCCCGCCACCGGCCGCCTCCCGCCGCCGGCCGCCGGCCGCCTCCCGCCGCCGGCCGCCGCCGACCTCCGCCGTGGACGACCTCCCCACTGTCCGATCGAGGGGAGGCTCTTCTCGCCGTCCGATCATGAGGGTAACCACCCACTAACCCACTACTTTAGTGGTGGGGCCGGCCATGATCCTCCCTCGGAGGCTATAAAAGGGACCTTGGGGCCTCTTCATTCAGGACTTTTTCTCTTCTCCGAGTTGTCTTCTTCTTCCTCAGGTGAGAGCTCTCCTGCCTCCTCCCCCGAGTCGGTCTCCTATCGCTGTGAACCACCGGCGGCCACCTGCGGCTACCAGCGCTCCACTAACACGTTGCCAGCAGGAAAACGCCCAAGTCCCCAAAAAAGCCAAAGGAAGAAGGCAATCGTCGCCAGCAAGTGTACGCGACCACAAGCGCCAGAGCACCAGGATCATCCCACGCATTTCAACATCCAAGTTACTCTCGCGGCGCAGTCTGTTGCTCGTCGGGAGCCGTAGTCTCTCTCTCCCCCAAGTTGTAACGGGAGCGGCCTGTCGCCCCAATTCTCCAACACAATGTAATCACCGGAATCTAGTGGAATTTGATCGGCGCAGACCCGGTCACGTGGTTTTTTACTCATTTAAGGGGTTTTTCCACGTCATCACATTTTGTGTCAACCTTCTACTTTCATTGACTGTGTGCGCGCTCGACTGCCTCGTGAGTTAAGACGGTCCGAGCAAATCCGGTCCGACCGGGGCATCGATTTAGTCCGCAACAAGATTATACAATTAATATAGCTTTCGTTTGGCACAGTGGTGGTGGTCATAAACACGAGGGTTAAATTGTCATTTGTTAATGCCAACTTAAGAAACTTCATCCACTTTTATGTTCAAATGGATGATGTTTGTTAAGTGATCCTTAACAAATGAAGGTTTAACTCATACGTTTACGACCGTCACCACCGTGGCAAACGGAGACTATAGTCTGCTCTCTTGTAGGCCTTAAGCTCAAGCTAACCATTGCTTGAGTCTCGAGCTAACCACTGCATGAGTCTCGAGCTAACCATTGCCCAAGCTAGAGCTAATCATTGCCCGAACTGCTCGAGTTTTTTAACTCATGAGTCTTATTTCCTTCATATTTTTAGTTATTTTTAAAGAAAAATGCACAAATAAAAAGCTCACGAGCCATCTTGCGGGCTGATGAACAACAATATGTATCTCCACTTAGGCATATAAATTCCGGGTCTTCTTGTGAAGTGAACTCGAGTGGGCTCACCACATGAAATGTCATCACTTTATAGTCTTAGTACACTCTCGTGCAATTGTGAACATCGATCATAGCAACATGTACAAATATTAGGCTCAAGAGTATAGGAATAAAGGGTTTAGAACTCACAAGAGCTCCGTTTGGGAGGACTTATTTTTATCGGTCAAGCGGTTACGACCGCATGAACCGGACCTTAATTTAAGATCCGATTCATGTGGTCGTAACCGATTGACGGGTGAAAATAAGTCCTCCCAAACGGAACCAAGATGAGCAAAATAATTGATCAGCTATGCTACACCACAAGAAGATAGTCACCTTCTCAAGTGGGAGAGCCTTTATCTCTATCGCTCGATCCTACCAATTTGAAGCAATGGAGTCTGACTTGGGTTCACTTAGTCAAATTGATTAAGGCTTCATTTGGTTCGGCGGTGGCGGGTCGATCCGGCGGGTGGAAACGGAGTGTTCGAATCGGAGGGGGGAGGTGGCTGCTCCAAACGGCGTTTTTTGGGGCGTTTCTCAAGGCGGGCGGGTGGAAACGGAGCAAACGCCGCCGGAGGTTCATTTGTTTACCCTTCTTCAGGCGGCGTTTGCCCAAAACGGAGCAGCGAAACGCCCAAGAGCCTAAGACTCGGTTCAATATGGGACCCGGATCCCATTTGGGTCCAATCATACTTCAAAGGTGAGGTGGAATCTTAGGAAGCAAGTGCAGAAATGAGCTAACCACTCAATTTGACCTAGTGAAAATTGCATTGAGCCCGCATTATCAAATTGACCTAAACTCAAAGATGATAGGTCATATAATATATGTTTGGCAAGACAAAGGTTATGACCGCTACCAAGAAAATAAACTAGTTTTGAGCATAAAATGCATGAATTGTTTTATGTGAGGTCGGGCGTTCACAAACGACAATTCATGACCACCATGTTCATGACTGCCACCATCGCTCCAAACGCAGTCTTAAGGGCCTGTTTGGTAAAGCTGTGGCGGTGCAGGAAGCAGTTGTGGGAAATAGTGGTGCAAGAATCAGTTGTTTTGCAGTGGTGGAAAAATTCATGAAACTGTTTGGAAAATTATATTTGCAGTGCTGTGAGAAACAGTTGTGCAGAACTGAACAGTAATTAAATTTGATGCATACTAGTAAACTGTAAAGCAAATTTTACTGGAATAAAAATTAAACATGATTTAAAATAAATAGTTCGCATAATTTTTAATGTTCAAATTGATGATGATCTCTTTTTTCAACACGAACAAATATCATCTGCAAAAGAGATTTACCGGCGGTTTAGATGAATTTAGTAAAAAATAAGTAATGTATATGCTAAACTACATATGATTGGATTTTACCCGCGAACATTTTTCAATTGGTGTGCAATGAACTCTCTCAAAGCAGACATCTCATGTGCACCTGCCCCATCATATATTACCGGCTCAACGATCGGATTTGTGACTCTGACGGTTCCTCGTCGCTGTGTCCTATGTTCGAATGCCTCCAGATGCACAAAGGTCTCATCAAGATCACATGCTCTGAACCCTGGATCAACCCTAGACGGATGTCTTCTTATGTAATTTTGAAGGGTCATTGTAGCAACCACAATTACACATTGCTTTGAGAAGGAGTATTGTGGCATTTTCCTAAGAATGCGCCATTTATTTTTCCAAACGCCAAAGCTCCGTTCAATAACAGAACGCAGTGATGAGTGCGCTTGATTAAATATTTCACGGCGGCCTTCAATAGCTCGATTGCCTCGAGCGAAATCCGCCAAATGATATCTTGTTTCTGGAAATGGTTTCAGCAGTCCCGTTTCTAACGAATATCCGGCATCCACCAGATAATATTTCCCTGTATTGAAATGTTTTTTAAATCACAAGTTTAAATAGTAACAGTGGGGAAAAATTTGATAATGTCGGCTATAATTTACCTTGAGGCGCATATGGAAATTTACACCTTCTATCTCGCACAACTCGATGATAAATGCGGCTATCATGAGCTGAACCTTCCCATCCTGGCACAACATATGTGAAGCACATATTGAAATCACACACTGCCATTACATTTTGAGTCGGCGATCCATGTCGGCCAATATATGCGACTTGCTCATGTATCGGAATGCAAGCATCGACGTGTGTCCCATCAATTGCTCCAATGCAGTCCTTGAAAAACGGCATGTAATCATTTTGAATATGCGTGGGAATTCCTTAGAACTGTGGATCGGTGGGAGCTATGATATCCATTGAAAGCCGAGTAAGTGCACGTAAACCTTCCTCGAAAAATCTGCTAATCGTCTCAGTTGAATGTTGGAAGCGTTCTGATGTCTTTCGTAGAGTTTCATGATGCCCAAGAATGTACAGTGTCATTCCAAGAACCTCTCTGGTTGCAGTCCTTCTAGATCCTTTTAAACCATATGATTCTTCAAGTAAAATCAATAAATCCAAAAAGATTTGCTTAGACATACGAAAATTATCAAAAAATCTGCCTGGATGCCCTGTTAATAATTCTGCCATCCATTTCTCCCCAGTTTGCTTTGAGGTCATGCAAGGTATTTTAGGAGGTGATTGGAGTATGTATTTGCTTATTAGCAAAGCGCTCCCCGCTAAGAGGTTTTGGCAAAAAATAAACCTCCATTTCTGATTATTTTGGTGAATAAACATGACTTGTTCGTCATTAAACATAACATCATCATCATTGTTCTGCTCTTCCATCGTGAAAATACCTGATAACAAGACTATTTAAAATGAAGAGGTACATAAAAAGAGGAATATTGATACCAATGCTAGAGTCCAAATTAACATACAGATCAAAAGTTTAACATTACAATAGGTACTGCAGAAGTTCAAAATAACATACAGAGCAAAAGTCTAACATTACAATAGGTGCTGCTAGAGTCCAAAATAACATACATAGCAAAAGTTTAACATTACATTCACTTATATTTTAGAGACCATAACATTCACTTCAGAGATTCCATGTAACGCTTCCTCAACCACGAGACCTTCCTAACGTCCGGTAGATTCATAAAAACAATGCGATTATTGAGATTGATCAGGTACAGTGTGGCAAAATCGTACATGTCCGTATCATCGAATATGTCTGGAAACTTCTCAAGCTCGTGTTGTTGAAGCCGAGAAATTTCTCAACCTCAGAAATCGGACTAGGCAACCTGAAGTTACTGGTCGGTCAGTCGGGAAGATGATCTCTGGTCAGGAAACAGGAACGAATTGCGCAAACAAGACCCCAGGTTGCTACGGCAGGAAGGTCCCACCACGTACCCAGTTGCTTAGGAGAAGCAACCCCTTCTCAACCAGATTGGCCGAGCTAGGTACGAAGGAGGCGAGCTTGAGCAATAACGAGTCAAGGGCAGCTGCTGGAACTCGCGAGGGCTCAGGCCGAGAATTGCTTGTCCCCTCTTTCGTACCCCTGGGGTCCTATTTATAGGGAAAACCAAAGAAAGGGGGGGTCTTACTTATACCCCCACCCTGGCGAGTTGGCGACTTCCTTGGGGGGCTCGCCTGGAAGAGGCGAGTATCTGGTCATAGTCGCCACCTGGCGAGTTGGCCTGGGGAGCTCGCCATACTCGCCCGAACATTCCGCGGCCCGGGGTGCTGGTCGGGATCCCCACATTGTCTTGTTGACTTTGACTTTTGATGACCTGGCGGTGGTAGGGCCCTCCCTCGTCGAATATGGGTTGTACACAATCCCCGCTCTTTTTGGGCGACGTAGGAGCCCGGAAAAATTCATCCAACACCTATTCGGCGAGCATCCCTGTCGGGTATATGGTCAGTTCGCCTCGTCGCCTGCTGGTAGAGTAATCTATAAATAGGGGGGGCTTCGTTTTTGAAACGGTCCCTGGAGCTCGCCGAAGATGTCGGACGCTGAACAGCTGTTGAAGGACAATCTCGCCGCCCTGTCGGGCCTCCTCGGCATAGCCAGGTCGAAAAGACCGCGCGAGGATGATCCTACTGCCTTGCCCCCGCCGAAGAAGAAGAAGACGAAAAAGGTCAAGCAGCCCGCCACTACGGTGGTCGGCTCGCCTCCACCGGCGCACCAGGTCGCCGTGGCGACTGAAAATCCCGTAGTGTCGTCCAGCACCCAGAGGGTGTTGAACGACCTAGGGCTCGACGACCTCCCTGGGTCGACTCGGGGCAGCCCGCTGGAGAACCCGGGAATGACCGAGGAGCTCGCGGCTGTGAAGGAGTCCGCGGCGTCTCAGGCCGAGGTCGTCACCTTGACAGGTCGCTACCTCGAACTCTTCCCTGCCGGGTTGTTGCTGCCACTTTACTGACCTCTCTTTATACAGATTCTCCGATCGCCGCGGACACGGCACTTGATGTCGTCCCCCTCAGCTCGGCGCCCTTACTCGCCCTGGCGGCCGACAGGCCGTCCAAGACCGCCTACACGGTCAGGATAGGCCTCGTCTCGAGGAAGGCGCCTGGGGCGGCATTGGTGAAGGGCCCCCCGCCCGCGAGTAAGGAACTGCCGGCGAAATTCACTCCTGCCGGGTCATCTGGGGCGGCGCGCGAGGTTCCTCCGACGAGTACGGCGGCTGATGTTGCGAGCGGCGGGAAGATACCCCCGGTGATCGCTCCATTGCCGCCTCCGCCGCCCGCGGTCGCCACTCCTGGCCAGACGCCGAGCACCGGCTTGCCCCCTCCGCCGCCTCTGTCCGCTCTGCCGAAGTCGGACCATCTGCGACCTCCTCCACCTCCTGCGCCGAGGGCTCCGCTCCACCCGACGAGCTCATCTCAAGCTCCGCCGCCGATGAAGAAGCCGGAGAGGCCGCGGCCGCCCTACTTCCCTCCGCGGGTTGGAGACCCCGACTACGTCGGCCGAGGGTCTGGAGAGCGCGGGCAGGGTAGGCCTGTCGATCTTCCGAGCAGCTCCTCGGGGAGGCGAGATACCTCCGGGCGACCTCCTTCGCCGCGCCGATCCCGATCTCCTCGCCGTGGTGAGCCTCCTTCTACTTTGACTACCGCTCTGCTTTTTCTGTCCTGATGATCTTCTTGCCTGGTCAGATCGCCCGGCGGCCTCTGGGGCGGCTTTCATCGACGCTCTCGGGCTGTCCGGGAGCGAGTATCGCCAGGCTGCCATTCGCGCCCACATGGAGCTGGAGAGCAAGTTCGACCAGCTCGCTATCTGCGATCCTCACCGACGCATCTCGGCTCTGGAGGCGAGGATGGCCAAGGTCGAAGGGCTCCAGTCGACCTTGGAAAGTTATGAAGCTCGCTTTCACGTGGTCAAAGAAAATGACCGCCAGCTGCAGTTGAACAACCACCGTCTGCAGCTGGTGCTTGACGAGCTGGCCGGCATCCGGGCGAGCATGGGGTCTGCTGGACGTCTGGCGAGGATGGAGGAGCAGCTCAGGCTTGGCGACGATGCGACAGCGTTGGCGACGGAGCATTACCGGCGTGTACGCGAGATTGGCTGGGCTGGGCGACATCCGCACCCTCTCGAGCGGCCGAGGGCGCCATAATTTTTTTGTTTTTCGAATGTAACTCGCCTTGCGCGACTTGTACTTCCGGACCTATTTTTAATTTGATTAATTCATGTGTGCGACTATTCTCGCCTCTGTGTACGCGCTTTATTTCTTTGATATGCCGAGCTTTAGTTCACCCGATAATGTCGCAGGTTTATCTTCATCGCGCGAGCTCGTTAGATACTCGCTGGGACGGCTGACCCCCCCCCCCCCCTTGGGCTTGTCATATCTATAAATAGGAGGGGTAGGTGGGTCATAAAGCATATTGCTGTGGCGACCTTCTTTCCTTCTGACGAATATCTGAACAATCAACTCGCCGCTCTCCTTGCTTTCGGATCTCGCCAACATGGTCGGTGACGACGCCAGCGCTCGCCGACAGGCCCACGCAATTAACTTCGCAGACGCGGCTTTCAAGAAGTCCATAACCACCGAGAAGGAACTGGCGACCTTCAAGGAACGCTTCCTGCCTGATGAGTACTCGGCGAGACTCCCCACTCGCAGCGAGCGCCTCAATACCCACATTGAGGGTTCGCTTGTAATGTCGCTGCGTCACTTCGACGCAGGCCTCCGGCTGCCCTTCTGGCCGGAGTTCTGCGAGATCCTGCGCTACTTCGGGATTGTCCCCGCGCAGATCAATCCCAACGGCGTGGCGATCATCATGGGATTCCTATGCTTCCTTCGGGAAGAGAGGATCGCTTTCGACCTCTCCGTCTTCCGCCGCATTTTCGCCTTCGCGGCGACCTCGGAGGGGGTCATCTTTTTTAGTAGCCATGTCTACACCTTGGTTGGGACCGCGAATAAGGTCCATCGCTGGAGCGAGCAGCTGATTGCCGTTCATGGCGACTTCGGCGGTATTCTCGGCAGGCCGCACCAACCAGCCGATGTCGCCTTTCTTCCTCCTATCCTCGAAGGGGCTCGCGAGCAGCTCTTCGAATACTTTCGCGGTCGGCGTTTTGACGTCATTTTCTGGCGACTAAACGTCAACGTGCTCGAGCCAGTCCACCCTAACGAAAGTGAGCCGAACTCGAATTGCGCCCTGGTTACTTGCTCGCCCTTTTGCCGCTGAAGCTAACTTTGTCGCGCGCTTTGCAGTTTCCAACGAGCTTCCGGAGAAGCCGCTTCCTTTGGCGAAGGAAGTCGCCGCCACGCAGTCGGATGCTCGCCCTCCTGCCGATGTTGGGGAGAAGAAGGCGGTTAAGGGAAAGTCGCGGGCCAGCTCGCAGGGCCCTGCGAGGAAGAGGGCGAAGACCTCGTCGCCCCGATCCGTCGATCGCCGGTCGCCGACGGGCGCCCAGTCGCCCCATTTCCACCCCAACTACGGCCTCGGGCAGGGGGTGGTGGACGCCTTCGGTCGCCCGCTCGTGACCTGGTCGGCGGGGGAAAACTCGGTGTAGCTGAGCACCAACCTCCCGTCCTGGTCGACTGACTGGGAGGACAATGGGGAGGCGTTCGCCGTCCTCCACGCCATCTACGGTCGGGCCGACGCGGAGTCCGTCATGGAGCTGACCCCGACGGAGCTCGCCCATCAGTCGGCCTGCGCACTCGCGCGGTCTGCCGAATTAGGGCATTACTCGGCGAGGAAGCTGTTGGAGACGACCGATGCCCTCAAGGTCGTCTCCAAGAAGGCCATCGACCTCGGCATGCAGTCAGTCCGCTGGAAGGACTTCGAGGTGAGCTGTCCTTGGGTGGGTTTGCTCGATTTGCTTCGTTGATAGATCCTGACGTCGATCATTTCGCAGGCTGCCGAGATAGACGCGGCGAAGAAACTCTCCGAGTGCGAGGAGAAGCTCGCCGCCTCCCAGGCCGAGCTGGAGGCGGCCCAAACTCGCGCAGCGGTGATGGAGACGAGGCTGGTCACTGCTGAAGGGCGGCTGGGCTCCTCAACCCCGCTACCCGAGGACCCGGCGCGGGTGGTGAAGCAATCGCGCGTCCTCTAGGAGGAGAGATCCTCTGTTCGTCGCGAGATTGCGCGGGCGGCGGGGAACGTCATACTCGCTCGCCTCAGGCTCGGGGGCCAGCTCGTCGAGGGGGAGAAGCCACTCACTGTCGACGAGCTCATTCCCGAGCTGCTCGCCGAGGGGACTGTCCCGCCGAATAGCGCGTCGTCGCCGTCCAGCCCCAGTGATTCTGACAGCAGCGGAAGTGGCAGCGGAAACAGCAGCGGTAGCGGAAGCAGCAGCGGCGAGAGCGCAGAGAGCGACGACTTTGCAGATATCGGCGATATAGGGGATGATGAATATCGGCCTGATACTGGCGACGACGAGTCCTAGTTGCTCGCCGATATTCTTTTTGTATTGTAAACCAAATTTTTGACTAATGATTTATACAAGGTTTTGGTTTTTCTTTCTGACTGGAGGTTACTCGCTTAGGCTCATAGGCTCGGAGAGGAACGCTCGCGGGGTCGCAGGGGGATGGTCCCGACATCGACCATCCGCTCGCCGGGATTTACTCCCCCCTGCACCCGGATACTCGTGAACCTGCTGAGATAACCGCGCGGGTGGCGTGTGGGACATACTTGCATGCCCCCCGGGGCTCACTTACTCGCGCGGTTCCAGCTCGCCTCCCCGCATGGGATCAGCTCGCCTACTCGCATGAGATCAGCTCGCCTGCTCGCGCGAGGTCAGCTCGCCTGCTCGCGCGAGGTCTGCTCGCCTGCTCGCGCATGACGACAATTGAACCGGGCTTAGTCGTCGAACATAGCCTGCGGGCCCCTCATTCTCGTCATCGAGGAGATCGGCTGATTCCCGAGGAGAGGAGCTCGTGGGGATACCGGGCTTACGACGCTGCTCAACTCGAGGTCTTGAATTACAATCGAGGAGATCGGCCGATTCCTGAGGAGAGGAGCTCGTGGGGATACCGGTCTTACGACGCTGCTCAACTCGAGGTCTTGAATTACAATCGAGGAGATCGGCCAATTCCCGAGGAGAGGAGCTCGTGGGGATACCGGTCTTACGACGCTGCTCAACTCGAAGTCTTGAATTACAATCGAGGAGGTCGGCCGATTCCCGAGGAGAGGAGCTCGTGGGGATACCGGTCTTACGACGCTGCTCAACTCGAAGTCTTGAATTACAATCGAGGAGGTCGGCCGATTCCCGAGGAGAGGAGCTCGTGGGGATACCGGTCTTACGACGCTGCTCAACTCGAGGTCTTGAATTACAATCGAGGAGATCGGCCGATTCCCGAGGAGAGGAGCTCGTGGGGATACCGGTCTTACGACGCTGCTCAACTCGAAGTCTTGAATTAAAATCGAGGAGGTCGGCCGATTCCCGAGGAGAGGAGCTCGTGGGGATACCGGTCTTACGACGCTGCTCAACTCGAGGTCTTGAATTACAATCGAGGAGATCGGCCGATTCCCGAGGAGAGGAGCTCGTGGGGATACCGGTCTTACGACGCTGCTCAACTCGAAGTCTTGAATTACAATCGAGGAGGTCGGCCGATTCCCGAGGAGAGGAGCTCGTGGGGATACCGGTCTTACGACGCTGCTCAACTCGAGGTCTTGAATTACAATCGAGGAGATCAGCCGATTCCCGAGGAGAGGAGCTCGTGGGGATACCGGTCTTACGACGCTGCTCAACTCGAAGTCTTGAATTAAAATCGAGGAGGTCGGCCGATTCCCGAGGAGAGGAGCTCGTGGGAATACCGGTCTTACGACGCTGCTCAACTCGAAGTCTTGAATTAAAATCGAGGAGGTCGGCCGATTCCCGAGGAGAGGAGCTCGTGGGGATACCGGTCTTACGACGCTGCTCAACTCGAGGTCTTGAATTACAATCGAGGAGATCGGCCGATTCCCGAGGAGAGGAGCTCGTGGGGATACCGGTCTTACGACGCTGCTCAACTCGAAGTCTTGAATTACAATCGAGGAGATCGGCCGATTCCCGAGGAGAGGAGCTCGTGGGGATACCGGTCTTACGACGCTGCTCAACTCGAAGTCTTGAATTACAATCGAGGAGGTCGGCCGATTCCCGAGGAGAGGAGCTCGTGGGGATACCGGTCTTACGACGCTGCTCAACTCGAGGTCTTGAATTACAATCGAGGAGATCGGCCGATTCCCGAGGAGAGGAGCTCGTGGGGATACCGGTCTTACGACGCTGCTCAACTCGAAGTCTTGAATTACAATCCTGCGTCCTTACATATTTTGGAGATTAATACCAGAGACATCTTGGCAAGAAAGAAACTCTCCCCGGAGGGACGCTCTTGATCCTGCCGAATCGGGGGGTCGGTGTCCAGACCCGTCCCTCAGAATTCCTCTAGTTGGAAAAGAGATGCATTCGGGGAGACCTAGGCCGACATGCAAGGGGGGAGCGGATCTCGGCCGACAATGCAGAGGCTCGGTCTTACAAGAGCGCTTAAAGTCCCGAAACCTCGTCCCATCGTCCGAACTAGGCTATTCAGTGAGAACGGGTTGGAGTACCGCATCCCGATTTGACAGTGAAGGTCGCTTCCAGGTATGATCAGGATGGGGGGTGGTGTTCATCGAGGGTCCTTTTTCGAACGCACTCGGAATTCACACACCTCCATCCGGGCTCGTTCATACCCTTTCTTTGGCAGGTTATCCTGTCTTGCGGCTCGCTCGAGATCTTCCCCTTCTGGGTGTTTTACGAGGCCGGCCTCTCCTCAAGTCCGGGAGATCAGGGTGCAGATCTGTTCCTCGCAGGTCCTCCAGACGGAGGAGAGATGCACTCGGGGAGACGTAGGCCGACATGCAAGGGGGGAGCTGATCTCGGCCGACAATGCAGAGGCTCGGTCTTACAAGAGCGCTTAAAATCCCGAAGCATCGTCCCATCATTCCGTACTGGGCTATGTATGAGGAACAAACCGACCGCTGCCTCCCGAGGTCGACTACAAGGCGGACCATGGAAACACTCAGAAGCCTCGAGGCGCATTTAACACAAAAGAGAGGAAATCCCGCATCCTTTATATATTAAGAATGTTTACAAAAATAGATACATGAGTTACCGCTACGGGTAAAATCTTTTCAAATCATCCCCGCTCCAGGTCCCAGGCAGCTGCTCGCCCGCTTGGTCTTGTAGGTAATAGCCTCCTGTGGCCAAGGCTTCTTGGACGATGAAAGGTCCTTCCCAGTTGGGATGGAGCTTGCCTACGGCGGCTCCCCGCCCAGCGGCGTCCACCTTCTTCATGACCAGGTCCCCTGCGAGGAAGTTCTTCAAGCGGACGTTTTTGTCGAAGTGTCTCGCCATGCGCCTCTTGGTTTCTTCCTGGCGCATGGAGGCCAAGTCCCGAAGCTCTTCCACATAATCTAGGGAGAGCCTCTGAGCCTCTTCATTCTCTAGCCGCCATTCCTCGCTTCCGTCTTCGGCTGCGATGACCCTTGGACTATGCACCTCAAATTCGACCGGGATGAGTGCCTCGGACCCGTGTGACAGCTTGAAGGGTGTTTCCCCTGTGGCTGAGTTCGGGGTGGTCCTGAGGGCCCAGAGGACGGAAGGGAGCTGTTCGGCCCAATTTCCCTTGAGATTGGTGATCTTCTTCTTTAGCAAGTTGATGATAAGCTTGTTTGCGGCTTCTACTTGCCCATTGCTCCGAGGGTGATGTACCGAGGCGAACCGAAGGTCGGTTCCCAACTGTTTACAAAAGTCTCCCAGTTCCAGGCTGGCGAACTGCGGCCCATTGTCGGTGATGATGGCCAGAGGGATCCCGAACCTGCATGCAATTTCCCCCCAGATGAAGTTCTTGACGATTTGAGACGTGGTCCTGGCCAGAGCCTTAGCCTCGATCCACTTTGTGAAGTAGTCGACCATTACCAGAACAAACTTCCTTTGCCCGCTAGCTTGAGGGAACGGGCCGATCAAATCCATTCCCCAAATTGCGAAGGGCCACGGAGCGGTAATCGAGCGAAGTTGCTGGGCCGGCTGGAGCGCGAGGGGCGCGAAGAGTTGACATTGGGAGCACTTTCTGGAATGGGCCTCTGCGTCCTTTCGGATGGTCGGCCAGAAGTAACCGTGCCTCAGAATTCTTTGCTCCAGGGTGCGGGTCCCGGAGTGACTGCCGCACTCTCCCGAGTGAATCTCCTCGAGGACCCGGGGAATCTCGAGCTCTGACAAGCATCGGGCCAGGGGGCCTGAAATGGTCTTGCGATAGAGTTCGCCGTCCTGTAGTAAGTAGTACGCGGCCTTATACCGAAACTTTCTTTGATCTTGCCCGTCAGATGGTAGTCGGCCTGTCGCCAGGAACGCGATGAACGGGTCTCTCCACGAGGCCCGCTGATCGATCTCCATCAACTCGCCTTCTTCGATGGATGGTCGAAACAACTCGATGGCGGTTCCCCCAGCCTGAGGGCCGTATTTCGCAAGATTGTCTGCCTCGGAGTTGCGTTCTCGGGGCACGTGCTCAACGTGAAAGGATCGGAACCCCCCGATCAGGCCTTTGACCTTAACCAGATATTGCTGCAAGATGGGATCTCGGACTTCGAACTCTCCCCGAATCTGAGATGCCGCCACCATGGAATCGGTAAAAGCCCTGATATCTCTGATTGCCAGTTCCTTGGCGAGTCGCAAACCAGCCACCATGGCTTCGTACTCCGCCTGATTGTTAGTGACCGAAAAATGGATCTTGACGGCTTGCTCAATCCTGGTTCCCTGAGGACTAACCAGCACCACCCCGGCTCCCACGGAGTGTCTCCCTGACGCGCCATCTACGAACATCTTCCAGGGGACCGGCCGAGAGACATCCGTGTCTGCCTCGACCTCGGCCGAGAAGTCGGCCAGGAAATCCGCCACGGCTTGTGCTTTGATCGCGACCCTTGGGGGGTAGGAGATGTCAAACTCGCTCAGCTCCACAGCCCACTTGGCGAGCCTGCCGGAATGCTCCACTCCGTCCAAGATACTCCTCAAGGGGTGGTCGGAGACTACCTTGATAGAGTGGGCTTGGAAATACGGATGGAGTCGCCTGGCCGAAACTACCAGGGCAAAGACTAACTTCTCCAGGATGGGGTACCGCGTTTCGGCCTGCCTTAGCACCCGGCTCACGTAGTAGATTGGAAGCTGCTTCTTTCCCTCCTCTCGGACCAACACCGAGCTGACTGCTTCAGCCCCTACCCCTAGGTAGAGCAAGAGGTCCTCGCCGCCCTGCGGACCCTGAAGGAGAGGAGCTCGAGTCAGCTGTTGTTTGAGCTTTATGAAGGCCTCCTCGCACTCCGGGGTCCACTCGAATTTCTGGTTCCCCCGAAGGGCTTTGAAGAATGGGGAACACTTCTCTCCGGCCCTGGAGAGAAACCGGCTAAGACCTGCCAGCCTTCCGGTCAACCTTTGAACTTCCTTGGAATCCCTTGGGGACGCCATCTCCACGATGGCTTTCACCTTGTCGGGGTTAGGCTCCACCCCTAGGGGAGTAAGGAGGTGCCCTGGAAACTTCCCCCTTCCCGCGCCGAAAACACACTTGGCCGGGTTGAGCCACATCTTGTACCTCCTCAGGGTGGCGAAGGTCTCTGTCAGATCCGCCACGTGCTCCGCGGCGCTCTTACTTTTAACGAGCAGGTCATCCACGTAGACTTCCAGATTCCGCCCCTTTTGCTCTCTAAAGACGTGATCCATCATTCTTTGATATGTCGCGCCGGCGTACTTGAGCCCGAAGGGCATCATCTTGTAGCTATAGCATCCGTCGCCGGTGATGAAGGAAACGTCGCGACAATCGGGGGGATGCATCCGGATCTGATGGTATCCTGAAAAAGCATCAAGGAAACTCATCACAGGAAACCCGACGGCGGAATCAACCAGCGCGTCGATCTGAGGCAGGGGATAACAATCCTTCGGGCAAGCTTTATTCAATATTGAAAAGTCGATACATAACCTCCAGCCCCCTCCGGGCTTCTTCACCATTACTACATTGGAGACCCAGCCTGGATACTGGATCTCCGAAACAAAACCTGCTTCCAGCAGCTTCCCTACTTCCTCCCGGATGGGTCCTGCCAGAGCGGTGGCGCTCTTCCTCTGCTTCTGACGGACTGGGGCCGTCGCTGGATCCAAGTTGAGGCGATGACAGGCGACATCTGCATCAATCCCCGGCATCTCGGCGGCGCTCCATGCGAAGACGTCCGCGTTTTCCTGCAGGCAGGCAACTATCTCCACCTTCCCTTCCGGGGGCAAGGCTCCTCCGATCTTCAGCAGCTCAGGCTCTCCTCTCAGGGAGATCACCTCTACTTCTTCCAGCTCCTCGGCAGCCTGCAGGCCCTCCTCCTGCTCCATCATCTTCTCCAACCTTTCTGCGTCACCCATCCAGCTGATGGTGCTGACTGCATTCAGGTAGCATTCCCTGGAAGCCCTGGGATCTCCTCTGATCCTGACTTGGACGTCGTCCCTACAGTACTTCAGGCATTGATGATATGACGAGGGGACGGCCTTGAAGTAGTTGATGAGGGGCCGTCCGAAGATGGCGTTGTAGCCGCTGGGTGCGTCGACGATGACGAAGCGGCATCGGATCGAAGTTCCCCCGAGGGTGACCAGCAACTCAACTCCTCCTTCCACCTCTTTCTTCTCCCCGGAGAAGCCGAAGAGAGGCCCATCCGCTGCCTGAACCCGGGACGCTTCAACCTGAAGGCCGACGAAGGTTCTCTTGAAGATGACATTCACCGAGCTCCCGTTATCCGCGAGGATTCGGTCGACGGTGAAGTCCTCGATTGCTGCTTGAATCACCAGGGCGTCATGAAAGGGGTTCTCGTTCCAGAGCATGTCTTCCTCCGAGAAGGTGATCTCGTTCAAGGGAGGGGGGGTATGAGACGTCGAGGCGACGCTCCTTTTGTAGATTTGGTGGAGACTTCCCTTGCGGGAAGCTCCTAGCCCAGCCCCTCCGTTGATTACTCCGACGAGCCCGCCGCCCGGACCGGGAATGACATTCCCCCTTCCTCCTTGGTCGATCCTGTCTTCGTTTCGCCTCCTCTGTGGTACCTGGTAAGACACCTGTCCAACCTGGGCCTCCTACTGCGGCCGCTCCCTTTCGGCCGCCGCTGCTTCCATCCTCCTCCTTGTTTCCCAGAACTCAGGGCAAGCCAAGGTTCCATGCCCCTCTACTCGATGGATATCGCAGTAGAGGGGAATCGCCGCTTCCTGCTGTCTTTCCTGCCTCCTCTCCTGCTGCCTCTCCTTCCGCCGGCGCTTAGCGGCTCGCTGCGTGATGGCCATGGTTTCCCTTCTTCCTCCTCCCTGCTCCCGAGGGTTGTAAGTCCTCCTCTCCTCCTGATGGGTGGGCCGCCTCCATTGGGGGCGGTCCCTCGGGTACTGGAACCTTCTCTCCTCGCTCCTCGCCTCTCGACCTCCGACGGGCCTCCTATCCTCCAGCCTCCGAGGCCTCTCTCGCCTCTCCTGCCTCTCCACCGGCCTCTCTCGCCTCTCCTGCCTCTCCACCTTTCTGATCTCCCTTCCCCTTTCTCCCTTCTCCTCTTTCCCCTGCGGCCTCTCCTGCTTCCTGTCGTTGCGCCCCTCCGGTGCCCTCTCCTTCTCCAGCAGTCTTCCCTTGTCTTGCCCAAGCGGTCGGTCTCCGTCGAGCCGTGCCAGGAACTCCTTGTTCCTCTCTTCTCCCTGGATGAACACATTGGCTCTCTCCATCATTTCCTCGAACGATTTGGGCGGCCTGTGCCCCAACTCCATGTTGAACAGACCCTGCTTCAGCCCGAACTTGAGGGCCACCATCAAGGTGAACCCGTCTACCTCTTCCACCTCCAGCACCTCCTCTTGGAATCGATCGATGTATCGGCCCAAACTTTCGTGCTGCCCCTGCACGATCTTGAAGAGGGCGGTTGCCTCTTTCTTCCTCCGCTTGGACGTCGCAAACCTTGCTAAAAGGCCCCTTCGAAGATCTGAGAAGCAGTAGACTGACCCGGCTGGCAGCTGGTGGAACCAATCTCTCGCGCTACCCTTGAAGGTAATGGAGAAGAGCCGGCATTTGAGAGCATCGGACATGTTGCGAATTGAGACCACATCCTCAAACCACTGAAGATGTCCCACCGGGTCGTCCTTGCCGGAGTAGTACGAGAGGACCGGCTCTCTGAAGTTGTCGGGGACGAGGGCCGCGAGGATCTCGTCGCAAAAGGGGCTCCTCCCTTTCTGGCGGCGGCGAGTATCCTCCCCGCTCGAACAGTCATACTCGCTCCATCGGCGAGTATCTCCATACCTCGTCGAGAGTTCCGGATCTCGAAACCGGATTCCTTGACTACTCGCCGGGTGATGTCGCGGCGGGATCACCTGCTCTCCACTCGCCCAAGCGGGCTCCTTCCCTGTTCGCCGAGTTGGTAGCTCCTCGCCCGGGGGTGTCCGGCGACGGGGAGAAGTCGCCGTCACCTCCGGCGGATTGGACAACCCGTCGAGTATTGCCTTCTCCACTCTCCTCGCGAACTCTGCAAAAGCCGCCACTGTCACATACTCGCCACCTTGCCCCGGGATTCCAGCTCCCACCGAGTTACCTCCCAACTCGCCCCGGTCTCCACCATCGGCCATCTTCCAACCACGACTTTCTTCTTCGGTCGCTATCCACGCTCACCGCACCAAGTGTTGAAGCCGAGAAATTTCTCAACCTCAGAAATCGGACTAGGCAACCTGAAGTTACTGGTCGGTCAGTCGGGAAGATGATCTCTGGTCAGGAAACAGGAACGAATTGCGCAAATAAGACCCCAGGTTGCTACGGCAGGAAGGTCCCACCACGTACCCAGTTGCTTAGGAGAAGCAACCCCTTCTCAACCAGATTGGCCGAGCTAGGTACGAAGGAGGCGAGCTTGAGCAATAACGAGTCAAGGGCAGCTGCTGGAACTCGCGAGGGCTCAGGCCGAGAATTGCTTGTCCCCTCTTTCGTACCCCTGGGGTCCTATTTATAGGGAAAACCAAAGAAAAGGGGGGGTCTTACTTATACCCCCACCCTAGCGAGTTGGCGACTTCCTTGGGGGGCTCGCCTGGAAGAGGCGAGTATCTGGTCATAGTCGCCACCTGGCGAGTTGGCCTGGGGAGCTCGTCATACTCGCCCGAACATTCCGCGGCCCGGGGTGCTGGTCGGGATCCCCACATTGTCTTGTTGACTTTGACTTTTGATGACCTGGCGGTGGTAGGGCCCTCCCTCGTCGAATATGGGTTGTACACGTGTATTGCCTCACTCAACATAAATATACTTGGAGGAACAATAGGTGTTGCAACTGTAAGCCCTACTGATCGGGTAACATCTATTAACCCATCAAATCGTGCAATCAAGGCATCCTTTGTACCTGCTATGTTATTGTTACCTTTGCGCGCTCTTTTTATACCCTAAGTCATTTTTGAGGTTGAGCCAACATCGTTACCTTTACTTTCGTTCGTGCCGCCATCACATTGTATGTGCACACTCTCATTTATTTTAGCATTTGGGATTGCAATACTCTCGACAACATGATCGTCGTCATCGGAAAGAGGCTCTGATTGAGAAAACATAGGGTGCATTTCACCCATTGATGGGATCCATGATTTCTCTCCAGTAGCAACCACCAGGCTAAACATCTTCTCCATTTTTTCTTCAAGCTCTGGTGCTATGCCTGTATATCGGAATTTCTTGGCGGCAGGTATCATCTATAAAGAGGAAAACTATTAATAGAAAAAATATATAAACTTTTTTATGCAATAGTAATACTATGAATTTTCGTAAAACCTTGATGCGTTCTTCCCACCATTCATCGGAAGCATCAATCGTTCTTTTGGTTGCGTTCCACCCCAAACCAGTCTCACCTCTTTTGAGATCCCTCCAAAGCTTCCACTCACGCTTCAACTGATCCAATTTGTTCTTCAATTGTGCTCGAGTGTAATTAAAATTTGTACGGTCTTTGAAGTTTTTAATCAGAATGATCCATCCATCTCTGCTGAAATGGGTGTTTGGCCTATTTCCTAGGTCAATCTCTTGAATACAGAGATCACAAAATATGTGTACGTGTGCAGACTCCCATTGTGCTGAAACGACACCATCCTTTGGTTTACTCATAACTCACCTACCTGGACAAAATGTGAAACACTGAAAATGTAGTTTGATTTTGGAAACCTGATGGGATAAAAAAAATGTGTAACACTGTTAGTATCATGTTAGCATGCTAGCACAGGGATGAGCATATGCCAAAATTTGGGAGCAACTCTGTAACTTGAACCAACATTTGGGAGCACAAATATGAGTTAAGGCACATGGATGAGCACAAGATCAACCGAGTATGCTAACATGATGCCAACAGTTCGACCATGAATGATTCTAACAGCATAGCAAACTATGCTAGCATGCTCACATGATGCTAACAATTCCATATCTCTAACAGGTCTAACATGGCGCTGCATCCATGGAGGACTGCAATCACAGGATTTGAAAAATTTACAAGACCTGAAAAAATGTTGCGAAGATCTGAAACCAGTCAAACAACTCAAATGTTGCGAAGAAAAAATTACAAGATCAGAAAAATTTACAAGATCTGAATTTATAAGATCTGAAAAAATTATAGTTTCTGAATTTACAGGACAAGGTGTTGATCAGAACATGCACACATGAGAATCAAAAAAATGTGGCAAAGGATCTTACCACCTGAGAAGATGAATAGGAGTCAGCGGCGTGCTTGTACTAGATCTGTCGGAGAAGGAGAAGACTTGGGAGGAGAGATCGTCCGGAGATAAAGAAGACAAATCGAGCAGTCGTAGCAACGATGTTGGGCTGAGAAGATCGCCGATGTTGGCCTACGAGCAGTCGTGGAAGCCAGAGAAGAGGATCGCCGTTGTACGCGCACGCCGCCGCCGCTGTAGAGGATCGTGTTGGCCTGCGAGCAGTCATTCTAGAGGATCGATGTTGGGATGAGAAGACGAGCACGCGTCGCCACTGTAGAAGATCGTCGTTCTGCTACAGATTGGGAGAAAAATCACGGGCTGCCAGATCGCCGTCGTAGCTAGGGTTGGGAGAAAAATGGGGAAGAGGAAAGATGCGAAAGAAATTCTCTGCCGCGATTTTCACCTGCCGTGATCCCGTACTGTTCCACCGCGATCCTAACTTTTGTGTTTGGCGCTGCTTCCTGTGCGGCTGCGGTGTGCAGCACTCCGGCTGCTTTACCAAACAGGCCCTATAGACTCCGTTTAGTACGGTGGTGGCTGACGTAAACGCACGAGTTAAACCGTCATTCGTTAAGGATCACCTAACAAACATCATCCGTTTAAACATAAAAGTGGATGAAGTTCCTTAGGTGGGCATTAAAGAATTCCAATTTAACCCCATGTTCATGACCGTCGCCACCGTGCCAAACAGAGCCTTAGTTTAATTAGCCCAAATTGAACGAAAATCGAGGCATACTCAAATCAGGTCTACACCCTAATATAACAAACTCCAATTATATGGGCTAAATTTCAAATTAATCTATCGCCATGGCTTAGTTCTCTTGGATCAAATCCCAATTAGGATTGATCCCTTCAATTTCAATTGGGATAATTGGCCCCAATGATTCATTTAGGTCAACTTGGGTTAGCTCTCTCTCTCTCTCTCTCTCTCTCTCTCTCGTGAGCCTCTCTCTCTCTCTCGTGAGCTCTCTCTCTCTCTCTCTCTCTCTCTCTCTCTCTCTCTCTCTCTCTCTCTCTCTCTCTCTCTCTCTCTCTCTCTCTCTCTCTCTCTCTCTCTCTCTCTCTCTCTCTCTCTCTCTCGTGAGCCTCTCTCTCTCTCTCGTGAGCCTCTCTCTCTCTCTCGTGAGCCTCTCTCTCTCTCTCTCTCTCTCTCTCTCGTGAGCCTCTCTCTCTCTCTCGTGAGCCTCTCTCTCTCTCTCTCCCTCTCTCTCTCGTGAGCCATTTTTATGTTGAGACGGATGTTGTTTGTTAGATGATCCTTAACAAGTGACGTTTTAACCCACACGTATACGACCGCCACTATCCCGCCAAACGGAGCCACAATTGGATTTTGGGACATTAATTGGGTCTGGTTCGGCCTAACTGGGTTTAGTGTGGTCTAAGATTCCACCATACAGAAATCCTTTAACACGAGTAGTTTTGGGTTGGTTCTAGTATATCTAGGCTCGCTGTACCCAATTGGACTCCTCGCATGAATTGTTGGCGTTAATCAAGTGTAACAAGCATGATTTGAGCTCATCCGAGCCAAGGAGTTGTAGTAGCGTTACCACACCATATAACTGTATTATTGTGGTCCATTGCTCGGTGCTTTGATCTTGGAAGAAATTTACAAGGTTCACCTCCATCATGAAATCCCGCGAGCTCTCCACGCTGTTATACCTGCGGCGATGAGCTCTCGTGGAGCTCGCAGAATGGAAGACCGAACGAAAGTTTAAAGAAAGCCTTACCAAATTGGTGGCCATATCGCCGGATATGTTCATTGATTCTTTAGAGTGATTGGATTTATCTTTATGAATCCTCGTCGTCGACATTGCAAACGTAAAAGTACTTGGCTTGCGGGAAATGTGAGAGATGCCTTGCTCTCTTTCTCACTGAATCTTTATTGGAACACCTAATGATGTGAACACCTAACCGCTAAAGTGGTCGGAAAGTTGCGTCAATAACTTTTTTGACAGAAGCCCACACCTCCCTTTGACGGCATCCGATTCTTTGGCAACCTATGACGGTCTTGACGACCACAACTAAGAGCGGAAACATGACAAGTTTTTGCTATGTTTAGCGAAAGCGCTCTTGCTAAGTTGGGTTGCTATTAACACATTTGGCTAACTTGGCTCATTTAATTCATTCTAGGGTCCAGTTGTACCACTACTAGGACAATATAGGCCTTTGGTGGATAACACGAGCTTAATGCATCGCAATTGGGTCAATTAACACATTGGGTCAACTGACTCAATTTTAACTTAGTACGAGTCAGTTGTTTAACTTAGCTTAATTATTTACTCTCTTTGGTTCTGTTTGGGATACTTATTTTCACCGGTCAAGCGGTTAAGATCCCATGAACTGGAACTTAATTTTAAGGTCCAGTTCATGCGATTGTAACCGCTTGACCGGTGAAAATAAGTACACCCAAACAAAGCCTTTATCTTGGTAAAAAAATGGATTGTTACAATAAAATTACAAGAAGTTGCGATTTAAATAAATAGACAAAATTGAAAATGAAGGGCTTTAAAAGAGAAAAAGAGAGTGATGTGCGATAGGTTTAAGTATTCTAAACAATTATTGTTATTATTAAAAAAAAGAGAAATACAAGGAGAGCTTTGACGTACTGGTTGAGGTGTTGTTGCAAAAATGCATGATAAGATTTGCATGTATTTCATTTTTGTGGTGGGATCCTCCCCAAATCTTTGGGGCACAGGGATGCCTTTGTGCATCGGGCTGCCCTTTTTTTTTATTAAAAATGGGAAATAAATGAGAAGAATAATCTATGAAACACCGTATACGGAGCTAAAATATAAAAGTTTATTGGAAATATTAAGTAACAAGAATATTCATAGGCTCTGTTTGGCACCGCTGTCATGAGCACGATGGCCGGTAATGAATTGTGTCGTTCATGAACCCTTGACCTCACCTAAGAAACATTACCCACTTTGATGTTCAAAACTTTTTTTTTCTTGGTGGAGGTCATAATCATCGTCTTACTAAACATGCATTCTATGATAATGCCGTTTTTGTTCAAATTCATCGGAGCAAAAAAAACACGTCAATGGGAACCTTAGTTGTACTTAAAGCTATTAACATTATTACATAGCTATAATTAGGTTGAAGATGCATTTGTTAGAAAAAAAATGTAAATTGATATTTGGTTAAACATTATTTTTATATAAATTAAATATATTCTAAAATAAGTGATAATAAAAAAAATTTATAAAGAATGTTAAATTGGTAGAGCGCGCTTTTAGTAAATAGACGCCAAAAGGCCCAAAACAGCTATTATTTGGGGAGGAGATTTTCAGAACTTTAGAAGCTTATATCTCTCTAATCACTCAACAGAATTTCGATTTGAAAGCGGCGTTGAATTGCTCTCAAAAAATTCTAGTTATTATTTATTCAATTGAAGATTTTGATGAAAATTTTGCAGGGCCGCCATTTCACCAAAACACCTCTTTCGCTAGCGCTATGAACCTCCGATGGAAAAACCGTTGAAGCCAGAGGACTCGTGGAGATAAAATGAAGCGTGCCTGAAATTTTCATCAAGTTTCGAGCAATTTCATTGTTCTGGTAAGGCGGTGGCCACCACCCACTGTAGCCACTCCCGCGAGGCCGACCGGACAGCCTGGATTTTCACTGAGGGCAAAGTTGTCAGACCACTAAAATTGATGATCCGAGGGACCAGGAGTTTTCATTCATCTGTCAAATAATTAAAATAACAAAATTACATGTGTGTCTCTTATAAATCTATAAAAGAGTGCATACTCTCTCATTTAGCAATGGTCATAAAGTTAGGAGAGGAGTACGAATCCTGCGCTCTTGCGTTGCAACACCGAAAAGCCTCTGACAAAAACGACTCATTCTTAAATTGTTCCCGTACGCGCAACTCTTCAGTGTGCTCAAGTGAATGCAAACCATCAAAATAGTGACGGACCTAGGATTTTCATTCGACCCAGGCATCAAATAAAAGTTATAAAATTTTCATTATTTTTTTAATTCAAAACTATTAAAATTAATATTTCAAACGCAAACAACACTAGCTTTGATGATAAAGTGTTCAAAAAAAACAAAAGTTATATTATTAAAGTAAATTCTAGTCAAAAGGTTAGTCAGACAATAGATATTATCACAAGAATATGAATAGCGTCCCAATTTAACGCGTGAGTTAAGACTCGAAGTCTCTTATTATCTGTGATTTTTGACTCATGTGCGTCTACTTTTAAAAAAAACTTGTTCATCAAACTATCCAAAAAAGCTAAGAGAAAACCACAACTTTGATAATAAATTTGGACCATCCAAGACAATCTGTAACTTACTACTTACAAATACCAATTCATAACATCATCATCATGCATAATTTGTGATTCCTGACTCTCGTTGGCGCATTGTTGAGCCGCAAGCACGTGAACATGCAGAGCTGAGAGAATCAGAGAAATACAGAAATACTGGAAGTCAGAACTCGGAAGAGATCGGTCTGGAAACACCAGTTACACCACCAACTCACCAAGGCACCAAGCAAGCTTAAATGTGTTAATAGTTAACGGGAAGAGCCGGAGAGATCGGCCTGAAAATGGTGAGAGAATCATAGAAAATCGGTGTGAATGACCAACAAGAAAAGATCTGAGGAAAGACTGAAAGAGGCACTTCGCAATTGAAACTTACAGAGTTACAATCGACAGTCGGGCGTCGGCACTCAACGATGGAAGATTGGAGGCGGGAGCGGGAAGGGGTTCAGGCATTCAGCAATGCGCCGGCAGCTACGGGGAGCAGGCTTCGCCAAAGCTTTGCACTTTCGCGGGCAGAAGCCGGACATTAGGGCAGCGGCGACGGCAGAGAGCCCGAGAGGGAGGTGCGATAAAATTTCGGAATAAAACCTAGAAGACGCGGTCCCCGCACGTAAATCTCGTGAAAACACACCCAGGCACATGCCTGAGTGTTTCTGGGCATGGGTCCGCCCCTGCCTCAAAACGTTCATGTGCACGCGGCTCTTCAGCATGTTCACATGCACACAAGTCTGCAACACATTCAAGTGAGTGCCACTTTCCCGCATGCTCATGTTTGGGCGGCTCTCCAGCACGCTCATGTGTGCGCAGCTCTGCAATATGTTCACATACGCGCAATTTGTTATAACACACCCCAACTTGCGTCGTTCCCCAGACACACTCGGGCTAAATACACTCATTGTACAACTGAACACACTTCAGGCGCGCCCGACTCTACAGAGAGCGCTCCACGCAGGAGTGCGCCTGGCGCTACTCTCTAGTGCGCGCCCCCATGCTCCGCTTGACAAATTGCTCGAGTGATAGCTTTGCTCCAGTATGTTGCCCAACGCCTCCACATAGCTCTTTAAAGTGTGCCCCTGATACACGCGACCATCAGAAGGCCCTTTTTACATTCTAGAGCGAGAGGTGGTATTTCATCCTCGTTAAATCAGTTATGTACTATGCAAATATTGCTAGTGGATTTTGTTTGAACTGAGCCAGTCCTTGCATTTTTTTTCCATTTCTGAGTTTCTCCCGTAAAAACTACATTGTTGATGAATCCGTAATAGTTTGACGTCGTCTGTTAAACGTCCCCTCTCCCTATAAATTCTTCAAAAAAAAAGTTGGTACTTGTTCTCCAATAATACCCTCGTTGACAACAATGATCACAAAAGTCATAAATGCATGGAACATATTAGCTGACACATCGGAGGAAACACATTTTTCAACCATTCCGATAATTTGAGATACAGTAATTTCTAAGTAATTACACTTTCATCAATCATTGTTATTATTATTATCATAAGATAATAAGATTAAATAAATTAAATCAGAACTACAAGAATATAATTTTAAAAATATTATATCATAATTATATTAATTAATTTAATAATTGATATTTTATATTAATAGTCGTGCATGAGTTTCGCATAGACAAATCCGTTTTTGATATGTACAGGTGCCTATTTTCGGAGGTGCGCGATCAGATCTGAGCGTAGAATCGCAGATTTCAACGGCGCAGATCCTTCCACGATCGTATTTCTCGAATACGCCCGTATTCAAAAATGACCGTAATGCAGTCACTTCAAATATGTGCCGTTGATCTCAGGGCACTGGCACATAAACAGTGAGAGTGGGCTCAAGAAACAAATACTTGTAGGCTGCTTGAAATTCAATGCAATCTGTGTGACCAAAAAATATTTACACTGAGAGTGGGCTTCAACGCAATACCTGTCAACCGATAACTAACTCCTTGTATCATTCAGTGTTAATTCGGACACGCTCCCCAAGATGCGATCAATCACTCCTTCAGCTGAGATGCTCAGAAAATCTGCACTGTTGGACACATTAAACTCAACGATGGTGCAGCATCCTCCACTCGGGTCAGGATCCTCTCCAGTTCATGCGAACTGGAGGGGTCCAGTTCATGGTCCTTATTTCGCCTTCCAAATTAGACGGATGAAAAAAACACAACTCTACTCGCGGGGCCCACTCGCCAGGTCAGCTGCGAGTTGGCTTCTCGCTCCGACCGCCGTCAGATTCGGGAGGCGCAATAAGGGCGGTGAACTGGATCCCCTCCAGTTCGCGTGAACTGGAGAGGATCCCGATCCCCTCCACTCGGGGGGCATCCTCGGCCGCAATAGGGAAAATATTGTTGGAGCATGCGTTCCACGATTCCTGATTTGCTAATAACAAACCATATTTGTATTTGATCTTTGAGTGTTTTTGATGTGCAGATATCACATGTCTAGCTCTAATGTCTTTTGGGTGATGAATCGGGTCAGAACTGAGCTCAGGAGATATCGCAAGGCGATACTAAGTATCGTCGACAGGCGACAGCGACACTCGACGCATCTTCATTCGATGCTCGACGCATCTTCAATCGACGCTCGACAAAGTTCGTGGGCCACGTGGCATCCGTTACATCGCTATCGCCAGGTGGCGATACCTAGTGTCGCCAGGCGACAGTGCACGTTCGACGATCGACGGATCTGCGATGCGAAAATGAGGAGTTCGTAGAACACGTGCCAGCAGTTATCGATATCGCCAGGTGGCGATACCAAGTGTCGCCAGGCGATATCACCAAAGTATAAAAGTCATTCAATTTCTTGTGGGGATCACGAATTTTATTACCTGCAGTGTATCTTCCTGTTTAGACGATTCAGAGAGCTCCAGATCTCAGATTTACTTCATACTCTTAAGAAGGCCAAAGCGCAAAAGATTGACGTCACATTCGCAGTATTCGAAGCAACTCTGACAAGGATTCGTCGGCATCTTCAGCGCATTGTTTGAAGGGAGTTTCTAGTCTAAAGTTTTCAATTTGTTTTGTTCTTGTTTCTATTGTTTTCTTATTGTAATTGAGATGAGAAATCGTCGTCTTGTGCGTGGCTTCTAAGTCCTTGCGTGACTTAGTTGAAAATCGCCGTCTTGTGAGTGACGTTCAAGTCCTTGTGCGGCTTAGGGAGAAATCGTTGTCTTGTGTGCAGTGTCTAGATCGTGGTTAGATCTAGGGGAAGGCTAGGAGCAGATCTAGGGAGAGATACGCTTTAGCCTGCCGGTTAATGGTAGAAGGACCGGCGAAAACATAAGTAAGTTATTTGTTTCATGAGCCTTTGTCTCTAACTCTATAGAGATACTTTGTATTCAAATTTATCACATTTGAAATATATCATTGTTGTTTTTGTTGGTATACATTTTCATTTCTTAATTATATTGTTTTATTCATCAAAAAAAATTGGTCTGATTTAAGAAAAATTAGTGAACCCTTATTCACCCCCTCTAAGGACGCCACACGATCCAACAAATATCACCTACATCTACTTTGCCGCATATAGTTCTAGCAGTGCCTTCTGCTTCTAGCAGCCACTCCTTGATGATGAACTAGTCTGTTTATTTGCAAGAGTGCTTTGTTTCTTGTATACGAGCTAATTTGTAGGCTTCCTGAAGGGAGGTAGGGGCCGAACATTCGCACCAGAAGCCCAATATTCTTGCGGAGACCAGCTAAGAATAAACTTATGGCATACTCTTCGGTGATGAGTACCTTATTTCTTAAGGCCTCAAATTCGTCCAAATAGTGTTCAGCGATCGTTGTTTCGTGCAGTTCCTTAAGTTCACTCATCGGTTCTTCAAGCAATGTGAATCCAATGCAAGTCTGGATTTGACATAGATTTGAAACCAAGCTGGTGCCTCCCATTCCAAATTGACAGATGTTAATTTCACCTTGAGACCTTCTGGAATCTCATCAATTTCAAAAAATTGTTCAAGCCTAGCGCATGTGGTAGGCAGGGCATAACCGGTGTGATGAGTGGGATGCTGCTCAGCTGGTAAGTTGGAAGAGGTTGCTGTGCCATTTTGGCCAATATTTGGTGCAGCGACCAACTGCAGCACATCCGCTGCAGTGGCAGCTTGGTGGTGGTTCAATTCCTGCAAATGTTGGTTTAGTTCCTGCAAGTTCATCTTGAGATTATCGACATTTTTGCGAAGATCCTGGTTGTGAGTGTGATGTTCAAACTGTTAGTGTATATTTGATACTCGTTCTAATATCGGGATATTCGATACTCGTTCTAATATCAGGATTTGTCTATAAAATCCAAGCTAGGGGCAACGGGAAGGTAGTTTCACTTTGATTACCACCCAGGATGCTTTGAGCGACATAACAATCTTGAAGTTTGCCCTAGCCGCTCGAAACGAGTAATATTTAGGTCAGGACTCCTGATCATGCTCATGATCCTCCACCAATGAGGAGCTTGCAATGGAGGTGGGGCCCACGCACTAGTGGCTTGTGTCATACACTTTTGCGCGGGACCCATGCAGTTTCTAGCTCCTCATTGGTTGTCCTGACCTTTCTCATGATCAGGAGTCCTAACCTAAAAATTAGCCGCTCGAAACAGCCCGCTCTCAATTTCGTCTGATCGGGAACAGGCAAATCAATCATGCCGCACTCGCGTCTTCCAACGCTCGATCGAGGAGAAGAAAACACCCTAGCAATGGTGCTCGTGTCTTGGTTCGTGTTTCTCTTGTCCGGCTGGCGCAAGATCGGGATCGGAAAAATAATAGGGGAAGGGCCTGCCGCCGCTGATCGGGAATAGGAAAAAACCTGCAGGAAAGGGTCGTCGCCGCTGGGAAGAAAAGCCTCTGCCGTCGTAGATCCCTGCAGTCTCTATCGTCTGCGTTGTCGTCTGCGCCCTAGCAGTCGGCGGCCATTGTCGCCAATCCTCAGTTTTCTTCCTTAGGGTCGGTTGACTCCCAGCCTCTGGACAGAGCTCTGGTGGTTCTGCAGAAAACATTAACTTTTTTCGCTATAGATCGAAAAAGTAGAGGAGGGATCTCATTGGATTAAAAGGAGAGCAGACCATCCAGATCTTGATCTTGCAAATCAGATCTTCATTGTTGCTGCAAGGAGAATTCTTCACTCACCTGATCTGCCCGTAAGGGGTGCTGTTGATAATAGAGAGGGGAGGCCCCTCTGCTATTGATCCATCCAAATCTTGTTGTTGCTCCTTATGCTTCCAATCTAGTTGTCGGGAATTCTACAGATCTTATCCAGAGTCTTGGAAATAATTTCTCTTCTCTTGTTCCAATGATAAAATTTTAAAAATTCACAGCGACGGAGTTCAACGACTGGAAGTTGAACACTCAGTTCGGGATGAAGTACCTGAACGTGTTCTATACTGTTCAGTCTGATCATGCTGATGTTATCGGAACTGACGATGAAGCGCAATGGGTCATCCGGGCCCGATCGGACCGAGCCAAGCCGGGCTTTTTGACCAAGACTACTTTACTCGGGTAAAAATTTAATTTTGAAAAGTATTAAATTTATTCCTTCACTAGCTACTAATTTAGTGTCTATTAGTTTACTTTGTGATGCTGATATATTTTTTTTAATTTTGTAGCGGTAGAGTAATATTGTCAGTTAACTCAAACTATTTTGGTTGTGCATACATCTAAAATAAAATGTATCGACTAAGTCTAGCAAACGATATAGTTTAACAAGTTAAATCAACTTACTTAACCCTAAGACTCTACATGAGAGACTAGGAGATGTGAAATATATGAAGATGTTCCAAATTACTAGGACTTTTGTAAGAGAGAGAACTCTCAGAGCCTTCGGTAGTGATTTTGTCACTTACCACGTTGAGGTTGATTCATCCACCTATAAAGAAACGATGAGAACAAGAGATTCACTTCTCTAAAAAGAAGCAATTGATGAAAAGATGAACTCCCTACTTTAAAACAATACCTAGACGTTAGTTAATAAGTCAAAAAGGACTAAAATTATAGAGTGTAAGTGGGTTCTGAAAAAGAAATTAAATCCTAATGGCGGCGTAGCTGAGTATAAAGCACACATGGTGGCTATGTTTCACACAAGTTAGTGGAGTAGACTATTTCGATGCATACTCAACAGTGTGTCACCTAGCAAACATTATGATCATCTTTGATATTGCATCTATTAAGAACTTTATTGTTCATCAAATGGATGTTAAGACTATTTTTGAACGGAGATCTGACCGAAAAGATATCTATGAGCCAACCTAAAAACTTCATTGTAGAAGGTCATGAAAACAATGTCTGTAAGTTAATGAAATCTCTATACAGACTGAAATAAGCACCCAAATTATCGCATGAGAAATTTGACTATAATGTAAAGGTCATGTGTTTCATATCGAGTCTCTCTGATAAATGTCTTTACATACATCATAAATCAAATAAAGTTGTTATAATTTACTTGTATGTAGATGATATGCTAATTGTAGAATATGATCAATCTGAAGTGTATGACGTAAAGTCAGGTTTAATTAAAGAATTTAGCATTAAAGACCTAGGTGTAGTTGAAAGTATACTAAGCATGCAAGCGAGCTTTGAGAAAAATGACATTTCCCTAAGTCAATGTCACTACAAAAATCCATATTGGATACTTGGGAATATATTGACAATAGAGTATTAGAGATCATGCGATTACAATAATTATTTAAAGCCTAATTAAGGAACTACGGTTAGACAATTAGATTATCTTAAACCGATTGGTAATCTAATGTATGTTATGGTCTGCACCGGACCTAACATAGCCTTCACGGTAGGCATGTTAAGCAATTTCACTAGTAATCCTGGCCAAAACTATTGGAATGTCCTCGATAGGCTGTTGAGATACTTAAAGCACATTCAAAAGTATGTTTTATGTTACAATGATCATCCTCCAAATCTTGAAGGACATTCTGATGCATCTTGGTGCTCAGAAATAAATGACAGCAAGTCTACTAGTGGATTTATTTTCACACTAGGAGGAGCACATGTAGTCTGGAAGTCTACGAAGCAATCATGCATTGCTCCCTCTTCTATGGAATCCGAACTCTATGCTCTAGTTTTAGCATGAGAAGAAGCAGAGTGGATAAGAGATTTGGTTATGGACATTCTACTGGCAAGCCTGAAACCGAGTTCTGTTAAAGTTTATTGCGACAATCATGCTACAAAAACGATTGCTACAAACACTTTGTTCAATGGTAAAAGAATGCAACTAAGGATGAAACAAGTCTGGTTGACCTCCCTCACAAGTCAATGGATTATGACCCTAATTGATGTGAGGTCAAAGGATAATATTGTAGATGATTTGACAAACGGCTTAAATAGAGTTCTCACAATTAAAACATCGAAGAAGATGAGATTAAAATTCATAGAAATATGAAATTTTCATCCTATGTTTATGTTTTGATGAGAAGAACATATAACTGAAAACATTCAAACATTTAATAACAGACTGAAAACCTCAAATAATCTCTTGATAAAAACCTAAGATTGTTAGATGCTAGTCATTTCACTTTTGATGACTTAATATATTTCTCATTGCAAGTTGATTCAATGATTATTCAACTAGAAATAGAAAGTCATTGTAAAAATTAATCTAACATTAACGATCATAGCACATTATTCCATACTTAACAATATTGTAAATGATGTTGTGTAAGATCATTCTACACTTGATGATAAGATACATAGTGATCATTAATGAGTAAGAGAACAATATTTGATTTATTAAAATCATCACTTGGCTGGTCCTAATTAGGCTGGATAGAGATGTTAACAGTATTACTTCATTACTGCTATAAGTACTAAGCTCATTTAGGTAGAGCTAGCTTATTTTAAATGTCACTGAATATCTTTTATGAATTCATAAAGTCTAAACTCATGAAATTCTTTGCAGGCATTGGTGAAAATGAAGGAGAGAAAGAAGTTTTTGACATGATGTTGATTATCTACTCTCTAAGCAGAATTATAACTTGTTGATCCATTTTATCTATTTTCAGACTTTTACTCATGTACTGCACTTTTTTGTTTGGTGTTTGTTTTATTATGCAAAACTCCTTTATATGCTTTTAATTGTGTTATCTTCTCTAGATAATAAGTAAAGTCTGAAATTTGGTATTATCTATTTTCTTGCACTCTGAAATGTAAATGTTATATAATACAAATATAAGAAAAGATTGTTAGTGTATCTTAGAATATATAACGGGTTCAAAGGCTTAACGGGTCTGGTTCAGATACCTGGTGTTGAAACCAAAAACTTGGTCTCTGTGGAGTTCGGGGTCCCAAAAGAGAGGTGACCTCACACCTACTACACTCGGGGGAACGTCACGGACCGAATACTTGAGAAACTAGGAACAGACCCTCGGCTCTAGCGTGGAGGTCTCACCACACACCTGGAAGGTCACAAGAACACTTCCCCACCCTTACCAATGGCAGAGATGGGTACCTTGGAGAGTTCTCTCAACTCTACCAAGAAGAGAACTAGGGAGGAGGAAGCCAAAAACCAATGTCTCTCCAAAGGTACCCAAGGGGGTCTATTTATAGTTTTTCCAAGTCCTGAGCTTAAAATGTCCAAAATGCCCTTAGGAAAAAATATGGCAACAGGAGGTCCAAAGGGGGGAGGTGGAGGCTAAACCATGTTCCTCCCCCTTGCCCTCACCTCGGACATCCGAGGCGAGCTCGCCCAAAGGGGCTGGGTGCCCGGGCGAGCTCCAGGCCGCCGGCCGAGCTCGCCCAAGGGGCTGGGCGCCCGGGTGAGCTCCAGGCCGCCGGCCGAGCTCGCCAAAGAGGCTAGGCGCCCGGGCGAGCTCCGGGCCGCCGGCCGAGCTCGCCCAAGGGGCTGGGCGCCCGGGCGAGCTCCAGGCCACCGGCCGAGCTCGCCCAAGAGGCTGGGCGCACGTGCGAGCTCCAGGCCGCCGACCGAGCTCGCCCAAGGGGCTGGGCGCCCGAACGAGCGCCAGGCCGCCGACAGAGCTCGCCCAAGGGGCTGGGGTGCAGGGGGGTGAGACCTTGGCCTCCGTCCGGAGTACCGCTCCTACCTCGCTCATAGCAAGCCCGGGGGGAGATGCAGATTCCCCCCCCCCCCTACTAGTATATTTCCAAGGCCAAACCAAAATTGGCCACCAAGAGTCCAAAATCTCTAAAAAGCTTAAGAACTTAAAGATGGCCCTGCGCTTGCCGAAGAGACCCTACTCTGTGAATACGGGGTTGTACACAATCCCCGCTCTTTTCGAGGTTGGCACAAGCTCGGAAAGAAACATCCAACCCAACGTATTCGCTGAGTGGCCTTCATGGGGCCGAAAATACTCGGTCTCTCCGAGGGGTCAACCTGTCATGCCAGCTAATGGGAGCCTAGGTGACGAGACGTTCTCGGGGTGAAAAACACTTAGCCTCTCGAGGGGTCAACCTGTCATGCCAGCTAATGGGAGCCTGGGTGATGAGAAGGCCTCGGGGCCAAAAGGACTTAGCCTCCACGAGAGATCAACCTTCCCTGCCAGCTAGTGGGAGCCTGGTCAGCGGAATCATCCCGGAACCAAAAGGACTTAGCCTCCACGAGAGATCAACCTGCCCTGCCAACTAGTGGGAGCCTGGTCAGCGGAATCATCCCGGAGCCAAAAGGACTTAGCATCCACGAGAGATCAACCTGCCCTGCCTGCTAGTGGGAGCCTGGTCAGCGGAATCATCCCGGAGCCAAAAGGACTTAGCCTCCACGAGAGATCAACCTGCCCTGACAGCTAGTGGGAGCCTGGTCAGCGGAATCATCCCGGAGACAAAAGGACTTAGCCTCCACGAGAGATCAACCTGCCCTGCCAGCTAATGGGAGTCTGGTCAGCGGAATCATCCCGGAGCCAAAAGGACTTAGCCTCCACGAGAGATCAACCTGTCATGCCATCTAGTAGGAGCCTGGTCAGCGGAATCATCCCGGAGCCAAAAGGACTTAGCCTCCACGAGAGATTAACCTGCCCTGCCAGCTAGTGGGAGCCTGGTCAGCGGAATAATCCCGGAGCCAAAAGGACTTAGCCTCCACGATAGATCAACCTGCCCTGCCAGCTAGTGGGAGTCTGGTCAGCGGAATCATCCCGGAGCCAAAAGGACTTAGCCCCCACGAGAGATCAACCTGCCCTGCCAGCTAGTGGGAGCCTGGTCAGCGGAATCATCCCCGGAGCCAAAAGGACTTAGCCTCCACGAGAGATCAACCTGCTCTGCCAGCCAGTGGGAGCCTGGTCAGTGGAATCATCCCGGAGCCAAAAGGACTTAGCCTCCACGAGAGATCAACCTGCCCTGCCAGCTAGTGGGAGTCTGGTCAGCGGAATCATCCCAGAGCTAAGGAACTTGGCCTCCCTGAGGTACCATCGACCCATCCAGCTAGTGAGAGTCTGGCATGAGGAGATCCTCTCGGGGGGCTTAGGGACAGGGCATGTCACCTGAAATCTACCAAAATCCAACATCCTCCAAAGGGGAAAAAAATGTTGGGTTACATGACTCCCCCAACTCTACCGGTCGGGGGCTGGACTCCTTACAACAACATAAAAAAAGATACATGACTCCGCCGAGGCGAGGCTTCTTCAGGGGGTTGGGGCATGGTGGTCGCCATCCGATTACTTCCCACTAGATACCTCCATCCTGCTCAGGCTCTCCATGATCTTCTCCATCTCCTCCTCCTTAGCTAATTAAGAGATGGTGTTGACAGCCGTGACGTAGTACTGCCTCGCCATCCTGGAGTCTCCCTTGATCCTGACCTGGATTCCTTCTGAGTTGAATTTGAGGCACTGGTGGAATGAAGAGGGCACACACCGGAAGGCGCTGATGAGGGGCCTTCCGAAGATGGCATTGTAGTTGCTCGGAGCGTCAACAATGACGAACCTACAGTTTCTTGAGGTCCCCCCTAACTTCACCTGGAGTCCGACTCCACCTTCCACCTCCTTTCTCTCTCCTGAGAATCCAAACAGAGGTCCATCCGACGCCACCACCCTCCTTGGCTCCACCTTCATCCCGTCGAACGCTTTCTTGAAAATGACGTTGACAGAGCTTCCATTGTCAACCAAGATCCGGGAGACGGTAAAACCTTTGACGGCTGCCTGGATGACCAGGGCATCGCAGAATGGGTCCTCATGCTCCGGCATGTCTTTTGACGAGAAGGTGATCTTTTCCTCCGGGGGAGGGGTCTGGGACGTCGAGGCAACGCTCCGACGGTACATCACATGGAGACTTGCCTTTCGAGAGGCTTCGACCCCCACTCCCCCATGGATCACAGTTATGCCACCTCGGGGTCCTATATCGACTCGGTCCTCGCATACATCATCCCCTCCACCTCCTTGGGGCGGAGCTTCGATCCGCTCCGGCTGCTGCTGGGCTGGAGCTCTCGTCCTCTTCACTTCGAGGAACTCGGGGCAGGTAGCCGTAGCGTGACCCTCCAACTGGTGGAGGTCGCAGTATGGTAACTCTATTCTACCTCCCCCTCTCCCCCTGCGATTCCTCCTCTCCCTTCGACCGATCGTCATCGCTTGCTGCGGTGGGGGTAGGAGCTGTCTAGGGGCTTGCCTTTGGAAGTTGTATCTTCCTTGGCCTCCCTGAAAGTCCCCCCACCCTGGATGAGAGCTCTTCCTGGACCCTGGGCAGGTCCTCCCTGCTGCCTCTAACCTAGCTCCGGACCCTCCCGTCCTTGGAACTCCTGAGCTCTCTGCTCCTCTCTCCTTCTTCCTTCCTGATGTCTCGAGCCACCTTGCTCCTTTGACTCTGCCTCCATCAACTTTGCCAACCTCTTGACAAATGTCAGATTGGCCGCCTCCATGGCTATCTCCTCTGCCGCCCTTTCCATCAGTTCCTCGAAGGAAAGGGGGGCCTTCCGAGTCAAGCTCATCTTGAAGAAGCCCTCCTTCAGCCCAACAGTGAAGGCCATCTGGAGAGCATACCCCGGCATCTTCTGGATATCCAGGATCTCCTCTTGAAACCTGTCAACGTAGTGGGCCAGCGACTCCTCGGCCCTCTGCCTTATCAGAAAGATGGACTCGGGACTCTTCTTCCTCTTCTTGTAGGTGGAGAAGCGGAGCTGGAAGCTTCGGCTCAAGTCTTCGAACCCATAGATCGACCTTGGGTGGAGTTGATGAAACCAGTCCCTTGCCTTCTCCTTCAACGTGATCGCAAAAAGGCGACACTTGAAGGCATCCGTCATCGGCCTGATGGAGACGGTATCCTCGAACCACTGTAAGTGCTGGACGGGGTCATCCTTCCCGGTATAGTAAGCCATGTCTGGCTCTCTAAACCCCTCAGGAACGAGAGCTGAGATGATCAGCTCGCTGAAAGGTAACCCACTGAGGGGGGTTCTCGCGACCTCCACTCGCGCGACATGCTCGCCTGGTGGGTTAGCACTCGCTGGGCTGGGGAACAGCTCCCGGCCGGTGAGGTCTCGCTCGACCCCTTCTCTCATCCTTTATTTCCCAGGTCGCCTACCTGGTGCACTTCCTTCTTCCCCTGCTGGGGTCATCTCGCTTGGGCCCCTGGGAGTTGACTCATCGAGAGGGGGAGGAGCTAGCTCTTGAGGGGTTGGAGTGGAGCTGCCACCCCGAGGAGCCAAACTTCGGAGCATCCCCATGATGCCTTGGATTGAAGTCATAAACTCCTCCCTTCCCACGAAGGGTCCGGGGTTGGGGAGCTCGTCAAGATCATCACTACCTCCCTGATCTCCAGCAATGACACTCTCCCGAGATCTTCTGTGCTGGTCACTCTCCACGCTCACCGCACCAAAATGTTGAAACCAAAAACTTGGTCTCTGTGGAGTTCGGGGTCCCAAAAGAGGGGTAACCTCACACCTACTACACTCGGGGGAACGTCACGGACCGAAGACTTGAGAAACTAGGAACAGACCCTCGGCTCTAGCGTGGAGGTCCCACCACACACCCGGAAGGTCACAAGAACACTTCCCCTCCCTTACCAATGGTAGAGATGGGTACCTTGGAGAGTTCTCTCAACTCTACCAAGAAGAGAACTAGGGAGGAGGAAGCCAAAAACCAATGCCTCTCCAAAGGTACCCAAGGGGGTCTATTTATAGTTTTTCCAAGTCCTGAGCTTAAAATGTCCAAAATGCCCTTAGGAAAAAACATGGCAACAGGAGGTCCAAAGGGGGAAGGTGGAGGCTAAACCATGTTCCTCCCCCTTGCCCTCACCTCGGACATCCGAGGCGAGCTCGCCCAAAGGGGCTGGGCGCCCGGGCGAGCTCCAGGCCGCCGGCCGAGCTCGCCCAAGGGGCTGGGCGCCCGGGCGAGCTCCAGGCCGCCGGCCGAGCTCGCCCAAGAGGCTGGGCGCCCGAGCAAGCTCCGGGCCGCCGGTCGAGCTCTCCCAAGGGGTTGGTCGCCCGCGCGAGCTCCAGGCCGCTGGCCGAGCTCGCCCAAGAGGGTGGGCACCCGGGCGAGCTCCAGGCCGCCAGCCGAGCTCGCCCAAGGGGCTGGGCGCCCGGGCGAGCGCCAGGCCGCCGGCCGAGCTCGCCCAAGGGCTGGGGTGCAGGGGGGTGAGACCTTGGCCTCCGTCCGGAGTACCTCTCCTACCTCGCTCATAGCAAGCCCGGGGGGGAGATGCAGATTTTTCCTCCCCCTACTAGTATATTTCCAAGGCCAAGCCAAAATTGGTCACCAAGAGTCCAAAATCTCTAAAAAGCTTAAGAACTTAAAGTTGGCCCTGCGCCTGCCGAAGAGACTCTACTCTGCGAATACGGGGTTGTACACCGGGATATCCGATACTCATTCTAACCCAAGAGTTTGCCTAGAAAACTCAAGCTAGAGGCAACAGGTAGGTAGTTCCACTTTGACCACCACCCGGAATGCTACGAACGACATAACACAGACATCATCGTAAGAGTTGTGACGAGAAAATGTCAAGCCTGAAACAAAGGCTCTAATACCACTGATACACCTCTAGCAAGAGATTAGAGAGATTAGAAAAACCGGGGACGAAACCCTGAAGGAGAAGTCAGGAACAAATACTAGCTGATTAATTAGAAGTCCACAAAGGTATAATATATATCCTCCGAATACAACGGTAGAGGAATTCAAACATAAGGCTTATACAACATCCAAATAGGCCACAAGTTACAACATTTAAACAGGCGGCAACAGTTATACATTCAAATCAGGCGGCAACAATTACGCAACGGTTGCATCGCGTATATCAACTGCATTTTTCATTGTAGGGCAATATATCAACTAGTGGCATATAGCCATTTAAGGAGTGCAACCATAAATCGCCTACTTAAACCCTCATTTATTTCCTCAAATATTAATTAAAATATAAATATAACTCCATTCTAAATATCAACACATCATTTTTCAAAAAGTAAATTTTTTTCTTGAAAGAAAAAAAATATCAACCTTTCAACCAAAAATTCAACCTCTTGACCGTCAAAATAATGCGAAGAACATGGGATCTATATACTAGCATCTTGCCTAATAATTCCCCCTTCAAGTACCCGGCGTAAAATGTGGGTATCTAACGGACCGCGTGGATGCCCATACACATCTCAAAACACAAACATATAAAAGCGCTTTGAGATGTATGTAGGTATCCATGCGGATCATCGTTCTCTGGCGACCAGGAGTCCGCCAACCATCGTTCTCCACCGACTAGCCCTCAATCATTGTCTTCCGTCGACTGTAGGTAACGAGAAAATTTTCATTTCCATGATTTTTCATTTCTAGATTTTCGATTTCTTCACTGATTTGTTCACCGATTTCATCACTGATTTGTTCACTACCAGATTTCAGATTTCTTAACTTATCATTTTTTTCACCTCAAACCTGAGATTTTGGATGTATAAAAAGTGAAATAACAAATAATGTTTGATCATTCGACAATAATGATTTGTTAAAATGTATTACAATGTTTGATCATTTATAATCAGATATCTGGATGTATAAATCCATGCGAATGTGCACTTATGGATGTATAAATTTTTGCTTGGTTATGCTCGAATTGTATCTCTACCTAATTTTAAATTGCTTTTTGCTCTAGCTTGTGAAAAATAGGCGACGCCGGACATTGACTTGGTAAAATAAGAATAAATATTACCAAATCATCTTCGCGGAGATGTTTTGCAGGAGGCTTTGACATTACAGCAACCATCAGTGAATCTGATAAGCATATATTCTCATATGAACTTTAAAAGCAGATGGATATAGAAAAGAATTTAGCAAAATGATATAAATCAACTTGAAAAATGCATAGGCAGCTTTCAGTAGCGTTGTAATGGTTTGGTTTGGTTTTTAAGCAAAATCACAAACCGAATCACCACTATGTGATTTCAAAAATTTGGAACCGAATAGAACCGCTCAAACATTGAAACCGAACCGGACCAAACCGAATGGTTCGATTCGGTTTGATTTTGGTGGTTTAAATAATGTAATAAAAAAAATTTCTAACTATAAAGTACAAACCTTAGCACATATTAACTATGTATTCCAAAGCGCACAAAATTCCATGATGCACTTGGGGATGATCCTAATGGTTATGAGCTTGCAAGTGAATGTTGGACTCTAGTTCACACTCAAATGTTAATTTTCTCAACTATAATATTTTCAATGTGGAAATTATTCAACATTTCTTTCGTGTTTCTGCTCCATTTTAATTAATTTATTCTAATAATTTTTATATAGTATAAGGATGTAAATTTAAATATTAGTAAAATTAAAACTGATTTCACAATTATTATATAAATTGAATGGTGGATGAAATTAAATTGAATGGTGGATGAAATTAAATCAAAATGTATTGCTTTAACTTCTAAAAAAATTGAGAAATCTCAATAATACTAGAAATGAGATTTTGTATTTCGTAACTCACGAGGCACATACGTAAATACAACAAAATTACACAATGGAAACCTAAATTGACATGTAATTAAAAAAAATATGTTCTTATACAGTTCGGTTTGACTCGGTCCGGTTTTTCATGCAAAATCATGAACCGAACCGAACTGTATGGTTTTTCTAAAATCAAAACCGTGACCGAACTGCGGCCTACTGAAACCGAACCAAACTGTGTGGTTTGGTTTGGTTCGGTTTGGCGGTTCAGTTGATTTTTGCTTACAGGCCTAGCTTTCAGGAAACCCATATCACCTGCAACGGTTGTTTTGAGTGAAAAACAAGATGCAGTGAGCAACTATAGTTTAAAATGCCCTGCAACGGTTATTTTGAGTGAAAAAACTAATGTTGTTAATATTGTGTGCCTACACCATTTGGGTGTTGTAATCGGCTTGAATTTTTTGGTTCATTGATGGTTTCAGATTGGCTACCGTAATCGATAAGGATTCTAATCATATCAGCCATCAGGAACTGTGACGAGTTTTAGGTTTTGGGGCTGGATGTGGAACAATTATTGATTGGGAGAACTGTGCGCCAAAACAGGTCGAGATTCCTTTCAAGCCAGCTTGAGTCCCCCTTCAGGGTTTTTCTTACTTTTAACTCCGCATACTCGATTAATTTCGAATTTCTTTTGCTTTGCCTAGCTTTTTTTTTCCAACTTGTAGTTTTTTTTTGTTTTTTCAATGGAGGAAATGTCCATTTCTCTATATTTGCATCCCTAATTCATTAAAAAAATATATTATTGTTTTATGCCCAAATGACACATTTTTTATTCCAATTTGCTTTATTTCATAATTTATCAATGTGTTTTATAAATTAATCAAGGAAACTAAAGCATGTGACCTAAGTACCATGTGAAAATGCATCTTCTCCCGGTTCCATGATGTTTTTTTGTTTGGGTAAACTCATTTACAGCTGTCGTAATAATTTCTCATTTTAATTTGGCTCCTTGGCATGAATTTCATCTTCATGGTGACTTGCACTTCAAATTGCAGTAATAGTTTATTTATTTTAAATGACTATTTGTAGTGTATTTCATCTAAATGTTGGCATGCCCTTCAAATTGCATAAACATAAAAATATTGAATCAAATCCTGCAACCTTATCTCTTCATTTATGATCAGTTGTAATAATCTACTAATTTAAATTGGCTCTGAATTTCATCTCCATGGTGACCAGCCCTCAAAATGTATAAATAATTTATCAATTTTAAATTTTTAATTGTCTTCCAACCTACTAAAACCATTTTGGCAATAGTTTATTTAGAATGTTTTCCATAGTTACAACATTTGTTTGATACATAGGAAATAATTTTATTACTACAAATGAGCTCTTATGAACATAAGAATTGATCAGTTCTTCAAATTTTCTTGATATTTATACTTCAAGGTTGTGACTTGTGAGTTTCTCCTCAATAATTGAAAGGTGTTTTTGGAAGTGTTGTGTTATAGAATTGAGTAAGATGCCAGGCTGAGACCATAAAATTTGAAGTGAGTTATTTCATCTTTCCATGCCTTTTTTTTAAACAGAACTAATGTTTCAGAAAGCTTCCAACTAATTTCTTTCTAGTAGGAAATTGCATCAAAAATGCAGGTTGTGTTAAAACTGCTTGTTCTTTACCAGATTTCTATTATTCCATTGAAAGCTTGCTTCTTATCAAGGTAGGAGTTCATAGATATAGTTTTCATAAAGAATTTGATCTTTCTGCATAGTGTGCTTTATGTGTTGTTGTTATTAGCGTCTATTGTTGGTGCATAACATAGAATTCAAATTGCAGTAGAAGATTTCATATTTCTTTTAAAATTTTGTGCAGAATCAAGGATTTGAAGTACTTTTATCAGATGTTGCTGATGCATTTCAGTTTATAAAGGTTGAGTCAATTTATAGTCTATTATGGTTCTTCCCCTCCTCTTTTCGATTTATTGGCATTCGAGAGGAACCAAACAACATATTTTTCTGCCGAACAACAGATTTCTCCTTTTGTAGGTGTAGAAGAGCAGATTTTTCTGTTTCTTTTTTTCTGATGAAGATGGTTTTTTTGATGGAGATGGTTTTTTGATGAAGATGATTTCCCCTCCAGTATCAAATGAATGGAAAGTGACCACAATGTTGAAGAAAACCATACGCATCATTGCTGTTATTAGCAAACCTTATTTGGTTTCTAGCAAACCATTACTATTAGAAAACCCTCATTTTTCAAAATGGCTATTTGAAAACCATTTTGTTACTAGCAAACCAACATAATTTTTAAAAAATTAAATTAAATTTTATTTAAAACATTCATTCTTTCAAAATAACTCACTACATATAATGACATTATAAATGATTTCAAAAGTATTCATTCAACCACTTATGTTCGCATTAGAAATGAGTCAAAATATCGCAAAATTTTATTTAGTATGTCCAAAACTTCTTTTTTTGTATCAAAATCTTTAAACAAAATATTGCCCGATTTAGAAATATATTTGATTTTCAATTCCTATAAGGATGTGTTGTGCTATATATACGACTTAAGTGCATATAAGAATATACGCGTCTTTTTGAACTGCGTTTTATACGTACATTTTCATAGGAAGTGTTCAACATGAAAGTTGTAGATCTCGACGAGATCTACAACTTTCATGTTGAACACTTTTTGATTTGAAACAATTTAGACCTCCGATTTGTCCCCGGAAAAAAGTCATGCTAACATATGCACAGATGCGTGACTTTTTTCGGGGGACAAATAGAGGGCTTAAACTGCTTCAAATCAAAAAATGTTCAACATGAAAGTTGTAGATTTCAATGAGATCTACAACTTTCCTGTTGAACACTTTTTGATTTGAAGCAGTTTAGACCCTCTATTTGGGCTCCGAAAAAAGTCACGCCGAAAATTTGTACGGACGACTCGTTCTGTGCGTGTCTTATTTCGGGTCCAAATTGGATGCCTAAACGGTTTCAAATCAAAAAATGATCAACATGAAAGTTGTAGATCTCGATGACCTACAATTTTCATGTTGATTACTTTTTCAAATGAGAAACATTTGAGACTCAAAATTCAAAAATGCAAAAAAAATAAGAATGGTTTGCTAGTAGTATTTTTTGGGAAGAGATAAAAATGCAAAAAATGACTGAATCTGCTTTTTTCTGGTTTGCTAGTAACCAAAGTGAGTTTGCTAATAACAGCACCCTTTTTTTTATCATATGCCCAAATCAAATTCTAAGTATCACCTTGTCAGTCGTAGGACAATGAGTGCTTGTATATAATTGAACTCATTTGATATTTTTTAACAAAGGCTTTACCATGTCAGTCGTAGGACAATGAGTATTTGTATTTCAGTTTGTGTAGCATTTCAGTTGCATTTAAGCATGATTTATATTATGATAGGGGGAATGATTTGCAAGAGCATTTTTAATAAGAGGAGAGTCACACCCTATAGAGCCCGTCATTGGCAGAAGCAGATACTTCATGTCTATTTTGTGAACTTTAATTTTCATTGTTTATTGAATTTTGATAAGAGGAAAGCTTGTTGAGTTTGGATTAACTATGTCTTTGTTTGGCAGGGCTTATTTGCTCAAATTAGTCTTCATTCTTCGTCCTCTCGCCACTGACTTTGCCCGATTCATCCTAGATTGTTTGTCTGTTAGTCATCATCGTCAATGAACGGTATCGACCTTGTGCTGCAGGACATAGTGAAAACACAACGATCGGTGGAGACCCTCGTCCGTCGCTGCACTGAAATTCCGCCAGAATTGAATCCGACCCAAACGCCGTCATTCTATTCGTCAGCATTTGACCCTCCCCCCCACCCCCCCCCCCCCCCCGTCGGGCCCAAACTCCAGTCGACTTAATCCGACTGATTTTGCGTGATTCTCATTTTATCCCCCCCTTTACGCGATTATCTCCCTTTTCTCCCGCTTATCTCCTTCTCTCCCCCTACCTTTCTCTCCCGCTGCCTCTCTCTCGCTCGCCCTTCTCTCTGCAACGATGGCGGTGGCGATTTCGCTTGCCGATCTCTCTCTTCCCAGGTTTTGGGACGGCGTTGGCGATTTTCTTTCTGCAACGATTTCGCCGCTCCCAACTCTCCTCCCCGATCTCCACAACCAGCTTCGCTTCCAGCTGCCGTCCGACACCCCACTCCAAGACGCGCCGCCGCCACTCCCGACTCCCGATCCCGCACCTCCAAACTCCCGATCCTGTTTCCCCCCGGCTCATCCACCACATCTCGCGACCAGCCGCTGCTCCTCCTTCCAGTTCGGTGGCTCTCCCAAAACAGAGGAATTTCAGAAGCTACAGTAAAAACAGAGTTTTGTAAAAGGGCAGCGGGACTTCAAATGGACAGAGCTTTGGAATCAAACGCTTGCTGGTTTTCATGGCGAAGGTCTTTATTCCTTCCTATAATCATTTCTTCCTTCTGGAGATTTCTTTTATGATGAGTCCACACAGGTAATCAATTGGTCTAAGTAGTAAGCTTGCTCTTAAATAGTAAATAAGAACGGATTAGCATTTTAAGTAAGTGTGGATGATGAATCTCATGCTGTTGTCATTCATTTGATAGAGTTGGAAGAACTGCAAGATTGGATGAAAAAGGAGAGGCCTTGTTATTCCTTCAACCGGTTGAAATCGATTATTTACATGATTTGAAGCTGCACGGTGTCTCTCTAAGTGAATACCCACTCCAAAGGATTTTTTTTTAATGGCCAGCAGCAACATAATCAGAAGTTGATATACTTAGATACAAATCCCTCCTTGTTATTGCTTCAGAAGGGTCTTGAAAGTTTCATTTCTTCTCAGGTATAATAAATTCATCCCATTTTCTTTTTATCATTCCTATAATGTTTCATTATCATTTTTTGTTGCATGAAAATTTCTTTCTTGTAGCCTTAGTTTATCATTTCTTCTTTCCTGTGTTTGTTTTTCCTTTGTATATTCTTTGCCCTGCTCTCCTTCTCTTTCTTTGACTTCATGAAAAAAGCTTTAAAGATTGACTGCTCGTTGAATTGTTAGTTGTTCTATTTAAAAATAAATGAATAAATCAGTTTAACAGATTATTTATTAATTATGTTTACTTTATGGTACTATAATAATAAAGTTTATGATAGTATTTATTTGAATACTGAATGTCTATGTAGAAATTATGACCGTAATAGATGGATATGAATGGAATGAGTATTTGGCGAAGGTCTTTATTCCTTCCTTATTTGAATACTGAATGTCTATGTAGAAGCATTATGACCGTAATAGATGGATATGAATGGAATGAGTATTTTAGTTTCTCATCTCATCTTGCATGTGTTCATCTTCCCTTCCCGTCCTTCTTGCCCGGGCCTGAAGATATTTTTTGTTCCCAATATTGCACTGACGGTAAGTAATTCGTCAAACACTTAGTGTAGGTGTCATTGCCATCCAATAGTCATTTCTTTCTGCTATTGTTAAGGGACCAAATTCACTTCATTCATATTGTTTATGGAAACTATTGATCATTTAATTTTGTAGACCCGGAACTGCTAATTTTTGTAGTTCAACTGCAATTGTGGTGATGCGATTATGTGTGATTTTGAGTAGAGTTGGAGCGAGCCGACTTTGAATTTGAATCGAAACTTTCAATGTAGTGTCGAGAAAGTTTTAGTAGAGCTGAAAACTATCGAATTCAGTCATGGTTGAGTTTGTTTGATCTTAGTCATGGTTGAGTTTGTTTGAAAATATAGATAGAGTAAATGTGACAAAAAGAATGAATTATTCAGTCATGGTAAGTAATATGAATTATTCATTACAACAATGGTGAGTTTTCCCCTGCCTATTGATCTCTCTTTTAATTCATTAATTTGACAAAAATAATGATATCGGAATTGCGAAAAAAGTACCATTTCATGAACTGATGATGAGCCAAAAATGACAATCTGAGAATTGGTTTTTGAGTTTTGATCACAAGTTTCATTAATCTCTTCTTTTTTTTCGTGCAATTCCTTCTAGATTGAACATTTTTTTAGCATTTCATTACACCAAAATTACCATGAAGCCCTATATTTTGAAACAAGTATCTTGTAATGTTGATACCATTGTGAAACTGTCATGTGTCAACTAACTATATATGACAGTTTTGATCACAGGTTTCACTACAGCTAAAAATGTCATATAGTGTGTCAACTGCACTTTTTTTCTTCTAAAGATCAAAGGAGAGATTGAAATGAGTAAATGTTTGCCATGAAATCAAATTCATCTGAATTTTCACTTTCTAATCATTTTGAATTATTGAGCAGATTATCCAATTCGGGACTATAAACATATTTTAGAAGCCAATGTTCTTTGCAGTTTCCGATCTTGACCGACAATTCGCTGCTTCTCTTCAGGGCAAGCACCCAAACCTATTAAACTGAGCTTTTATTTTGTTTTTTTATTACGTCAAAAAGAATATAACTGCACCAGTGATTTATTTCTATAGATGCTTGTGTGTTGACCATGGCAGAATTTGCGGAGGTGATGGAGAGAATCTAAATGGTTTAATATATGGATGTTTATTAGGGATTCATCATTCATGAGTTATTTATAGAGTTTTTTTGTATGCCCACCACCCTGTATGAAATGTCTCTCTAATATAAAATATTTCAATGTGGTGAATATCATTGCCTGTGTTTCACTAAATATTTCAACTGCTTCTTGCTTATATAAAGTTTAATGATATATTTAATTCTTCAATAAGTAAATTATGTGTTTCTAAGCAGTGAGTGAGTGCAATGAGTCAACTAACTGCATAGAATTATCAAGCAGTAACTCGCATATGCTTGGAACTGCCAGAGCAGATCAGCGTGGTTAGGTAGAAGCAGAACAAACACGGTCATGGCTTCCCCCCCCCTATTAGCTGTACGAAAAAAACGCTCGTTGTTTCCGCCCTCCGCCGCTCTTGTTTTCCGCCTCTGCCGCCGGCATGTAAATCCTTCCAGATCCCTCCTCCTAAGTTGGAGCGTCACCAATTCATGTCTCTTCCGGGGCTTTCTAAACGCCGCCGAGATCACAGGGAGATCGGCGTTTGCTGATCTGTACAACTTCCTGAGATCGACGCGGGACAGGAAGGAGGCAGATGAATTCGATGTTGCAATCGAAGCGAAGCGAAGCATCGGCCCATTGTCGCTTCAATATTAAAATCTTCGACAATAAGTTGGATTTTTTGGAAAAAAAAAACACATTTTTGAGTAGGACATGAATTTTTCTAGCAATGATGCCAACATAGAAATCGAATTTGTTGAGCTTTAAAGTGGAAATTCGAAATTGTTCATTTTTAAGCATTATTTATGCATGCTTTCACTGAAGTTTTGGATCGTTGGATCACCGTAAATTAAATGGATCAAAATGTTCATGATGTTTGGCTTTGATTGCTTGGGAATGAGATTGTCATTTATAAGCGCAAAGGCACTTTCAAATCGATTGATTGCATACATTGATATAATAATAATGAAAATGCAGTAGTTAAATAGTAGCAGCAGTAAAATGTATGTATGCATGTGATTGACAGGGTGTGGTTGGGTCTGGCTTGATAGTATCCGTGCTGGCTTGGTGCATAAGAAAGAAGGGCATGTTGTATGCCTAGGTGTTTAATCCTCTCTTGCTTGTGATTGTCTTCATTTTTGGATCTCTATTTTAAAATGAAAAGTTACATCTGGTAAGGTATGCACAATTCATCAATCTTTTTTATTACAAAATCAAAAGTGTTGTTTTTAAAACTATATATTGCAGTGTTATTGGCGTTGTGCTAATTGTGATTGGATTGCACCTGGTGTTGTGGGGGCAAAGGGAAAGAGGTGCAGCAGTAACAGTTGGAAATTTTCTTGCAGATGTGGTGGCTGTGGTGGAGGAGCCTAGAGGAACCCTGCGGCAGAAGGCGGCTGATTCTGGTTAAGGAGGAAGCCTGTTTCTTGTTCATGACGTACTTTTGTCATGTCTTTTTTTGGTAGCATATAATACATGTCACAAAAATTTTAAGAAAGAGTGAGTTGGAACATTAATTAGGGGCACTCTTAAATTCAATATTTGTATAGAACACACTCAACTTTACCAAGGGAAATTCTATAATGATTGGAAGAATATACACAGATTAACCAAATGCTTATTAAAGCTTTCTACTGTTGGTATGAATTATTTTTGAAAGTGCTGAGCTCTTAAGGAATTATACTTTTCATGAATGCCCATTTTCTTTTATCATCGCCTCAAGCCTTGCACCAGCTTTTACGCAGAAGAAATGTAAGTTTAAATGAGGGTCAGTCAAGAGCCGACCATTATAATGACCTTTATCATATTGAGCACCCAGCTAAATGGGCCCTGAGGTACCCACAATGCTTGCACAACCAAAATTTAATGCTAACATTGGGTGAATCATGCATGAATATATGCTTGTATTCCACTTATTACTATCCACATGCATGCATGTTGAGCATCAAATATCATAATTAGTAAACAACACAAGGGCAATTATGCTACAAAACAATATGCCGCTTAGTACCCCTTGTAATTTGCTCCGCGAGTTTCACATCAAGCACAATCATCCAGTTTTCTTCTAGTTCACTGCCATCTCAGTTCTAACAAGCATTCACCAAACATGCAATTTATGCATACTAAATTGACTGAATACCTCTAAAAAACTAGAAGAAAATGTTTACAAGCAAAGAGCTGCCAATTATGGAATCATTTTCTTCTAGTTTTAACTACGATGATATTTTGTTAAAAAACATCGTGATATAGTTAATATTTTTCTCGACGTTTCTTAGAAAGTGTCGCGATAGATCAATTATTTATCATGATGTTTTTTGAAAAAGTGTTACGATAAAACAACTACCAATTATGACGTTTTTTTGAAAGCGTCGAAAAAGCTACGGCGACGTCCGCAATCACGACGATTTGGTGGCGTTTTTATAAACGTCACGAAAATTACCACAATGCTTAAAAATCGTCGCTAAAGACAAAAAAATGTCGCCGTATAACAATTTTGTTGTGATGGTTCAGGAATGATGTTTGATCTAATTATTTTTAATAGCTAGCAAAATACTTGTTATTTGACTTGGTGATTTGTTTTTGTATTGTGTTAATGATCATGAAAAGGTGTTCGTTGCAGAAAATCACATAGATGGAATGGATAAAGTGTCAAAATTCTTAATGGAATGGGTAGCCTATCAAAAGAGCTTGTAGAAAGCACCGCATAAAAAATGTTCAATAAAAACTTAGAAACATTAAAGAGATGTCAATTGACTCCCAAGGTTTGTACAGTAGTTTATATATATACATTCGTGTTGAGTCTTTTTCCATTTGGATGCCACCGAACAAAACTCATATGACCACATCTCTCCCTCCCTTTTTTTTTTATTTCTTCCCCTCTTCTCTCTTTCTCCCCCCCCCCCTTTTTCCCCCTCCCCCTCTTTTCTTTCTCCCCCCTCCCCCCTTTTTTCCCCCTCATACCGGAGTGGAACCCGGCGGCCCCCCCCGGTCGGGCCTCACTTCGGTCCGACTGAATCGGACTGAAGATTCAGTATTCCGGAAATACCCTCCCGCCTGATCGAAAGAAAAGAAATTATGGCTCTTCTTTCTCGCGATCTGCCCGTTATGCTAGCTTCCCCGCTCGAGTTTCTTCCCTCTCCATTCATCTCCAGCATCGCGTATGCATCTCAGCGATGAATCTCATTTCACCAAAACAACCAGCGGGTCATCGTGTCTGTGCTCCGATTCATCCCGCCGCGGAAAGGGTGTCAAGGGTTTGGACAAGGGTGGGGCGAAGCGCCACCGGACGGTTCTCCGAAACAAAATTAAGCTCATCACGAAGCCGACTATTTGCCTCTTGGATCGACATGGAGGTGTGAAGGGCATCAGCGACCTAACCTACATGGAGCAAGCTCGCGGGAATCAGTCACCGCCAAGGACAGGGGCGGACCACTTCAATGGGGAAAAAGAACTACAGCAAAAGGCTAACATGTGTCAACTCAAAGCTGGAGTCAAGCCTACCGGATCAGGTGAAGGGACTACTGGATTCTTCTGACGCCATTGATGAGCTTTTTGATGAGAACTCCTCCTCACATTCTGTTTCTAAAATTGCTGCTTTGGAGGTTTCGGTGGAAGCAGGTCCTGTACATATTGATGTTGATCCAAACTGCTCATCAGGTGTTTGAGAAAATGCCGCAAAGAGTGATGCAAAAATTCTGCTTAGGCCAAAGCCTGCTGTTCGACACCAATTCAATCATAACGCAAGACTGTATATCCCTGGGTCAGTGGAAGCCTTAATGAAGTTGGGTGGAAGTTCCGGCAGTCTTCCGCCGCCGGCTAGAAAATTGCACGTGAACCGACCTATTAGTGCACAGTCGAATGATGTACTTGGCACACACACGGCTACTATACAAAATGAATGGAGTCATTGGTCTCAATGAAGATGAAGCCTTAATGAAGATGGCTTTTTGAACGACCGGTTCAACATGGCTTTCTAAAAACCACTTTCTCAGTTTTCAACATCAATAAAGAGGATCTCGAACACCTACTGGTAATTATACATCTGCATTTTCAGCAACACCTTACCAATGGTGTCATTATTATGGTTCATCTTTAGTTCTCCAAGGTTACTTAGGAATGTTCTTAGACATATAATAGTATATATCGAGCTCTCTCGGGTGTTTCATTTTTTTCTCTGTTATGTCATCAAGTGGCATTAATTTTATTAATTGGTGGTTTGCATTTCTAGGACTTAAACTTTCAATCAAAGTATATTCCATATTTTATCTTCACAATATATGAAAGCTTATAAACTTGACCATTGTGAAGGCTGGAAAAGGGAAGACGTCACGATAAATGTGAACTTCAATATTTTTGTTGCATCGCAAAGTGGTCTTGAAAGTGCTGCTTATTCACAGTTCTCATCTCCATCTTCAAGCTCCATATCTCAAAGCATGTGCTGATGCCAGTTTTTGAAATGAAAACAACTATGGAAGTAAGTATCAAATATCAATATTTTATTCCTATTTTTCAATCACTTGTCTTTTTTATAACATGTCACTATTCTTGCTACATGATCTTATTATTAAGGTTAGAGAGCATGAGGTAGAGATATCACTATTAAGGAAGCATACTAAATTATTTTAATATGCCATCTAATTTCATGCAATGTTCTGATGTTAATGCATTGTTTTATTAATATAGTAGGATATTTTAAAGATTTAAAAAATCCCTTTAATTTTGGAATTTGACGAAGGTTTCTTAAATGCTTGGTGAATGTTTTGATATTTGTTCCTTTTCTTTATATTGATTGGGATTCAATAATAGTTTTTTATCTTTAAGATTGGTTGTCGCAAGACCATTTTGCATAAACAAAATTGTAATGACGTCATGGAAGCAACAGTCAGTTTGGAGATCAAGTCTACTTTTTGTAGGTAATAGATTTGAAGCAGGTATTATGAATCATGCAACAAATACATTATGTTTCCACCTCTGTTTCCATGATGGTAGCCACATTGTTCTTTAGGTACTAATAGAGACCCACTTTTTAAATAGATGTGTGTGATGATAAGATTCAAAGTTGCTCACAAACCACGCATATATGCATATCTATATCCCCAATCATTTTAATTACTTGTTTTCCTGGTGAAAGCCACTGAGATTTGCAGTAAGTAGAGTAGATTGAATGATAGGTCTATTCTCAGGTACGATTCTCGTTTGTAATCTAAATATAATGCATGTTTATCCACATGTAGTTAAGATAAATTGCAATGGCTGCAACTCTAGTTCATCTAAACTGCAGTTACTTCAGGTATAATTCATTTCATTTCAACTATACGTCTGCTTAGTTTGATGATCAATTATTCAGTCAAATTTATATGCTACAATCAATCAGCCATTAATGATAAAATTTGTCGATCTAGCTGCTATCAATTGGTAACCAAATCCAACCTCGCTACCAAACTTATCCTTCTTTGGTAGATCGAAGTTGATAGCATCTGATCATGTAAAAGGTAATTTTAGCGAGTGAGTAATGGAGTGTTTTACTTTTTATAATATCTCTTATTTCACCATCAAAATTCATCAAGAAAAAACATGTCAAATATTTCATTACAACTATGGCATTATTTTTTTTAACAAGCGTACGACAATTATGAATTTTTCATTGATTCTCTCTTAAAATGTCGTTTTAACAAATGTTCAGATTTTAGGGCTCCACTACTTCCTTGTCATATTATATCACTCAATCTCCAGGTAATAGAAAGAGAAGATGAACTCTGCTCGGTCTCTAGGCCGCCATATGAGAAGATTAACTCTGCTCGATCTCCTGGCCGCTGGAAGAAGGTGACTGGCTTTCTCTCAGATTTTTTTTAATTGTTTGATGTACAGTTTTTGGAGGTGCTACTTAGAGTAGTTTGCGTGCAGTTTTGTGATTAAAGCGGGTATTTCATGGTGTTTGAAGAAACTAAGCTTCATAATTTTATTTTATGCAAATAGCTGCATAAAATAATTGGAGATGAAGGCTGTTGCTGTTGATGAAAGTTCCCATGGGATGAAGGCTGTTGTTGTTGTTGTTGTCATGTTGTTTGGGGTGGAAAGTGGAGTTGAAAATTTATGTAGAAAAATGTAGGGTATGTTTGGCATTGTGGCGGAGTTCTTGAACGAGATGGTTTTAACTGTTGTTTGTGATTGCCAATGTTGCGGCAAGGGTGGTAAGAGCTGATGGGAGCCTGTTTGCTCGTACTTTTGGTGGCAAGTATGTGGGCTGGTATAGGTTTCAGCCCAACCGAAACCAATCAAAAATCTGGAAGTGTATTTCTCTTGGTAGCGAGCTTGTGGAGAGGCAAACCCTCTGGATGGTGGGGGATGGGGCTGCAATTTCAACGATGGATGATACCTGAGTTGGTGCTCTCCCTCTCAAAAAATGGCCAACCTTTATAGACATCGATGCCATGCCCAATGTTGTGGCTGATTTCTTGGACCCAAACTACAACTGGATGACCGAGAAACTTGCAGGCTTTGGCAAAATTTTAATTGAGGTTATCTTAGGCTTACCAAGGGACAATATTGGGGGCCAGATAGACTCATCTGGGCGCATTCCGAGAAATCAGCAATGGAGGCCTCTATTATCTACAACCTGGACAGCCCGAAGAGTATGCTTATTTCTAACTGTCCGCAGAGCCGGAGACAACCCTGAACCTCGAAGAATAAAAGTTGAATGAAATATGATTATTGATACTAGAAAATCATTAACAGACACGTAATGAAAAAAAACTCATTTTTTGTCATTTGACTATGATAAATAATGTCCTAATGAGTAGTAACAACATCATCGGACACTTGTGGAAAGATCAGCTGGTGCTGGCCAAGAAGATTTGATCATGGGCTGCACTTCATCATCCAATGTAAGTGATCAAACCATCATCAACTTGTTAGCGGGTGATAAAACCCAAAACATATCATTACTTAAATTACTTGCAAGCAAAGCCAGCGAAAACTCTCTGCTCTCGACATGGGTTATGATAGAAAATTTTAATTGGACAACTTATTTTCAATTCATTGGTGTTACTGTAATGTTGATACAATTGTGAAACTGCCATGTGTCAACTAACTATATATGACAGTTTTGATCACAGGTTTCACTATAGCTAAAAATGTCATATAGTCTGTCAACTGCACTATTTTTCTTCTGAAGATCAAAGGAGAGATTGAAATGAGTAAATGTTTGCCATGAAATCAAATTTATCTGATCTTTCACTTTCTAATCATTTTGAATTATTGAGCAGATTATCCAATTCGGGACTATAAACATATTTTAGAAGCCAATGTTCTTTGCAGTTTCCGATCTTGACCGTCGCCTCATCGAGGATGGCATCAGCAACACGATATTGACGCTTCCATTGGCGATGCAGCAAGATTCTTCCATGTATGTTAATCGGGCTCGATGGAGTGATGATGGCAAGTATTGTGGTGAGTTCAAAATAAAAAATCAAATTAGTCTTTCCTTACAATTTTCATTAATGCATAGAAAATGAAATGAGTTGAGAAGTAAAATGTTCTGTACATCTGCCAAGCATGCATGGTGATTACTCTTTTAATTTCAGGCGCTGCATACTCCAAGCACCTCATGCACCTCTACTTGTTCAATGAGCCTAATGAACTATTACTTCATTTAGAGGTACATTGCATCTATTTTTTTTCTTATAGCATTTGCGAGAGAAATGATTTTATTGATATCTATAAGGTTAAATTTTGCTTTTTTTATATAAGATTGATTCTCATATTGGTGGAGTAAATGCCATTGGTTTCTGGAAACCAAACAACGAATTTTTCATAGTGACTTGTGGAGATGACAAGACTATCAAGGTTAGGAAGATTTCAAACAGGATATTGTTCCAATTATCATCAATTTTTCGATCATTTGTTTTTCCATCTTCAGTTAATTAATTACATCCTTTTTCTTAAGGCTTTGTTCATTTTGATGGAATTGGGGATTTGAAATTAGAAGTGGAGATCTATTTTCATTGGAATTGGACCTTAATTTAAGTTTTGAATTTCCAATTTTGTTCAACCAACCGGACCGTAAAAGCTTGTCATTTACTGATATCTAAGCCTTTTTGTTGGCATTTCGAAGGAAATAACGATCTTGGCTAAGTCAATGTTTATAGTGATCTTGTGGTAGGTTATTGAGTGCTTATTTTATAATTTGATGCTCAAGTAGGTGGATATAATTGTAGTTTCCTTCTTATATAATTTCTTGTCATGAATACTTCAAAGTTTGAAAAGGTCAACATTTGTGTGTTTCTTGAATGTTGAGGGCATTGAGGATGGCCTGTGGAGAAGGCTTCTCAGGCAACCCCTGCAACTATCATTAGCACTGGAAGGTGCATCTTATTGTTCAAGAGCAAATCTGAACAATAATCATCTGAGAGCTTGTGTTTTATATTATCTTATTGCAATTTCTACAATAAACTAGATTGAGCTTGAGGTTTTCTATTGGAATGTCAGAAAAAAAAATTCAGACTGAGTTTGAGTTTAATCTTATTGCAATTCATGCACGCCTCAATCTAAGAGCTTGATTTTAATCCTCATATGTGGCTGGGCAAGTTTCTTATTGATTTAATTGTTAGGATTCAATAGCCAAACCTTTAAGCCCATGCGATAAGGTATCTAATGGATCTCATTTATCAACAATCTCCTTCAAACTTTCTTAATCATTCAAATGAATTTTATCGGTTTCTGAATTTGATGATGAGCTTGAGATTATGAAAACCATGATTCATGAAATTGGGGTTATTTATATTGTTTTTGTCTTGCTGATTATTTGTTTGTGCTTTGCATAATTTTGTTGTGAAAAAATAATTTTGGGCCACCTCTGGTAACAATGGTTCCATCATAACTACCTAGCTAACAACACATTTAAAATTTTGATTTCTTGTACCATTGGTTTTGTCTGGACCTCAATATGCCATGTTTTCATGCAGGCAATACAATCTGGGAAGAGAACAGTTGGAAGGCTCGTCGTACAATCACGGAGTAGATGTGTAGTTGTAAACAAAGAATATATTGTTATTATTATTGTATCTCTCAAACATAAAAAATATCAACATAGCATTATGTTTTGTACTTTAGATCTATCTTTTTAAACTTAAAATTGCTATTTAAATTTCTCATGTTTAATTAGTGTTGTCACTTCTATTTGGGTTTGTATATATATATCTGCTTAATTTATTCTTAAATTTATCTTTTTATGATTACCATTAGCAAGTAAGATAACTTTCATATGCTAATGATAACTCAAAACAAAGTTTTATTTTGCTACCTAGTTGTCATTTATTACCAGAGAGGAATAAATATATGAACAATTGATTGGATTATGTTTTGATTTTTTTGCTCAAAACATGTATGAGGTAAAAGGAAGCCGCTGACTTTGCCTGATCCATCCAAGATTGTCTGCTCGTTAGTCATCATCGTCAATGAACGATATCGATCTTGTGCTGTGGGACATTGTGAAAACACAACAATCGGAGGAGACCCTCGTCCGTCGTTGCCCTGAAATTTCACCGGAATCAATTCTGATCCAAACGCGGTCATTCAATTCTTCAGCATTCGACCGCCCCACTAGTGAGTCGTGCGTTTGTGGCAAGCAATCTGACACGTTGAACAATATTCAGGAGAATTGGATGATCGTAGGAGCATAATTTGGATGGTAGCCGCCAGATTCGGGCCCGTTCTATGCTCGTTGGTGTTCACATGCTTCATCTCTTTCGATGCTCTGTTTTCTCTTTGAGGCATTGAACTTCAATTGTTTGGATCTGGGATTTGTTTTGTCTATTTTGTTGAAGATGTTGTTTTGGTTTAGTTTATCTGTTGATGGGAATGAGGTTATTCTTTCAGTGGATTTTCTTATCCGATGCTATAGATTTAGTATATATAAATAAAATATCTTTTAATCTGTTTGGTCTATTTTATTTAACTCTTGTTTTGCTTGATTTCTTAACAGTCTCATTTATTTGGCTTAATACGAAGAGTTAATATCTTCAAACAATTTGTATTTTGTAATATTAACACCGAAAAAATTTATGAAAAGTACAAAATTGTCATATGATGTTCACTCTGTAGTTGTGTTCTCCATATTTTCATGCTCTGATGTCCATTGGAACTTGAAAGAATTTTTTTAACTATCAAATATGTTGAGCCTTGTTTATTTCCTTCAATTAGAGTTAGCATAATCTCCACCAACACATTAATCAGGTGAAAATATATAAAGCATGATTGTTTGAGTTTTAAGATAAAAATCACTTATTTAATAGATTTGTTTGAGGTTTAATATTGAAAAATAGTTTGGTTAAAGAAGGTTTTCTTAGTTGTTATGGCTCAAGGGCTTTGTTTGGCACGACGATCGTAGTCATGAACGTGGTGATAGTCATGAACGTGGTGGTTATGAACCATCGTTCATCAATGCCCGACCTCGTGTAAGAAACTTCATCCACGTACTTTTATGTTCAAAACTAATTTTCTTATAATGGTTACGGTCATAACCATTGTCATTTGTCTAAGCACATCGGAGCAAAAATGTCGCATCAAAAAGCCAAGATAAATTCAATTTTGTGAAGGTGAGAGATTATTCCACCCAATAATCTAAGCTTAGGGTTGAAAGTCAACCACAAGAGATTTTAACACAACATATATTTTGTGTGCCATAAAATCATGCGGTCGTAACCGCTTGACCGGTGAAAATAAGTTCTCTCAAATAAAGCCTAAATCTCGCGTGCCATAAAATCATCAGTGTACCCGAAAGTCACATGCAATCTTGTTCATAGTGAACCATGATTATAACATCCTCCCTTCCTTTTTTTCTTCTCTCTTTTTTCCTCTCCCCTTCCCTCAATTTTTTTTCCTTTTCCTCCTCTTTCTTTTCCCTCTCCCCCCTTTCCTCCCCCCCTCCCCCTCTTTTTCTCTCTTCCCTCTCCCCTCCCCCCTTTTTTTCCCCCTCATACCGGAGTGGAACCCGGCGGCCCCCCCCCCACCCCCCACCCCCCACAAGTGATCTGTGCGTTTGTGGCTAGCAATCTAGAAAGTTGAACAAGATTTAAGAGGATTGGTTTGGAGATGATTCAACTGAATTGGCTAAGATTGAAGCCACAGTCATTCTCTTCATGAGCCTTTCTGAAGATCTAAAAGTTACGTGGATTACGACTCGCTATAAGAATCACTCTGAGTAGAAGATGATGTTGAGATTTTATTTGTGTAAGTGAACATGTAGCTTTTCTTTAATGTTGTATGATATGTTAATTGTTAATGTTATTGTGAACATGTTAGCGAATATATAACTTCTATTTTAGATGTTTTATTCCTGTGAACAATAAGCAATGATACAATGATGTCCATTTATATTTTCTACATTAGGTATGCATTTTATACCTCTTCATTTTGGTATGTTTTAAAGTTTGTAAATAATTTTTTTACCAAGTGTTGGAAGATATCACAAATAGTTTGTAATTGAACAAATTTCAGCTCACTTGATCAGACGTAAATGATAGGTTTTTTGTGATCAATTTCTAACAATGACAATATGTTGAATCAATGAGCACAGTTCATTAGCACCTGCAAATTCATAATGCATTCGGTTTGACCTACCTGCGCTTGTTGAGAAATGCATGAACAGGGTAAATCTTAGTGTACATGAATTAGAATTGGAGAAGTTCATAACCCATGATGTGCCTCTATCTGAGATCAATAAGGCATTTGAATACTTGATCAAAGGAGAAAGTCTTCAATGTGTAATCTGTATGGAGTGAAGTCACCGCCAATCAAAGGTGGAAGCATGCACTAAGTAACTCTCTTCATGACAATGAGGAGCTTTTAGCTTTTTTTTTTCTTTCTTCATTTTATTTGTTGTTACTTCTTGGTTGAAAAGCCTGACTTGTGTTTGAAGAACTTCAACAATAGTGCAAGCTTCAGATGTTTTTTTCTATGAATCTCTCCTAATGGTGGAATACCTAAAATATAAATTCATATGATATCTCATGTCAATAATTGTTAAGTTGAGGACAAAAAATTATGTAAATCTTATTAGAGGAAGACTTAGATGTCCATGATTTTGTTGCTAACACAAAATCATGATCACCATAAACAAAGAAGCTGCTCATTTTTTAAATGGAGAATTATTGTAAGGTCATCTTATTATGTTTCAAAACATATTCAAAATGTCATAACAAATAATTATTGATTTACTTTTGTCACTTGAATCACATCGTAGATCGTGGCTCAAGCAAAACTAATGCATGAGAAGTGCGTTCAATTACATTATATATTTTAACTCGAAATGAATCCATTAGACTACGTGTGTTTTCAACACCCAATGTAATTAGCAGCTATTTTTTTGAGGGTCTAATTGTTTTAGTTCAACTATCAATGAATCAATAATACGTACATGTGTAGACCTCTTTCTCTGTAGCAAATAGGTAAATGTGGCTTATTTAGCTATCCCAAATAGATTAATATGCTAACATGAAACAATCTAAAACATAAAGAGCATAATACGTTCTTCGGTCAAGAACAACCTATGTCTATAGAATGCATAGAGTTTGAGTAAAATCTATGGTTGAACAATGAACAAAAATACTATGAGGTCCTAAATAAAAAAATTCTTTCCAAGAGCGCTTTCCTCACAATCCTCTGCAAGGGCCATGAACCTTAATCTTCGTCGGTGCATATGCAATTTGTAAGTATTCTATCATAAACTCAGTTTCTTGGGAAATTTAGAATTCAAAATATCTCCAACAATTACTAATTCCAACAAAGATAATATATTGACTTTTCACGAGAAATATACATGTAAATAAACTAATAAATTCAATGAAGATATGTTTATGGTTTATTCATTGCTTAATATATTGTGAAAAACCTCATTTAATTAGCTTAAATAACATTTCCCTCTTCTCTCATTCTCCCTCTCTCCCCATTTTCTTCTCCTCCCCCTCTTTTTCTTTCTCTCTCTCTCTCTCTCCCCCCCCCCCCCCCCCTTTCCCTTTCATACCGGAGAGGAACCCCCCCCCCCCCCCCCCCACCCCCCCACACACACACACACCACGAGGTAAGCCCCCTCAGTTGACTTTCAATATTAAGTACGGTGAAAAATGATCAGAGGAGTCGCATATGGAATCGAAATCATATCAATCGTGTACTCCGATGAATAGCGATCGTTTTCTCAAATCAAAAATAAATATATAGAATTATGAAAGCAGATGCATTCAAACAGACAATACAAATAAAACCAGAAGGGTTCAATTATTGGAGTACCTCTTCATAAGACATAAGCCCTGGCACTAGTTCTCAACCAGACGGGTTCAATTATGCTGCTACAGCAAGTCGATCAAAAACAGGCTAGGTGGTGAGAATGGGGGGCAGATATTCAGCCTTCGTGCCAAGGATCCGGGCTTTGGTATCCGGGAAGAACTCCATTCCGGGTAACTCGGTCACATCGCCATCGACAGTGACTCCGATGGGGTAGCTGAGGAGATGCCCGGGAAGATCCCGCTCAAGCGTCTCGCTCGAGTATATATCCCAGTATTTTTCGGCAATCCTGTTCACCTTCTGCACACACTCCGAGCTCTCAGGGCGGAGGAAGACGTCGTCGAGCATGCCAAGGTGCTCGTACCACAGCGCCAGGCGGAAGCCATGAATTTGTCCCTTGGGCACTTCTTGCCTCGACAGATAGTTAGTCTGGTACGCGCCCATGGCGATTTCCGAGTCTCTCGCTCCGTCCATTGATCGCTGATTGATGTTGGCGGATCCAATGATGATATACTCGTCATCAACTGCAATAACCAAACTAATGTGATTAATTTGATGGTGTCGCATAGTTTATCTTTTATATGTGGAATAAAAAAAGGGCAGACCGGTGCACAAAGGCATCCCCACGCAGTGAGTGTCCGGGGAAGAGTCTCACCACAAGGGTGAAATGTAGGCAAACCTTACCATGCATTTTTCCAAGAGGCTGCTTCAGGACTCGAACCCGCAACCTCAAGGTCACAAGGCAACACCTCAACCGGTGTACCAAGGCTCCCCTTCTCTTTTATATAAGAAATATAGATTAAAAATTCAAATTAAATTTTAATTAAATTGAAGTCTTGCATTCCCTAAATCTAATATGATGCTTTGAAATTTTTTGCCTTTTTTTATTGAATGAGAAGATTTTTCAAACTCATGCTTCTCCATTTAAACTAGTGATACGGGACAGGCGTCACACCTGTCCGCCACCCTGGAGTCCCACCAGGGCCCACCTGGAGTGAGCACAAGGCGGCTTTCATCAGGACCGCGGCCTGTTCATCCCAATCAGCTCTCCGTCATGGAGTCACCACCATGCGGCAGGTTGTTGAGGTCGGGGCTCGATCCCCAGACCTCCAAGATAAGAGGCCTTCACCAACACTCTCATCACCAACTGAGCCGCGGATCAGTTGGTGATGAGAGCACTGGTGAAGGCCTCTTATCTAGGAGGTCTGGGGATCGAGCCCTGGCCTCAACAACCTGCCGCATGGTGGTGACTCCATGACGGAGAGCTGGTTGGGGTGTACGGGCCGCAACCCTGATGAAAGTCGCCTAATGCTGACTCCAGGTGGGATTTCAGGGTGGCGGGCAGGTGTGACGCCTGTCCCGCATCAACTAGTCTAGTAAATTGATGAGAATAAAAAGAACTACTAATACTACTATTAAATTTTTAAATGGTTATATAAAACATAATCTCTAAATTTATTATAACTAATAGGTTTTATATTTTGATGTATCGTAGGCTTTACTTTTTTGTGGACTATAGCATTAATAGAAATAATAGCAAGTATTTAGGGCCTGTTGGGAATGTTGGTGCTGCCATTCCAAATCCGCAGACATACGCGGTCTGCAGTCGAAACAGAACTGGAGATTACAGCGCAACCAAAAATTTATCCACAGACTGCGGCGACATTCCGCAAAATCTGCAATGCAGCAAAAACACTGCCCCTAACGAGCCCCAAATCTCCTTTGAGCAATAAAATGGCAGCAAATGAAGCAAATTACCTATCATCATCTTGGCATGAACATAGATCATAAACCGTCGAGCCTGCTGCGCCCTATAATAGTCCGTGTCGGGAGGCGGCTGCTCCTCCGGAGCGTACTCCCCGCTCTTCTGCGTCTCCCGATTCCCCAGACAAAAGAATGTGAGGTAGTCCTTCGGATTTGCTTCGATACCCTTGGCCTGAAGCGCCAGTGAAACATCAGTATACATCATCTCCATAGTTCTCCTCTGCCAATCAAGAATTGCCTGAACCGAAGCGCTCTCGGGAACACCTTCAGGCCACATCGGCACCACAACATAAACGACAAATGGCTCCCCTGCCTCTATCTTACTCACAATCTTCAGCGAAAGCTCTTTGGGAATCACATGTAATGCCCCAATACCCTCGGGTTTTATATCGTCCGCCCTCCATCCGAAGCTGCTCCCGAGAAAATATTGATTTTCAATGTAGATGAAATTCTTCGCCCGGCGGATTGCATTTATATAGGCATCCTGTATGCTCCTGTCGATGATGTTATCCTTCCCACTGATAAGCCCAGCACGGGCGGCATCCTCCGGGGTCTCTGGAAAGCCGAAGGCGGCACCGCCATCGATGGATCTGAAGAGCTGCACGTTCCACGCTTCTGTATCTTCTGGGAAAACCACGGGAGACGGCGGAATGATGACGTCGGAGAGATCTCTAATCTGCACGAGAAGATCCTTCCCGCCTTGCTTCCTCCACCTCTGCTCAAAATTGAACAGCACATCCCAGGCAATGGGTCCCTCAAGGCGCGAATGGATATCGTGCCACGGTTCTCTCGGGCCTCCTTTCTTGATGGATCCGTCAGGGAAGTTCGGCTGATGGAAATCGTCGTGGTGAGCCGTGTCCAGAGTCCTGAACAATGAGTGGAACTGCGTGTCATATCTTCCATCACAAAGATCGATTCCCCCGACAAAACTCACAATCCTTCTCTGCTCAGAACCCTTGGAGGGCATCTCGTGGTCCACAACCACGATCTTCTGATGATGAGTGAACATCGTCGAGATTTGCAAGTCCTGGACAAAGCTTCCTCCTCCGTCGGGATTCCGGGGGCATAGCACACAGTGAACTTCCGATCCATTGAAATATTCGGCAGTTTCTTGGTCGTGGGTGGCCATGAGACCATCTCTCTTTAGCAATCCGACCGAGGTCCGATCGTCCCAAACGAGCATAAGGACCTTAACACCTTCAGAAGCCTTCCGCTTAAGAAGCTCCCCAAGTGTAACATCTCCTCCAGCCTTCTGTCTCTGGGAGTCCCTGACAAGGGTGATCTCAGTGTACACAGACCATCCAGTTATATAGATCAAATGCTTCGCATTACTGATAGCATCGAATATGTCCTCCCAGCAACGATGGGGCTCGTAGTACTTTCCGTTGGCTAGCGGAATTTTGGGGATGAAGTTGTCGGGGACATGGGAATCTTGGTAAAGTGTCACCTTGCATCCATTCCTCTGTGTGAAGAAAGTGTAAGGGACACCAGGGTACTTGGGGCTCCATATGCCTTTTCCCCAGTTCTGATCTTTTAAGATGTTGAAAAACTGAAGCTTTACATGGATCTTAGCCCCACCGGATAGGGGCTTACGATTCTCATCGCATATTTCAAGCCAACGGTCAACTTCCTCGCCATTAAGTAACTCCTCGACAGGCAAGTAAGCTCTTCCCACGAGTGTGGCGCCGATGGGGTTGTCGAATTTGATGGTGAAGATGACATTGGAAGCTAAATGGGCACAATAGATGTGGAAAGACTCGTACCAGCGAGGGTTAACAGGTTCGTCGGAAATAAGTCTCGTCCGACCAACTCTGGCCTTTTCTAGATCGATGGTGGCATAGAGCCTTGTAGATCCCTTGCCAAGACCAACGGTCTCCTCTATTCCCTCAACAAGCTACATGTAAAAAGGGATCAGAGAGGAAAAAGAAATTATAAGCGCATTCAAATGAAAAGGCACATATGAGAAACAGATAAATCTTATTGCAAGTTACGGGATAAACTATATGAGAAGTTCTGCCACTACCATCTAAGAATAGTTTTTCAATAAAAATATATCAACTTTACCAGAAAGTTGATAAAAACATGGATAAGGCACAAAAACATATACTTTTACTAAATTATCATTTCAACAGATTAAACCAATAAAAGAGGGCATCGAGATCTCTGTTAGAAAAGTCCATGTAAAAAGGTCCATGTTTGTGGCTCATTTAGTCTTTTATTATTTCTCTTTATACATTAGTCCGACACCTTATATAGGGGACTCGTCTCTCTTTCTCTCTTCTACCTACGGTTTCTGGCGGACAAGTCGATTTCTAACCGCCCAGTTTCTACGGTTACTCCTTCCTATCCGCCCTCTTCTTTCTAACCGCCCCCCTTCCGCGGTTACTCCCTTGTTATCCACCCCTTCATTCTACTCGGCTTCTCTCCTCTCCACTCGTGGAACCACCCCCCCCCCCCCCTCACTCCGCTTTTATAACTTTCCTCCCGTGGACCCCCCCAACCCTTTTCGCGCGGTCTTCCCTCCTTGGCCGCATCTCTTCTCTGTTGTTGCCGCGGCCAGTCTTGCCGATCTCTCTTCTAATTGCGGCGACCTCTTCTCGTCTTCTCGCGACGACCTCTTCTCATCTTCTCGCGGCGACCTTCTTGTCGCTGGCTTCTCTGCTGCGGGTTCCTTGTCGTTGCGATCTCCTATGTCCTAAACAGCGGCCTTCTCTGGCACGGGCTCCCCTTCTAGCCGTCATTGCCTTGTCGCGCAATCTGTCTCAGAGCTCCTCCTGGTCTAACCACGCGGTTTGTCGCGCGACTTGCCATTGCCGTTGTTCTTACCGCTGCGGATTATCCGTAGTCGTTGCGCTCTTCCCTACTTCCTGCCATTCTCGCCGCGTACTTGTCTTGTCGCCGCGATCTCTGCAAGTTGTCTCTATCTTGCCGACTATCTTGCCGCGTGGGCTGTCTTGCCGACTATCAAGCCGCACGAGTTCTCCTCCAGTTACCTTGTTGGACTATCTTGTCGCGCAGTCTCGGCACCTTCTGCTCTTTATCCTTGCCGCTCTCTCTAGCCGCGCGATCTGGGCGCTTTGTGCGACTAGTGTGGCGCTCCTGCTTTGCCGCGCGGTCTGTCCAGACCTCTAGCTTTGTCGCTGAGACCTTACCGTTGTGACCTTGCCGTTGTGACCTTGTCGTCATAACCTTGCCGTTGTGACCTTGCCGCTGTCACCTTGACGCCGGTCTAGTCGCTGTCTTGCCGGTCTAGGCGTTATGTCTTCATGATTCTTCAGGACAGCCCACACCTCCTCCTCCAGCCCGATTACTCCCTACTCTAGAGTTGCGTGATGAGTTGGGAATCACCACTATTTCCCTCACTGGGAAGAAGAACTTCGTTGAATGGGTGCATTCGGTCAGGTGTGTTCTTCAATCTAAGGGCCTTCTGCAGCATCTCACTACGGATCCTCCTCCACCCACCGATGACTGGTTTCGTCATGATGGACGGGTTCAAACGTGGCTTCTCAACTTCTTTGCTGATGAACCATACTGCATGGCCATGTATCATGAGACGGTCAAGGCAATGTGGGACGAACTCCATTCTCTATACTCTGGCACGGACAGACTTCAGCACCTATATGATATCATCATAGATCTTCATACTCTAGACACGGGTGGTGCGGCTGACTTGACCACCTTTGTGGCCCAGGCCAAAACACTGGCTGAGGACTGGATTCTCCATCAACCCCCTACCATGGATCTAGCAGCCCAACGTGCTCAGAAGGAAGCCGTTTGTATTGTCATGATGATGGCTCGTTTCCCACCTCATCTGCACAGCATTCGGGCTCAGATTCTCTCGTCAGTTGCTATCCCCTCTCTCTCTGATGTGTGCTTCATGCTGCTCAAAGTATCACCACCTCTTGATACTACTGGACCCCCCCCTCGCCGGCCCTCCTTCAGCGAACTGTTGCGTCCTTACTACCTCTCCCTCCTCCTGCCCGTGGAGGGCATTCAGGCTTTCGAGGGAGGGGTCGTGGTGGTCGGCCACATTCGAAATGTTCTTTTTGTGGAAGGGACGGACACCTTGAGGCGACCTACTACCATATAAATGGTCTTCCTCCTCGTCTGACTGCTTCTGTTGTGGTCGACAGCACCTCTGGCACCCGTGCTGACCTTGAAGAAGTCCGCCTGCAACTCCAGCAACTTCACGGCATGATCAGCCGCCCTCCTGCCTCCGTGGCCTCCACTAGATTTATCTCCAATGAAGGTATCGCTTGTCTCTCCACTAGTCCACGATGGATAGTAGATTCAGGTGTTACTCACCATATCACCTCGCTAAAGCAAACTCAATACTTGGATTCTCTGCATCCTAAGTGTATCACAGTAGCCAATGGTGACACCGTTCCTATCTCTAGCTCCGCTGATATCCTCCTCAAGTCCTCTCTCAACGGAAATACTGTCTCGACCTTCTTCAGGATGCTGGCTACTCTGGATGCAAGCCGATTAAAACCCCGATGGATGTCAATCACAAGCTGTGTGCACATGCTTCTGATGCAGATCTTCTTCTTCCAAATTCAGAATACTATCGTTGACTAGTTGGAAAACTTATTTATCCAACGGTCACGAGACCGGACATATCCTTTGTTGTTGGGGTGGTCAACAGGTTTATGCATGCTCCTTGGATGTCTCATCTATAGGCCGTCGAGCGCATCTTGAGATATCTAAAATCAGCCTCTGGTCAAGGGCTGGTATACAAAATTTCTTCTACTCCCACATTGGTGGCATATTCAGACGCAGATTATGTTGGTTCCCTGGACGATTGACAGTCCACCGGGGGATTCTGTACCTACTTTGGAGATCACCTTGTGACCTGGCGCAGTAAGAAACAAGTTGTGGTTACTAGATCTTCAGCTGAAGCTGAATATCGGTCGATGACATCAGTTGTCTCTGAGCTTACGTGGCTTGAAAGTCTTCTTGAGGATCTAGGAGTAAAACTCCCTTCACCTGCTACCTTACTATATGATAGTCAAGTTGTTATACACATAGCGAAGAATCCAGTCTTCCACGAAAGAACGAAACACATTGAAATGGACTGTCACTTTGTTTGGAAGAAAGTTCAAATGAAGAAGCTACAATTGAAGCATGTTCCGGGCAATGAACAAGTTGTTGATCTTCTCACGAAAGCTTTACCGAGTACCTTATTCTTCCAGTTCTTATCCAAGTTGGGTGCCTACGACTTGTACGCTCCATCTTGCGGGGGAGTGTTAGAAAAGTCCATGTAAAAAGGCTCATGTTTGTGACTCATTTAGTCTTTTATTGTTTCTCTTTATACATTAATCCTTGTGAGAACCAATCAACCCATATCGCATCTCAAAACCCAGGTGTTGAGATGAAGGGTGGCGGGGTACATAAACACGGAGGAGCGAGCGCTGCGAGCGATGTGGGACTAATCCCAACCACAGGACCGCGGGGATATTCCGCCACAGGGAGCCCACCGGGGTCAACACCCAGACCAGGAACGCGATGGGGAAAGCCACGGGATCGGTCCCACACACACGTGTCCTGCTGGAAAATTATTTCAACACACCCCCGCAGCAGGACAACCTCCCTCTGATACCATGTGAGAACCCGCCTACCCAACAGTTCATCTCAAAACCCAGGTGTTGAGATGAAGGGTGGCGGGGTACATAAACACGGAGGAGCGAGCGCTGCGAGCGATGTGGGACTAATCCCAACCTAAGTTATCAAGGCGCGCGCCTAGGCGCGCCTGAGGCGCCGGGCGCACCGGGCGCACGGAGGAGCGCCCGATGCTGGGCGAGGCGGGCGAGGCGGGCGATTTGGGCCAGGCGCGCCCCAGGCGCGCCTAGGCGCGCGCCTTGCGCCAACGTAAGGCGCTGAATAGGCGCGCCTAGCCCCTCCAACCGGTCTGAACCCGGTTTAGCACTGCGCATTGGCCAACCTCTTTATAAAGCCTGCGTGAATCGGGGTTAGGGTTACTTCCGCAGCTCTCCTCCCGCAGTGCCCGCTGGTGAAGCTATTGTCGCCGCTCGCCGCTCCTCTTCCGCCGCTTTCTTCCGCTCGCCGGCCGCCGCCTCTCTTGGTAACTTCTTCCTCTCACTTCATTCCTTCTTCTTCTTGCATAATGATGCTCCTTCTAACTTTTTTCCGGCTGATTTTTCCGGCTGAGTTCCGGCTGATGCTTCTTCTAACTTCTTCTTCTTCCGGCTGATTTTTCCGGCAAGCCCAGTTCACTGTTATCATTTCAACAGTGAACTGGGCTCAGTTCACCACTTCCCTGGGCAAGCCCAGTTCACTCAGCCGGAACAGTGAACTTGCCCAGTTCACTGTGAAACAGTGAACTGGGCAAGCCCAGTTCACTGTAACAGTGAACTGGGCAAGCCCCGTCCACTGTAACAGTGAACTGGGCAAGCCCAGTTCACTGTAACAGTGAACTGGGCATGCCCAGTTCACTGTTATCAGTTCAACAGTGAACTGGGCAAGCCCAGTTCACTGTAACAGTGAACTGGGCATGCCCAGTTCACTGTTATCAGTTCAACAATGAACTGGGCATGCCCAATTCGCTCAATTTCAGCGAATTGGGCGCCCAATTCGCTCAATTTCAGCGAATTGGGCGCCCAATTCGCTCAATTTCAGCGAATTGGGCGCCCAATTCGCTCAATTTCAGCGAATTGGGCGCCCAATTCGCTCAATTTCAGCGAATTGGGCGCCCAATTCGCTCAATTTCAGCGAATTGGGCGCCCAATTCGCTCAATTTCAGCGAATTGGGCGCCCAATTCGCTCAATTTTCTTTTCCCCCAATTTTAGCGCCTCACGTGCCTCAGGCGCGCGCCTGCGCCTTGCGCCTTGCGCCTAGGCTCCAGGGGCCCTTTGCGCCTTGGTGCGCCTTGCGCCTTTGATAACTTAGATCCCAACCACAGGACCGCGGGGATATTCCGCCACAGGGGGCCCACTGGGGTCAACACCCAGACCAGGAACGCGATGGGGAAAGCCACGGGGTCGGTCCCACACACACGTGTCCTGCTGGCAAATTATTTCAACACACCCCCGCAGCAGGACAACCTCCCTCTGATACCATGTGAGAACCCGCCTACCCAACAGTTCATCTCAAAACCCAGGTGTTGAGATGAAGGGTGGCGGGATACATAAACACGGAGAAGCGAGCGCTGCGAGCGATGTGGGACTAATCCCAACCACAGGACCGCGGGGATATTCCGCCACAAGGGGCCCACCGGGGTCAACACCCAGACCCCGGTGGGCAACAAGACAACCTCCCTCTGATACCATGTGAGAACCCGCCAACCCATATCGCATCTCAAAACCCAGGTGTTGAGATGAAGGGTGGCGGGGTACATAAACACGGAGGAGCGAGCGCTGCGAGCGATGTGGGACTAATCCCAACCACAGGACCGCGGGGATATTCCGCCACAGGGGGCCCACCGGGGTTAACACCCAGACCAGGAACGCGATGGGGAAAGCCACGGGGTCGGTCCCACACACACGTGTCCTGCTGGCAAATTATTTCAACAATCCTACACCTTGTATAGGGGTCTCGTCTCTCTTTCTCTCTCCTATATATGTATTCATACATTGTATTTGATAACGCAGAAGTATAGACAAGGTTCAACTTTTCTCTACAACATCTATAACTATACAAAAGAAAAGCTCTCTTTGTGTGCCACCCATGCGAGGTGGACCAGAGACGATTTTATGGAGCTCCAAATATACCCTTACGCATCATGCGTGAGAAGTTCCTTCGGTACCGTGGCATTTTCCGCACTAACATTTTTAAACCATCATATAATTTTTATCTATACTATTTTAAATGAGGGATTTTTCAATCAGGTGCACAAAAACAAAAAGCAAAAAAGCCAGCCCCAGGTCTGTCTGGCTAAAGCCCTATTAAGCCTGGGTCTAGTTAGGCCCAGGCCTGGCCAACCTCAGGAATAGGGCTCTCTGACAGGCCCATATTTTAATTGTGGCCCGACCTGATGCTAGGATTTGGCCGGGCCCAATCAAGGTACAACCCCACATGCACTAAGCCTGCCTTGCTGCCTGGCCATCCCCATAGGGGCTGGAAGTAAGGTGCTTTGATGGAGATCGTTCGCGAGACATTAGGGGAGTCGACTGGGTCGACATTTTTTTATCTTCAGATGGACGACCGGGGTCTGTGATTGCGTCAAGCTCAGTTTTTTGTATTTTTTCATGTATATGTTTTTTATTTTTCAGACATGTATTTTGGAAGTTAGGGCAAATAATGTGATCGGCCGATTTTGGTCATCAAATCATTTAACCTAACCCCTATCCTTATATACTATAAACAATCACTCATTAGGGAAATCGAAAACTAGGGTTTATTCTGGAAGGAGCGCTCGATCCACGCTTAGTGCGGCGCAGAGCTTCCCACGCGATGCAAAGCCGCCTGGTTTCACCTTCGGGGGTGTCGGCGCTCCCTATCCGCCTCTTCCCTATCCTCCCAGCATCTCGATACCACCGCTTCGTAAGTCGAGGGCCACAACAGCCACTGACGTCGTCGTCTAGTCCATCCAGCCCCTGTTATAGCCTCCACCAACCATTTTCCTTCCCTTCCCATCTCAATCGACGCCTCCTCCACCAGTCCGACAGCCACCCCAAGCCTGATTTTTCCCTCTGCCAACCCTCCAAGCACCAGATTTCCTTATTTCCTCACCCCTAGCCCGTTTTAGTCCCTTAACAGTCTCCACGCACCCTCCACAGCCTCCACCAGCCTTATAACCACTCCAAGCCCGATTTTCCCCACCATCAGCCCCCAAACAACTGCGTCAACACCTCCATACAGACACCACCATTAGAACTCCCCCACCACCTCCGATATTGAGTACTTGTTGAGTTTTTACAAGTAGTGCACAAAAAACCCAAAGCAAAAAGCCAGCCCCAGGAATGCCTGGCTAAAGCCCTATTAAGTCTGGGTCTGGTTACGCCCAGGCCTAGCCCAACTCAGGAATAGGGGTCTCTGACAGGCCCATATTTTAATTGTGGCCCGACCTGATGCTAGGATTTGGTCGGGCCCAATCCAATACAACCACACATGCACTAAGCCTACCTTGCTGCCTGGCCATCCCCATAGGGGCTGGAAGTAAGGTGCTTTGATGGAGATCGTTCGTGAGACATTAGGGGAGTCGACTGGGTCGACATTTTTTTATCTTTAGATGGACGATCGGGGTCTGTGATTGCGTCAAGCTCATTTTTTTGTATTTTTTCATGCATATGTTTTTATTTTTCAGACATGTATTTTGGAAGTTAGGGCAAATAATGTGATCAGCCGATTTGGGTCTTCAGATCATTTAACCTAACCCCTATCCTCATATACTATCAGCAGTCACTCATTAGAGAAATCGAAAACAAGGATTTATTCTGGAAGGAGCGTTAGATCCACGCTCAGTGCGGCGCAGAGCCTCCCATGCGATGCGAAGCCGCCGGGTTTCGCCTTCGGGGGTGTCGGCGCTCCCTATCCGCCTCTTCCCTATCCTCCCAGCATCCCGACACCACCATTTCTTAAGTCAAGGGCCACAGCAGCCACTGACGTCGTCGTCTAGTCCATCCAGCCCCCGCTATAGCCTCCACCAACCTTTTTCCTTCCCTTCCCATCTCAATCGACGCCTCCTCCACCAGACCGACAACCACCCCAAGCCCAATTTTCCCCTCTGGCAACCCTCCAAGCACCGGATTTCCTTATTTCCTCACCCCTAGCCCGCTTTTAGTCCCTTAACAGTCTCCACGCACCCTCCAAAGCCTCCACCAGCCTTATAACCACCCCAAGCCCGATTTTCCCCACCATCAGCCCCCAAACAACTGCGTCAACACCTCCATACAGACACCACCATTAGATCTCCCCCACCACCTCCGATATTGAGTACTTGTTGAGTTTTTACAAATAGTGCACAAAAAACCAAAAGCAAAAAGCCAGCCCCAGGTATGCTTGGCTAAAGCCCTATTAAGCCTGGGTCTAGTTAGGCCCAGGCCTAGCCCAACTCAGGAATAGGGGTCTCTGACAAGCCCATATTTTAATTGTGGCCCGACTTGATGCTAGGATTTGGTCGGGCCCAATCCAGTACAACCCCACATGCACCAAGCCTACCTTGTTGTCTGGCCATCCCCATAGGGGCTGAAAGTAATGTGCTTTGATGGAGATCATTCGTGAGGCATTAAGGGAGTCGACTGGTTCGATATTTTTTTATCTTCAGATAGACGATCGGGGTCTGTGATTGCGTCAAGCTCATTTTTTTGTATTTTTTCATGCATATGTTTTATTTTTCAGACATGTATTTTGGAAGTTAGGGCAAATAATGTGATCAGCCGATCTGGGTCATCAGATCATTTAACCTAACCCCTACCCTCATATACTATCAGCAGTCACTCATTAGGGAAATCGAAAACTAGGATTTATTCTGGAAGGAGCGCTCGATCCACGCTCGGTGCAGTGCAGAGCCTCCCACGCGATGCGAAGCCGCCGGATTTCGCCTTCGGGGATGTCGGCGCTCCCTATCCGCCTCTTCCCTATCCTCCCAGCATCCCGACACCACCGCTTCTTAAGCCGAGGGACACAACAGCCACTGACGTCGTCGTCTAGTCCATCCAGCCCCCGCTATAGCTTCCACCAACCTTTCTCCTTTTCTTCCCATCTCAATCGACGCCTCTGCCACCAGTCCGACAGCCACCCCAAGCCCGATTTTCCCCTCTGCCAGCCCTCCAAGCACCGGATTTCCTTATTTCCTCACCCCTAGCCCGCTTTTAGTCCCTTAACAGTCTCCACGCACCCTCCAAAGCCTCCACCAGCCTTATAACCACCCCAAGCCCGATTTTCCCCACCGTCGGCCCCCAAACAACTGTGTCAACACCTCCATACAGACACCACCACCATTAGATCTCCCCCACCACCTCTGATATTGAGTACTTGTTGAGTTTTTACATTATTGTTTCATTATCTCTACATTACATGAGAACTACTTGTATTCCTTGAAATTATTGGGCTCATATTTATTTGATTTATTACTCTCTTAATTGTGCATCGTTTATTCACGCACATTTACTTTCAACGCACTCTCAATTAATCTGTAATTGTTGTTTGCTTACTTCCATTGTAATATTTGTAATCAATTGCGACACTTGCATGAGATTTTAAAATTAATTTGTTTAATTAATTGTGCATCAAAAAAATATTTGCAGAATTGAATCGTTGCATGTGCATCGCATTGGGGTTATCCTTCGTTAATTCATTGGATTGTGTGCATGCTTTCATGTCATTATAGGGTTGATCGTAGCTTCAGTTGTGTCCGTCGTCTGATCGCTTGTCTTGCATTTAGGGTTAGGGCATCATAAGTCCACCACCTATAGAGTTGTCCTGCGTCACGCTTGCTAGCCATAAAGTTGGACAACGCCCTGCAGCTGCCTAGTTGGAGCATTGGGTGGCAGGCCAATAATTATTATTGTATCGCGCCCAATGGTTTGGATATGCGCAGCCAAACCCTCTTTTAAGGGGGCTCCGGCATGGGTATGGCAAAGGCCAAGCCCAAGCTTAGGCCTGGTCATAATAAGGTGCAGGCCCGGGTCTGCCCCAGGCCAGGCGAGCCTTTTGTGCATGCCTACTTTCATCATTGCCTCCTAACACTCTTTTAAGCGATGCCAAAAAAGGACAATGATTGTGAGAGAGAGAAATTAAACGCATCACTCCCCACAACATAAGAAGAAATACTTAGTTTCGTGAACGGTGGCATGTCACCCTCGAAGCTCTTCTCTCTCTCTTCCCCAACAATTATAACGAGGAGTGGCATGTCACCCTCGCATTCTTTAAAAGCTCTATAACAGCACCCAAGACTAGTAGAAGTTTGGTCGGCACAGATCCGGCCACGTGATTTTTCACCCCTTTTGGGGTTTTTCATGTTAAAAAAAATTGCTCTGCTGTCTGACTCAATTTCTGTGACTGTTTGCACGCTCGACCGCTCTGCGAGCTAAGACGAAGCAATTTAGGCCGGTCTACAGGAGCCTCAAGTGAGCCGCAACATGTATCACCAAACAAAACTTCTGAAAGCCTTTTCTAATACATTCGATTTTTAAATAATTTAACACTAAAGTTCAATAAAACAACAACAATATTATAATTTGACCTAATTAATGATTGTTTGATAGCAATCATTGCCAATTAAACCATATTCAAGACACCAAACAAACCATAAAGGAGCATATTAAATCTCTCAATCTACTTGTTGAACAATAAACAAGGTTGTGAAAATTATTTCATTTCAATTATACATGGAGCATATCAAATCCAAAGCATCCAATCTAAAACCAACTGGTACAGCTGCAGGAGCTAATGATCTATATCAACATGCCCATGAGTATAACCACTTTATCCCTAACACAGATTTTATTTTTTTAATTGGGTAACATGGGAGTAGTCAATTAGGCCTAGCTGCTCTGAAACTATATTAGAGCTCGGGATCTACTTTTAAGTCCAAATGCTGCATGAATTCATCGATGTGGGCTAAATTCTCAACTGAGCTTCAGATATTAAGTTCACCTTGCGGAAAAAACTGGGGGCGCCAGCAGAAGACCGGGTGGATAGTGAATCAGCATCATAGATGGTAGGCTAGCATGAAGCGTCCCATGACATAAGAGTGCCATGCCTCAGAAGGGCGATCTATTATCTAGAATAAGCACATCATCAGCAGTCAGATCTACAAGTTGAAGACCACAACAAGAAAATGATGAAAAGAAACGGAAAAATCGGTCACGGCTTTATGAAGAAGTTGTAAACAGATAGATACAGCGGAAGGAATTGGATCAGAGACGATCAATTAAAGCAGAAATTCATCAGGAATCCGAAAAACAGATTGGGAAATGCTGAAAAGGACTGTGATGGTCGTATTGGGACTTACGAGCAGGTGAAATCAGGGCTGGCGAAACCGAAGATGTGGAGAATGGAGATCGATCCAGTGAATTCCTTGTGGGAAGCTTAGGAGAAATTAAGTGAGAACAAGCGCAATAATAGGAATCCAGGATAAGAGAAGATCTGCTTTCATTGTAATTAAGCAGACAGTGCGATCCATTGACAAAATAATATATATAATAAAGCAAGTCGGCCTTTCAGCCCGGTCACTACGATGCTCTTTGGTTCCATGGCTGGCACTTTGACAATGTTGATTGATAGTGGAGCCAGCTACAACTTCACCTCCCCGCGACCAGCGCTACAAGTCAACATATGGCCGTTTCCATCCCCTCCTCTCATTTTTTGATTCAGCAACCGCAGCCACACTATCATTGGGGACCTCTGTACGGACCTGCACATGACTGTTGGCCCTTGCCCTCTCCACACTGATTTCTATTCTTTTGAGCTTGGTGGTCTTGACGTCATACTCGGCGTTGTATGACTCTGTATACTCGGGGACATGCCTATCAACAGGGCCTGCATGACTTCGTATACTCAGGGACGTGCATATCAATTGGGCCCACATGACTTTGTACACTCGGAGGCATCCTTTTCCCATCCACTGGTGTCATCCCATCCTCCTTAGAAGCATGTGCCAGTAGATTATGCCGCTTGCCTGTTTTTGCGACGTCGAGCCAACTAGCCCGGTCACACCTCCACCATCCCAACTGCAATGTGTCTTGGTAGTTGCTTCTTCATTGAGGACAATGATAATTTTTGAGAGGGGGCATTATTACGAAGAAGAAAAAGAGCAAGGGACGAGGAGACGAGGACATGACGTATAAGTCAACGTTGGGGCTAAGGTGTCGTGGACACGGATCTCAACTCGATGACGGATGTTCGTTAGTAGGGTGTGCATGGATATAGCGCAACCATCAACCTTATCTTTTAGGCAAGGTACGAGGAGACGAGGACACAACACATAAGTCAACGTCGGGTCCAAGGTGTCGGGGACACAGATCTCAACTCAATGACAGATGTTCGTTAGTAGGGTGCATGGATATAGAGCAACCGTCAACCTTATCTTTAAGGGTCCGTTCGTTTGCACTAGGGCTGATATCGAGTCGAGTTCGAGCGATTTTGGCTCGGCTCGAAATCGAAATTTTCGACTCGAACTCGGCTCGAAATCGACTCGAAATCGAAATTGAATTCGAGTCGAGTCGGCTCGACTCGAAATGGCTCGATTCCGAGTCGGCTCGAAATATCGAGTCGGCTCGAAATCGAATCGAGTCGGCTCGAAATCGAATTGAGTCGGCTCAAAATCGAGTCGGCTCAAAATCGAATCAAGTCGGCTCGAAATTTAACTCGCTTTAAGTTTGCTCAATGGGCAACCATGAAACACTTAAAGTTCTTTTTATTTATGTTTAAATTTTGTAAAATAAGAATACATTAATAAATACATAATTTTTTTAATTAATTAGTTGATTCGAATCATATTTCGAGCGATTCAGGGCTGGCTCGAAATCGACTCGAAATCAGATTCGAGTCAAATTGAATCGACTCAAATTGAGTCGAATCAATTTTAACCGATTCCGATTCGACTCAATTTTCGAACGATTTTCGAGCGATTTTCGAGTTTCGTGCTCAGCCCGTTTGCACAGATTGAGCTCTTGAAATTGAAATTGAAGGTCTAATTTAAATTTTTTTCGCTTGTTTGCACACTTGACGTTGGAATTGAAATTTTAATGAATTCCGTGGAATTCATTTTGAACTAAAACAATTCTTTCCAATCTATAAAAGAATTGGACAATTCTGACCAAGGCACGTTTTTCGCCCGGGCGCGCGCCTTTCGCCCGAGCGTGCATTTTTTTCTCTCGGGCGCGCGTTTTTCTCTCGCACACGCTTTTTTGCGCCAGAGCACATATTTTTTTCGGGCACGTTTTTTACCCGGGTGCACATTCTTCTATAATATATGTGAAAAAATATTAATTTCTTCATAATATTTTTCAATTCTTAAATTGAATTTTATTTAATAAACGAAAAAATGAATTGATCAATTCCACAATATTCACAAATATTGTTTATTAGGCGAACGCTGGAATCGGAATTAGTCACCCATATTCAATTCCACAATATTCACCAATATTCAATTCCAATATCGAATTCCAATTCCGTCCAAACGAATGGGCCCTTAGGAATTTTGAAGTCCTAAATAGCAATGATACATTCTGTCCCGGATCCCCTTACACGTATGTATGCACCATCTAAAACTTTTGTGCTCTGCGGTAGGGGACAACTCATTCCCCCTCACTATGATACTCTCTGGTTCCCTAGCTGGAACTCCCTTGAAAATGTTGATTGATAGTGAAGCCAGCCACAACTTCATCTCCCCTCGCCTAGCTCTACAACTCGACATTCGGTCGTCTCCTTCCCCTCCTCTCATTGTTTGCTTCGGCGATGGCCAACACACTACCATTGGGAGCCTCTGTACGGACCTGCACATGACTGTTGGCCCCTGCCCTCTCCACACAGATTTTTATTCTTTTGAGCTTGGTGGTCTTGACGTCATACTGGGCGTTGCATGACTTCGTACACTCAGGGATGTGCATATCCAACTGGGCCCGCATGATTTCGTACACTCGGAGGCGTCCTTTTCCCATCTACTGGTGCCACTCCGTCCTCCTTAGAAGCATGCGCCAGTAGATTATGCCACTTACATATGGCGCGACGTCGAGCCGACCAACCCAATCACACCTCCACCATCCCAACTACAGTGTGTCCCGATAGTTGCTTCTTCTTTGAGGACAAGGCAAATTTTTGAGAGTACGGCATTGTTACGAAGAAGGAAAAGGGAAAGGGACGAGTAGATGAAGACATGACACATAAGTCAACATTGGGGCCAAGGTGTCGTGGACACAGATCTCAACTCAATGACGGATGTTTGTTAGTAGGGTGCATGGATATAGCGCAACAATCAACCTTATCTTTTTTTATCGCACAAGTATTTTGGGCCGAGGGTTATTTACCTTTTTTTCCTTTTTGCACTTTGGAATGAGGCACTATATAAGCCTATATGTATCTTTCATTTGGGCATCTTGGAATGATAATGAAAAAGGAGCCTAAGGGGCTGAAATTTGTCTCTCTCCTTCTTCCTCCTTCTCGACTCCTCCCTTTCCTCCTCTTCATCTCTATCAACTAACAGTTTAACTTCTGCAACATGTATTTTGGGCCGAGGGTTATTTACCTTTTTTTCCCTTATTGCACTTTAGAATGAGGCATTGTATAAGCCTATATGTATCTTTCATTTGGGCATCTTGGAATGATAATGAAAAAGGAGCCTAAGGGGCTGAAATTTGTCTCTCTCATTCTTCATCCTTCTCGACTCCTCCCTCTCCTCCTCTTCAACTCTATCAACTAACCGTTTAACTTCTGCAACAATATAGCACTAACTAATTGAACCACTCACAAAAATTGTACCCACTTTCAGTATGAACGGCAAGAGAAACAAAACAACTGCCATTGTGCCACAAGAAGGTAATAGAGAAAGCAAAGGCTATACTGCTAAAAGAAACTTAAGACCAAACCTTTAACGCAAAGTACTATAGGAGTCTCCTAAAGTTGACGCAGGCACCACCCTTAATTCTACCATAATAAATATCACATGACAGTAAAAATTATATGTTTTATTACCACATCTTGAAAAATAACACTTGCAGAAAAGTTATCAAGTAGATCAAACATGCTAAAAATAAAATAAAATAAACTTATTATCTGAATTTTGACATTTAGAAGAAAAAAAGGCAGAGAATGTTTATTCACAAGGTAGCAGCATACAAATATTTCTTAAGACCAAACCTATGCCTGGAAAGAAATGTTGATATAAAGGTACGCATAGTGGAACATTTTGAATAATACAATTCATTGATATGATCTAAGTTAGAACATAGAATCTGGAAGAACTAGCCATTTTAAAATCCTCATTTAACTGAAAAAATGTACACTAGGAGACTGTGCTTCTCCATATTCTTTCGTATCCATTGTTGGACACAATATATCTAAAGAGCTCATTTACCTGTATCTTTGTCTATTAAACAAATTTTATAAGGTTTTCTAACCTAAAATTACACCATAGATTAGGGTTTGTTTGGCACGGCGGTGGCGATCATGCATGCAGTGGTTACGAACCATCGTTCGTGAACGCTCTGCCTCACCTAAGGAACTCCATTCGTTGTTATGTTTAAAATTAATTTTTTTCCTTGTGACAGTCATAACCGTTGTTATGTCAAACGCATGATCATGACGTTGGCATTTTTGTCCAAACTCGCCAGAGCAAAAACGCTGCTCCAAACGAACGACGGTTCGCAACCACCGAGTTCACATGCCAAATGAACCATATATATTATAACACGAAAACTAATTAGGAATTATGTTTTATAATATTTTCTATGATCAACATACAGAAGATCACTTGCATAATATAGTCTTACAAATTTGTTCCATCTATCAAAACTATTGAATACTATACATGTCATCCATAACCCAGTTATTTATTTACAAGGCATCAAATGGGAACATATTGAACTTTCAATTACCTATGGATTAAATTTCTTAAAATTCCACATTAATATAATTATACATTATGCATATAGAGAGATTAGGGGTGCATTTGGCACGGTGTTTTTGCTCCGGTGAGTTTGGAAAAAATGCCACATCATAACATGTATGTTTGGCATGACAATGATTATGACCTCCATCAAGAAAATAAAACAAGATTTGAACATAAAAAGGATGGAGTTCCTTATGTGAGGTAGGGCATTCACGAACAACAGTTCATAACCACCGCTTTCACAGCCGCCACCATAGCATCAAACGGGGCCTACGGCAGGCACACAGTAGCCCTCTCACAGTACTTATTCAGTTATACCAATTTATTTATCAATCGAAACCAACCACTGCAATCTACATATCATTAGCAAGACAACAACCCATATATTTACTTTTCGGGCATTCGAAAGGCTATCCTATTTACAATATCCCATAATGCCACAAAAATCATCCAATTAAAATAACATTTATGTTTTCCTCGTACTTAACTTTTCATGTTAAGCGCAAAAATAGCGGAGATGAGATGAATTTGAAATGGTAAGCTAATCTGTATCACCAAACAAAACTTCTGAAAACCTTTCCTAGAAAAAACGATTCTTAAATAATTTAACATAAAGTTCAATAAAACAACAACAATAATATAACTTGAGCTAATTAATGATTGTTTGATAGCAATCCTTACCAATTAAACCATATTCAAAACACCAAACAAACTATAAAAGAGCATATTAGATCCCTCAATCTACTTGTTGAACAATAAATAAGGTTGTGGAAATTATATTTCATCTCAATTATATGTCGAGCATATTAAGGCTCCATTTGGGGGGACTTATTTTCACCGATCAAGCGGTTATGACTGCATGAACCGGATCTTAATTAAGGCCCGGTTCAAGCGGTCGTAACCGCTTGACCGGTAAAAATAAGTCCCCCCAAACGGAGCCTAAATCCTAGGCATCCAATCTAAAACCAATTGGTACAACTGCAGGAGCCAATGATCTATATCAACACGCCCATGAGTGTAACCACTTTACCCCTAACGCATAGAATTTATTTTTTAATTGGGTAACATGAGAGTTAACAAATAGGCCTAGCCTGCTCTGAAACTATATTACAGCTCAGGATCTACTTTTAAGCCCATATGCTACATGAATTCATCGATGTGGGCTAAATTCTCAACTGAGCTTCAGATATTAAGTTCAACTAAGACAGAATCAATGGTTATGGGGTACCTTGCGGAAAAACCTGGGGGCGCCAGCAGAAGCCCTTGTGGATAGTGAATCAGCCTCATAGATAGTAACATGAAGCGTACCATGAATCAGAAGCAGGGCCATGACTCAGAAGGGCGATCTAAGATCTACAATAAGCACAGCATCAACATTCAGCAGTCAGATCTAGAAGTTGAAGACCACACAACAGGAAAATGACGACAAGAAACGGAAAAATTGGCCACGGCTTTATGAAGAAGGTGTAACCAGATAGAAACAGCAGGAAAGAATCGGATCAGAGACGATCGATCAATCGATTAGAGCAGAAAATCATCGGGAATCCGAAAAACAGATCGGGAAATGCTGAAAAGGACTGTGATGGCCGGGTCGGGACTTACGAAGCCGGTGAAATCAGAGCCGGCGAAGCCGAAGAAGCGGAGAACGAATATCGAACCAGTGAATTCACTGTGGGAAGCTTTGGAGAAATCTAGTGAGAAGAAGCGCAATTATTGGAATCCGGGATCATGAGAAGATATGCTTTCGTTGTAATTAAGCGGACAGTTCGATCCATTGACAAAATAATAATATAATGAAGCATGTCGGCCATACGTAGATCTATTAACAAATAAAAAATAAATGTTTTTGCTCACGTGGATCATGACGGCCCCCTTAACCACTTCTGTATCGGATCAGGCTAAATTAATGATATATAATAAAGTCAAATAAAGGATATATTTGGTTTGGCGGTTGCGGGAGCATTCGGTGGGTCGAAACGTTCCTTTGGAATCGGAGGGGGAGAGGTGGGGGTTGAAACGAAGCGGAATGGGGTCGTTTCCCCCTTACTGCGGGTGCAAACGGAGGAAACACCGTCGGTGGCCGTTTGTTTACCCTCCGTCTGACGGTGTTTGCTCTAAACGGAAGCAGGGAAATGCCGAACCAAACGAAGCCTAAGCCAAGCGCCTGTCTTAGGTGTAACGTCTCTCCTGTAATGACCGTATAATATGGGTCCGGCCGGGACCCCACAACATACAGACTCCACAGCTTAAACATTATAATATGATATAAAATTACCAAACTCAAAACTTAGACTAAAAACAGCGGAAACAAATGACAAGACTAGAAGTTATCCATCATTACAGGAGTATCAAAACGATCTTAAGGCCTTACAACATTCATGAGTTCAAAAACTAAAACAATAACATCAACATAACAACGTGCATTAGCACTTCTAGGCTACCTCGACATGTAAGCTGGAATCATAGTATATTAAGCATAACATTCAACCAAACAGAGCTACTAAACAAAGAGATCACTTCATAAGGCTTAGGCCTTCTTGGCTGGTGAGCTTGCTCCCACTTGCGATCTTTGCCCTGTAAAAGTTTGTAGTAACGTGGGTCAGCAAAGACTGACCTCAACTGTGTAACCAACACATCTCCTCTCGATCGTCCCTAGCGGATCCCGGGGCACTACATCATCCTGTAGGTCAGCACTTTGTATGCAAATATACATGAACATAAAAAGTAGCAAAACATGTTTGTAAGTCTCATACAACAAACGTATTTCTATGTTGAACATATAATAAAATGGGCCTACAATGCAGCATGTATGCAAACCTTGGCTTCACCTAAGACACCCTATAGAGTATGAATCTAACACATCATCAATCGGATACTTCCAATTTCCCCTTCAGCATTCAAGCCGCAAATACATGGGTACTTCCATTTTCCCTAAACGACGTATAAACTGCCACACGGAACTCTTGTCTAGGCCCCACCCGCTCGTGTGTCTCAAAACTCGGGCTTGCTTGGAAGCTCTGACTTCTCACGTCAGGATTCCGTCACACAAACAAACTGATGCTAAGAACCCTCGCTAGACCCCACCCGCTTGTGGGCTTCATCGCCCAGGCTTTTCCAAAGCTTGACGTTCTCGTCAGTTTCACAGAAGAGGACTTGTCTCGCCGGGACACTCTCCACACGACTTGCACGTCACGGGCTAGCCAGCCGACCACAGAGACAAAGTCACTCCTTAGCACATCACAATCAAAAGCCTTTCCTTCTCTATTCCACCATTCATTCTCACACGAAAACAAGGGGGACAATCATCACAAATGGCATTTTGCCGCAAATGGATTTCTAGCATAATCCATAGGCTCATTATGCAACATCACCGAGTCGGACTAACAGTCGCGACTTCGGCTTCACCCACAATGCATAATCCACTAACGAAGCGGATTTCTAATGCAATATCATGTCGGGGACGGACACAATCGACCCAGTGGTTCCTATTGAGCCATGGCAACCCGAACCCCTCTCATTTGAGAGATCTGATGTCCAAATGCTTGAAAGAAAGCAGTAATAAACATGGATGTCATGCACGCATCCTAAATACCGAGAGGAGAAGTGTCGTTACCTTACAACTCCTCTTCCTTATCATGAAAAACTCGAATTGCACGGATGAAAATGTGCGCTTTCAAGTTCTCACGGCAGATCTGACCTCGGATCGACGATCAGAGTCTCGAAGCTTCACCAATAGCGGAGAAAGGCTTTCTTATTCCTCCCCAATCTCTCTCTCAAACCCTAACTCTTTCTCAAATGAGAGCCAAGTGAGGGATCAGAACTTTACAGCCCTTCTTATGCCCTTTGGACGGAGTGTTTTGGGCCATAGGATCAAATCCTAAGAGAAATTGGATGTCTAAAATGCAAACGACGTAATTGCTCCTGTGCGCTATCGTCAGGTTGTAACTACCTACCACCGGGCAGTATCTTCCTGAGCGCTCGGCCAAAAAATAATATTGTGCTAACGTCGGCGGTAGGAATAACATTGCGCAGTAGCTCACTCAATGCCTACCACTCAACGCATCCACTCAACGCATGCCTCTCAACTCACTCAACGGCAAGTTACCGGCGAGCGGTAGCTAACTAACGCCGCCCGCTAGTACTCAACGCTTGGTTTCGATGAAACAAGGCTATCGTTTGACAATAGCTACCTATCGTCGCGTGATAGCTTCCTGAGGCTAAAGCTCTGGAAAACTTGGGTGTTACAACTCCTCCCCCCTTAGAAGAATTTCTTCCTCGAAATTTAGCATGCACTCAAACCAAAAAGCATACCTGAAGTAAAAAGTTCTGGGAAGTCCTTCTACATTGCTTGCTCACGCTCCCATGAGAATTCGTCTTGCCCGTAATTATCCCAGCGCACTTTCACGAGCTTAACCTCTTTATTCTGCAAATGCCGAACTTCTGAATCCTCTATGCCAAACGAACGAACTTTCGTCCTCAAGTCCTCATCTATCGGCACCGCTGCTGACTCGACCACAATGCTCGTCTCCATCAAGGCTTTTCTCAAAACCGAGACATGGAAGACATCGTGTAATCCACTCAGCTTCGTGGACAACGCCAATTAGTAAGCTGCTTCTCCAATACATTCCACGACCTCGAACGACCCCAAAAACCTCGGACTCAACTTCTTGAGTCGGCGAATCCGCGAAACGCCTTTGAACGGCTTAATCTTTAGGCATACCCAGTCGTCTACCGCGAACTCCACGTTCCCATGGCGAGCGTTGAAATACTTTGTCTGACGATCCTGAGTAACCTTCATGTGCTCCTAAATGGTTCGCACTAACTCACAAGTGTCAGCCACCACCTCTTTTCCCAAAAGTTTGGTGTCTCCCGCCTCTATCATGGACATCGGTGTTCGACACCGCCTTTTATATAAAGCCTCGTATTGTGTCATCTTGATACTCACATGGAAACTGTCATTATAGGCAAACTCCACCGTGAAAAGGTGATCTTCTCATCTTTTGTCAAAATCAAGGGTACACATTCTCAACATATCATCCATAGTACGGTTCGTCCTTTCGGATTGACCATCAGTTTTAGGATGGAACGATGTACTAAACTTGAGCTTTGTGCTCAGACTTTTCTGTATCAATCTCCAGTCCTTGGACGTGAACCGTCCATCACGATCACTAACAATACTCTTGGGAATTCCGTGCAACCGCACAATATTGCGAACGTACAGTTCTACCAGCTTCTCCACGCTGTCGTCCTTTTGATTCGGGATGAAGTGAGCCACTTTGGTCAAGCGATCCACGATCACCCAAATCGCATCATTTTTCTGCTGCGACAGAGGTAAGCCATGCACAAAATCCATGGAGATGTCATCAAATTTCCACTCGGGGATAGGAAGAGGCTTCAGGAACCCGCACGGCTTCTGACACTCAGTCTTTACTAAGGTACAAGTTTAGCACCGACTCACGTACAAAGCTATGTCCTGCTTCAAACCAGGCCACCAAAAGGATTTCTTCATATCCAAAAACATCTTTGTACTGCTTGGGTGAATGGAGTACTTTGTGAAATGAGCCTCAAATATCAACTCCTCGTGGAGCTTGCCAAACTGCGGTACACATACCCTTCCATCTTTCCTTAAGATTTCATCAATCATCTCCCAGGTACTACCCTCACCTTTTTGAGCTTCCACCACAAATGGCTAGAACTCCACATCCACACTGATAACTTCTCGAATATGATCGGACAAGTCATTCTGCAACTCTATCCAGTTCAATCGAGTCGTGCTAGACTCGCATCTGGATACACACTCAATGCTAAAGGACTCAAAGTCCCCGCACCAACCGCTCATCACGAACTTCAATCTAATTCTCTTGTCCTGAATACTTTCTACTCAAGAAATCGGCCACCGTATTGGCCTTGCCCAGCGTATATTGAATCGCCACATCATAGTCTCCAAGAAACTCGACCCACCTGTGTTGTCGCATGTTAGAATCTTTTTGATCTAGAAGATACTCAGGCTTTTGTGGTCCGTGAAGATCTCCACCTTCGCACCATATGCGTAGTGCCGCCATAATTTTAACACAAAAATTACCGTCGCTAACTTCAAGTCATAGACGGGATAATTCCTCTCATGAGACTTCAATTGTCTAGATCCAAAGGCTATTACCTTGCCATATTGCACTAGCACGCAACCCAAACTACATCCTGATGCATCACTGATAATCTGAAATCCTTCAGTCCCTTAAGGGAGACTTAGGATTTGAGATGTCATCAGCCTTTCCTTCAAGGTATCAAATGCTTGATCGCACTCCTGAGTCCACACGAACTTCTGTTCCTTACGAGTCAGAGTAGTAAAGAGTAGAGCTATCCGCAAAAAGTTTTCCACAAACATTCTATAGTACCCGACCAGTCCAAGGAAACTCCCGACTTCCGCTACGATGCTCAGAACTGGCCAATCTCTGATGGCCTCAACTTTCGCTAGATCCAGCGCCACCCCATCACCACTAATCATATGGCCCAAAAATATCACCTTCTCCAACTAGAACTCGCACTTCGAGAACTTTGCATACACCTGGTTCTCTCTCAAAGTCTGCAAGACTACTCTTAGATGAGCCTCATGCTCCGCCTCTGATTTGGAGTATACCAAAATAGTAGACCATCACAAATGAGTCTAAATACTCCTAAAATACTCGGTTCATCAAATCCATGAATAATGATGGCGTGTTCATCAACCCGAACAGCATCATCGAGAACTCGAAGTGACCATACCTCATTCCAAACGCTGTCTTGGGTATGTACTTGTCTCGAATCCGCAACTGGTAGTACCCCGAATTCAAGTCCAACTTAGAGTGCACCACTAACCCTACCAATTGGTCGAACAAATCATCTATCCGTGGAATCGGATACTTATCCTGATGGTCAGTTTATTCAGTTCATGGTAGTCTAAGCATAACCGCATACTACCATCTTTCTTCTTCACAAACAACACCGGCGCGCTCCATGGCGATGAGCTGGGTCTGATATACCCTTGCTCCAACAGTTCCTGCAACAGTACTTTGAGCCCGACTAACTTCTTCGGTGCCATCCTAAAAGGAGGACATGACACCAGCCTAGCATCTGACACTAACTCAATCGAGAAATCGATCTCTCGTTGAGGAGGCGCTCCAAAAAGCTCCTCAGGAAACACATTCTCGAATTCTGCCACTACCGGCACTTCTCTAATTGATAACTTGGAAAGTTGAGCTTCTAACAATGCTACGAAAGTTACTCCTCCCTGGTTAACTGCCGGCACCAACTGCATGGTTGAGATCAGGGAACAGGTCACTCCACTAAGGCCCTCAAATTTTACTTCTTCTTTTCCTTCGTATCTCAGGGTCACCACCTTAGATAGGCAGTCAATACTGGTGCGCTGCTCTGCCAATCAGTCCATCCCCAAGATCACATCGAACTCGGCTAACGGTAGAACCGCTGCTACCAACATGAAGTCAACTCTATCTAAACTCCAACCAATGTGCCCTTTCGTCCCGCTGGTCATGAAAGACTCACTGGGCATGCGCACCCTAAGCTCTGCGTCCGCCGAAAAGGGCTCGAATCAAATTCTCTGGATAAAGCTTTCTTCAAGAAAGGAGTGTGATGCTCCCGTATCGACCAATACCCTAGCGGGGTAACCGGAAACTAGCACAAAGCCTAAAACACAGGCAATACACATAAAAGTCTCGAAAGTCTAAAGACAATAAACAAACTTAAACTTTCTCATACCTGTCACCACATCGGGTTGTCGAATCGCTTCTTGTTGCCCAAGGTTGTAAGCTCTTTGTTGCACGGGTTGGAAACATGAAGTGCTCGACTCTGCCATTTTTCCTTTCTCTGCAACATTGGGACCAGACTGCACGGACTGCTCCTGCTTAGTGCCACCCTCAGTACAAAAATGAGCTATAGGGCATGGTTTGCCACACTTGTAGCACGATGGTGATCCCTTGAAGCGAGAACCCCCAGACGTCATACTGTTTTTCTCCCATGACTTAAAGGGATGGAGTTTCTTCTTCCACTTACTCCCTTCAGACTTCCCTTGCAATTGAGAAGGCTTTCCTTCTCCCTGTTTTACTGCAAGTCCCTTACGACATTGGGTTCATTCTATGTCACTTTCCAACATCCTGGCCGCCTCAATCAACTCGTTGAAGCCCACATTTTTCATAGCTATTAGGGGTTGCCTCAAGTTCTCTCTCAACCCATGGTAGAATAGATTGTCCCTCTCTTCATCGTTGGTCATGGTCATTCCAGCATAACAACCAATTCGAGTAAACTCCTGAATATACTCATCCACAGTCTTGTCTCATTGCACCAAGTGCAAAAACTATCTCTGAAAGGCTAACCTTGTCGACGAAGGGATATACTTTTTCAAGAAGACATTCCCAAACTCTTCTATGGACGGGGTGCGTCCAGGAAACTGGTGGCCGCTATGACTCACCCACCACAAATTAACATCATCTTCTAACATGAAGGTCACAAACTCAGACTGCTTCTCCTCTGGCATCTCTACCGCCCTTAATAGTTCTTGAATCCTCGCCCACCAGCCCTCCGCATCGGTCGGCATGCCGACTCCCTTAAATGTTGGAGGATGGAAACTCAGAAAATACTTCATCTGTCGGTCTCCCTGCCCGGCGACCACTTTCTCAACCAACGACTCTGTTGGCCTAGCTCCTCCGCCCGGTACGAATGGTGCCACATCCGGGGTAACAGGAGTCACTACCTGTGCAATAGGGGAATAACTTGCGATGCCGCTACAGCTTGGGCCGCTACCATTGCTTTTGCAAGCATGCGACATAAATCGGCTGGGGTTACACCCATGCACATCGGACCTGAAGCAGTAACACTGCTCGCTGAAGGCTCCTCTTGCGGCCTCGACGTCCCCGCCTCGTCTCTTACACCCTTAGCAAAAGCAAGGTAAAACAAGAATCAACTTCTAACACAAAACTTAGACACTATGACACTCATGGTCCTACGATACTCCTATGTGGATAACTTCTTTATGCGATCTGATTATGCCAAATCGACCACTAAACCTTACCTTGGACACTAACCTCTCTCTGATACCAAATTATAACGTCTCCCCTATAATGACCGTATAATATGGGTCCGGCCGGGGCCCCACAACATACAGACTCCACAACTTAAGCATTATAAGATGATATAAAAGTATCCAACTCAAAACTCAGACTAAAAACAACGGAAACAAATAACAAGATTAGAAGTTATCGACCATCATAGGAGTATCAAAATGGCTTTAAGGTCTTACAACATTCATGAGTCCAAAAACAGAAACATTAACATCAACATAACAACGTGCATTAGCACTCTTAGGCTACCTCAACAAGCAAGCTGGAATCATAGTGCACTAAGCATAACATTCAACCAAACAGAGCTACTAAACAAAGAGATCACTTCATGAGGCTTAGGCATTTTTGGTCGGCGAGCTTGCTCCCGCTTGCGATCCTTGCCCTATAAAAGTTTGTAGTAACATGGGTCGACAAAGGCTGACCTCAACTGTGTTACCAATACATCTCCTACCTGTCATCCCTAGCAGACCCCGAGGCACTCCATCACCCTGCAGGTCAGCACTTCGTATGCAAAATACATGAACATAGAAAGTAAAAAACAGGTTTGGATGTCTCATACAACAAACATATTTCTATATTGAGCATATAATAAAAGGGGCCTACGATGCAGCATGTATGCAAACCTGGGGTTCACCCAAAACACCCTATTGCGTATGAATCTAACACATCATCACACATCATCAATCAGATACTTCCAATTTCCCCTTCGGTATTCAAGCCGCAAATACAGGGGTACTTCCATTTTCCCCAAACGACATACAAGCCGCCACACAGAACTCTTGCCTAGGCCCCACTCGCTTGTGGGTCTCAAAACCCGGGCTTACCTGCAAGCTCTGACTTCTCACGTCAGGATTCCATCACACAAACAAACTGATGTTAAAAACCCTCGCTAGACCCCACCCGCTCGTGAGCTTCATTGCCTGAGCTTGTCCAAAGCTTGACATTCTCGTAAGTTTCACAGAAGGGGACTTTGTCTCGCCGAGAAACTCTCCATACATGACTTGCACGTCACGGGCTAGCCAGCCAACCACAAAGACAAAATCACGTCTTAGCAAATCACAATAAAAAGTCTTTCCTGCCCTAATCCACCATTCGTTCTCACACGAAAACAAGGGGAGATAATTATCACAAAAGACATCTTGCCGCAAACGGATTTCTAGCACAATCCTTAGGCTCGTTATGCAACGTCACCGAGTCTGACTAACGGTCGCGACTTCGGCTTCACCCACAATGTCTAATCCACTATCGGAGCAGATTTTTAATGCAATATCATGTCAGGGACTGACATAATCAACCCGGTGGCTCCTCTTGAACCATGGCAACCCGAACTCCTCTCATTTGAGAGATCCGATGCCCAAATGCTTGAAAGAAAGCAGTAATAGACATGGATATCATGCACGCATCCTAAAGACCGAGAGGAGAAGTGTCGTTACCTTATGACTCCTCTTTCTTGTCACGGAAAACTCGACTTGCACGGATGAAAATGTACGCCTTCAAGTTCTCTCCGCGGATCTGGCCTCGGATCGACGATCGGAGTCCCGAAGCTTCGTCAATGGCAAAGAAAGGCTTTCTTCTTCCTCCCCCAATCTCTCTCAAACCCTAACTCTTTCTCAAATGAGAGCCAAGTGAGGGTTCAGAATGTTTCGACCCTTCTTATGCCCTTTGGACGGAGTGTCCTAGGCCATAGGATCAAATCCTAAGAGAAATCGGACGGCTAAAACGCCAAACGACGTAACTGCTCCCGTGCGCTATCGCCGAGCGGTAACTACCTACCGTCGGACGGTAGCTTCCGGAGCGCTCGGCCAAAAAATAATGTCGCGCTAACGCTGGCGGTAGGAATAACGTTGCGCGGTAGCTCACTCAACGCCTGCCTCTCAACTCACTCAACACGAAGCTACCGCCGAGCGGTAGCTAACTAACGTCGCACGCTAGTACTCAATGCTCTCAACGCTTGGTTTCGACGAAACAAGGCTATCGCCTGGAGATAGCTATCTATTGTTGCGTGATAGCTTCCTGGGGCTAAAGCTCTGGAAAACTGGGTTGTTACATTATGCTATGCGTAGGAGCCCGTGTTGACTCCTTTTCGTTCTAAATGAACCGGAAGAGAGGTGTTCGGGAACAAGTAAATGTTGTCATTTTAAAATGATCGGTTTAAAACTTACTTTTTGCTCAATTTTGAAAAGGCCAGAGAGACCATCATTCTTCCTTTCAAAACGGTCATTTGTAGTATTTTTTTAATTTTATTTAATCAAGTTAATTCCGATAAAAAAAATATAATTATTTCCATAAATTTGTAAAAAAAAATCACAAATATAATACTTAATTTTTTAAAAAAAATTCAGAAAAAATCGACCCAAAAAAATAAAAATCATGTGAAAATAATTTTGAAAATAATTTAAACTGTTATCGAAACGGAAGTTACCTAGACAAAATCTCAGTTTTAAAACTATAGTTTAACATATCTCTTTTGAAATTTCCTTTTTAAGATGACATTGGTATCCCAAATAGAGCCTTAGTGTCTGTACGTGCTGCGTACCGAGTGGGTGGGGGTTAGGCGTGCACAAAAAGACCGGTCCGGACCGGACCGGTCGGGACCGGACCGGTCGGGACCGATCAGAGACCGGTCCCGGATAGGACCGGTCTGGTCCCGGACCGGTCCACAGGTCCCGAACAGTCCCTGTTTTAGGGACCAAAACAGGTCCCGGACCGGGACCGGTAAAAGACCGGTCTAAGACCGGTCTTTTACCGGTCCCGGTCCGGGACCGGTTCCGGGACCGGTCGGGACCGGTCGCTGGCTCACAAGAGTCGTTAGGCTCTTGTTATGAGAGCCTAACGGCTCTCATTAAATGAGAGCCGTTAGGCTCTCATAACAAGAGCCAAAGAGCCAAACGGCTCTTTCTAAAGAGCCGTTTGGCTCTTTTTTTTATTTTATTTTATATATTATTAATAATATATATTAATATTATATAATATATTAATAAAAATTTAGATTTAAACGAATCTTCTAATGATTACCACAACGTTAGTGTAACAAAATTTAATTCCGATTTTACTAATCTATACAATTATTACGATCAAATATATGGATTGCGACCTCGCGAGAAATCCGCCGCCCCGCGAACAAAAGATATTTTAAAAATAAATTTTTAGAATTAGCTTCGAAGAAAAAACAACGAACTTCGAGCACTTTAAACGAATTAGGTTTATATAGCAAAACACAATTTCAAGAATTTATGACCGCGCACGAAATAGAAAATTTTGACATTTTAAATTGGTGGAAAAATAAATCTAACAATTATCCTATTTTGGCCTTAATGGCCCGCGATTTACTAACCATCCAAGCTAGTACAGTAGCTTCGGAGTCTGCATTTTCTTTGAGTGGCAGGATTCTGAACGATCGAAGGAGCCGTTTGACCGAAAAATCTTTGGAGATTTGCATTTGCTACAAGGATCATTTGGACGCTTTGAGGAGGAGACAACACGTCTCGTCAATTGAAGATAGCGAGTCTGAAGTTGAAGACGAGCTTACTAACTTAAATCTGGGGAGCGTCGCAGAATGATTTCAAATTGTATTTAGTTTTTTGATTTCAAATTAAAATTGCAAATGTTTGTATTTGGATTTTTAATTATAAATTGTATTTTGTATTTCATTTGTAATTATATTCCATATTTAATAAAAAAATTTATTTATTTTGCAAATTGCAATTTTAAAATTTTGTATTTGTGATTTTGACATTTTGTGTACATGTACAAGTTTTTTAGTTTTTTTAATTAATATTAAAACTTAAAAATAAAATTAATTTTGATTTTTAAAAATAATTTTTATTTAAAAACCGGTCCCGGTCTGGGACCGGTTAGGACCTGTTTTTCCGGTCCCAGCCGGTCCCGGTTTTCAGAGGGAAAACCGGTCCCGGACCGGGACCGGTTTGGGCAGGACCGGTCCGGGACCGGTGCCCCAAAAGATCGGTCCTGCCCAGGACCGGTCCCGGACCGGGACCGGGCTCTTTTCGTGCACGACTAGTGGGGGTGACCGGATAAGCATATTATTTGAAACTCGAAAGTTGCTCAAAAATCGTTCAAATTAATATTGAGCCGAATCAGAATCGGTTAAAATTATTTTGACCCAATTTGAGATGATTCAATTTGACTCGAATCTGATTTTAAGTCGATTTCAAATCAGCCCTGAATCACTCGAAATATTATTCCAATCAACTCGAATTGACTTAAAATATTATTTATTTATTAATATAATATTATTTAAATTTAAAAACACTAAAATTTAAACCTAAATAAAAAAGTGAAAAGTTTAGGTGTTTCATTTTCTAAATTTAGGGGTTAGCAAATTTAATTTTGAGTCAATTAGGAATAAAAAAAAAATTCAATTTCGAGCCGGCTTGATTCGATTTCGATTTTATTCGGAATCGAGTCATTTCGAGTCGAGTCGAATTCGACTCGAAAATTGCAATTTCGTGTCGAGCACAAATCGCTCGAGCTCGACTCGATATCAGCGCTACTACTGAGTACAGACCTATTTTTATTTATTTAAAAAAGAAATATTTTTCCTCATGAGTTTCTCGTACATTATTTGGCCTATATTTATTTATGGCGTTGTTATGCGCAATGTAAGTCTTGCTATCCGCATTGCAAAAACCCTTAAAATTAGGGATTTTGGCAGTTTGCACCCCCAAAATATGGGGTTTTGACAATTTGTATTTGAAAATTTTAAAATTTGCACTTTGCATTCCTCATATATTGATTTCTGGCATTTTGCTCCCCCAGGACAAAAATTCATGGGTATTTAGCTCTGGACAACACCAAAAATGCTCATTTTGACGCTTTGCATCCTGCATTATTGGTGTTGCCATGACCTAAATACTCTTGAATGAGCATTTTTTGTGTTGCCCAGACTGAAACACCCTTGAAGTTTTGGCTTGGGGGTGCAAAGAGTCAGAAATCGGTAATTGAGGGGTGCACAACACCAATTTTAAGGAATTGGGGTGCAAATTGTCAAACCCTCATATTTCAGGGGTGCAAAGTGTCATAAACCCTTAAAATTTTGACTCTTTTTCTCTGTATCTGCACTGGCTTAAACGCGCTGCTCTGTCGATTCCTCTCTCATTCGGTGTTCTTTTTGACCTACAGCCTTCTCCTCCTCCTATTAGTGATCCGACTTCCGACATCCAACCTCTGAAGTTATCCTCCTCCATGTGTTGCAGTCTAGGTTGAACCCATCCACAAAAGTCTCCTTTGACGAAGACCGCCAATACCCAGCTTCTAGCAGGCGGAGGGCAAGATGACTGCATCTATTGACATTGGTTTTGAAACACATAAATAAAATCACTTCGGTTCTGTTTGGCACGGTGATGGCAGTCGTAAACACATGGATTAAATTGTCATTTGTTAAGAATCGCCTAACAAACATCATCTGTTTGAACCTAAAGTGGATGAAGCTCCTTTGGTGGACATCAAAGAATGACAATTTTGTTGAGTTTGAGAGCGCGCAAATCCGATCTGAGCACCTGCAAATAAATTTAGCGAGAGCACCTGCACGATTGTTTTAGCGGATACAAATACATAAAAATAAAATAGAGACATCACACAAAAATTTTAAAGTAGAAACTCAGTTAGTGAAAATCACGGGACGATATGAGTTCAGCTCGGAAAGCTTCGACTAGACGTGTATAAAAACACGCAAAAAATTTACAAGCTTTTTCTACTAAATGCACAAAGGATATTCACCACATTCGCTACACAAATGATATATAATAAAATACAAGATGCCAACATGAGCAAATGACAGATTTAGGAAATCCTCTCTGGCGAACCTCTTTGATTTGTGTAGTGAGACCACGTCAATGTCGCAGAACGACGTCTGAACTTCTCAAGTAGCGGCGATGATGGCAGCTTCCCAATAATGGCGACAGCGTCGTTTCAACAATGCGGCGGGGGCGGCGTTTCAACAACGCGGCGGCAGCGTTTCAACAATGCGGCGGGGGCGACGTTTCAACAACGCGGCGGCAACGTTTCAACAATGCGGCGTCTATGGTGTTTCAACAACGAGGCGGTGGCGGCGTTTCAACAACGCGGCAGCGGTGGCCTCCCAACACGATGACGGTGGCGGCAACAGCGATGACGGAGCTGCAGCCTCTCCTTTCTCTGAAACTTGCTCTTCTCCTGGTGCTTTCTATTGGAGAGCAGATGATCATATCCTTCTTCGGTTTTATACTACTATATATATTATAGTATTTCATGTGATCAGCAAGCATCCAGCCTTCTTTCTCTTCCTCTCTCCCTCTCTCTTTCTTCCTCTTTCACGTGGGCTGCTCTCCTTTTCTTTTCTTTGACTTGAGAACCAATAGGATAGGCTTAGGTATGGTTATATATATATATGTATATTTACAGATCTTTACATGTTAGATCTGAAGCAAAGAAAAAAAATACAGTCGAAATGATTGACTCACGAGCAGTCACATGAGTCACGAGGAGAAGAATACATCAACATATCATGAACTGGATACACACGAGCTCGATGGATTTCTCCGTTTCAGATGGGAACAACACCCAACAAATCTCCCCCCTTTACAACAATGAGGAGGAAATCGTATTCCCGACGATCCTCAGGCAGCGTTCAAACTTCCCCCTCTGCAATGACTTCGTGAGCATATCTTCTTTGTTGTCATATATATGCACTTTCTGGAAGTTGAGCACCTTCTGCTTCAAAACACCGCGTATCTGATGATATCATATATCAATGTACTTGGACCTCGAGTGAAAAGTGGGGTTCTACCCCAAATGAATTATGCTCTGATTGTTGCATAAAAGTGAGTAGTGCTCCTGAGTGAAACTCAACTCCTTGATGAAATGCTACATCCAAAGAAGTTATTTTCCTGTCTCAGTAACTGCAATAAACTCATCCTTCGTAGTCGACAGTACGACGCACATCTGTAATCTCGATTGACACGAGACAGCTCCCCCGACAAATAAAATCAAGTACCCAAAGGTTGATCTCCTGGAGTCCAAATCTCTAACCACATCAACATCAGTATAGCCCAGAAGCTCTGACTCACTGTCTCCAAACTTCAACGTCAATTCTAACGTCCCCTGTAGGTACCTCAAAATCCATTTTACTACATTTTAATGTTCTCTCCCAGGATTGGAGAGAAATCTACTTATAATACTAATGACGTGTGATATATCAGGGCAGGTGCACACCATTGCGTACATAAAACTGCCAATTGCAAAAAACATAGGGGAACTTTTGCATCTCCTCTTTCTCCTCAGGTGTGCTCGAGCACTGGTCCGCAATAAGTCTGAAGTGAGCTGGAAGCGGCGTGCTCATCTTCTTCGCTTGATCCATACTGAATCGTTGTAACACCTTCCTAATATATCTCTCATAAGATACCCATAGTAACATGGATCATCTATCTCGTCAAATATGCATCACAAGAATGGTCTTCGCCCCTCCTATGTCATTCATTTCAAATTTGGAGCTCAACTACCACTTTAGCTTAGCAATGCCGACAATGCTCCTCCTGACTATCAGTATGTCGTCGACATGTAGGAGTAGAATTAAAAAATCATTTGGAGCATACTTCTTCACAAATATGTAGTGATCAAGGGTGGTCCTTCTGAAGTTGATCTCCCTCATAAAAGCATCGAATTTCTTATACCACTATCGCAGGGCCTACTTCAGGCCATATAAGCTCTTCTTCAGGCGACATATTAAGCTCTTCTTTACTCTCACCCTGAAACCCTCAGACTGCTCCATATATAGTTCCTCCACAAGATCATCATGCAGAAAGGTAGTCTTGACATCCATCTGCTCGATCTCCAGTTCTAGTCTCGCAGTAAGGCCAAGAACAACCTAGATAGACGACATTTTCACAATAGGAGAGAATATCTCACCAAAATCAACTCATGTTTTTGATTAAATCTCATTACCACTAATCCGACCTTATATTTTAGTGATGTTGAGGGGTCTCCTTTTTTTTAAAATCTACCGATTGTTCATAACCTTCTTGCCTTTAGATAATCTCACCAAATCATAAGAATGGTTCTCATGCAAGAACTACATCTCCTCCTGCATAGTAACCATCCATTCTTTCTTCTCCGAGATCTGCACTACCTCATCAAAGTACTCGGGCTCCCCCGCATCAGTCAACTTTTGAATATGCCCCTTCTTATGACAATAGTGACACTCCACGTTTTGATAACGTGACTTGGATTTTCCCCTGCTTTGGCATCTCTCACTCTTCCTTCCTCTACTTTTGATCTTATCTCTCCTTAGGCTCAATGTAGAGGACATCAACTCGTGAAGAAGAGCCTGAATGTCCTTGTGATTTTTTCTCACCTCTTTATTTAGGATATCACTCTTGGCAATTTTTATATAAATAATGCCACCGGGATAAGAGTTGATTAGAGAAACATTGATCATCTTCTAAGAGTCTGGAGAGACTTTAACACCCACAACACATTGACTTCATCCTTGAAAGTCACCTTCATAGTAGCGAGGCAATCAATGATGTCTTGGAATTCATTCACATGATCCAAAATATGTGATCCTTCTCTGTATCTGAACTCGCCCAGCTTCTTTAGTAAATATAGTTTGTTGATGTTAGTACTCTTACGTACAACAAACTACCGTCACCTAAACTGCATAGCATAACAAAAATTAGAGAGCGGCTCGTTCAGGCTTGATTATTAGATGTAAGTTGGAGTGAAAACCACAAAGGAGATAATATATTAAAAGTACCTAACAAAAACTATCAGTACAACTCCCATCACCAGAACTACAGTGAATGTATAGACAAAATTTACTTCAGAAAACATTAGTATTCATAGTTTAAAGCATAAAAAAAATTGCAAAACGACGAATGTATAAAAAAAAGTGAACCGTAATTTTTAGATCTAAAAGATATAAAAAAGAGGTAAAGTAAGAAGATATCAAAGAAGGAATCAATGAATGAAGCTTTCGCTGGGGAAGATGTGCATGTTTGATATAAGTTAAAGAAATCGTCGAGATCTGGAGAAGGATGCTCAAAAAAAAACATTTGAAATATGATTGAAAGTCAAGGAGGAATGCAATATCATTTTCAGATTTGGAAATAATTTCATATTTGAAATGTTACTGAATGCTGAAGTTGATTTAGAGATTTGAAGAGTGTTCGCCTTTGTTTTGCGAGGAACAATGCGTGGAGGGAGGGGTTCGGGGATGCTAGAAGCCTGAGTGGAGGTTGGGGGAGGCACGCTTTTGATTCTTTTTTGGTCGAAGAGCAGGAGTTTCGTTGGAGCGGGTGTTCCCTTGGGCGATCTATTTAGTGCGGGCCGCAGAGGAGGAGGCGATGTTGCGACAAGCCGGGGGAGGTGTGGTTTGCGAAGAGGTTTAGGATTAAAGGAGTTTTGTTGTGAGAAATTTCGAAGGAGGGCCTCAGAGGAGGCATTTTTTCAAGAGGATGGGGGAGGTGCGGTTTGTGAAGAGATTTAGGGTTGGTTGTTTTGAAATGCTGTGAGTAGCCTATATAATGGAGACCATGCATCATATGTCGAAATATTAATCAAGGGTTGTGATTCATCCAATGAAATTTAAAATCATGGTTTTAAAAAGCTACTCATATTTCTTTTTATAATAGTATAGATGTATTTTTTATGCTTGTTTAACTAGTTTTGTTAGGTGCATGTAATTTTAAATGATTGAGAGTGATGGAGTAATTGCTAAGATCTGTAAGATAAGAATTTTTGCACTGCACACCCTTCAATTAGGAGCCTTTAACATTTTGTACTATAAATATTTAAAGTAATTGTTATCAAAAAAATAATTGATTTTGTACTATAAATTCCTTGTCGTTGGGAGAAACTTCTTAAGATTGACAAAATATATTCACTAAATCCATCTTGTCATAATCCTGATCATATCCTCTGAATTGAGTCCTTTGGTCAAGCAATTTGCTACCTAACCCTTGGTGAAGACGCGACTCAACTCCAGTAGTCCATTATCAAGTTTTTTCCTTTATGAAAACTCTATCAATCTCTATATGCTTGGTTTTATTGTGTTGGACTAGATTATTTACAATACTAATGACTGACTGACTGTCACAACACAACTTCATCTTATCTCCTTGATCCAACTTCAGCTCCACAAGCATCCCTTTCATCCATAGTAGCTTTGCAACCCTTAATATCATGACTCTATACTTTGCCTTTGTTGTCAATCTAGTCACTATTGACTATTTCTTGCTCTTCCAGGAGACCAGATTGCCTCCTCGTGTTATGGACCTCTTGTCATCCATGCAGCTTTCCTTGTCAGAATCACAATATCCCTCAATTGTCACGTGTTTGTTCCTTCTGAACACCGACCCCTTTCGAGGATATTCTTCAAGTACCGCAGAATCTGGTACACTGCATCCATATGGCCCTTTATTGGGTCATTCATGTAGCGGCTCACCACACTTACATCAAATGAGCTGTTCCGGAGAGTGTGGCTCAAGTAAATCAACTTCCCAACTAGCCTTTAATACATATTACAATCCACTAGCTCGCTGAACTCAACACACAGTTTATACTTCTGATCGATTGGTGTCGCAAAAGGTTTGCACCCCAACATCCCCATTTTTATGAGAAGATCAAAAGCGTATTAACTTTGGAAAAGGACTATCCACTATGTCTCATAAGCAATCTCAATCTCAAGGAAATACCTATAAAGACCCAGATGCTTCACCTCAAACTCCTTGCCCAGAGCCCCATTGAGGCAGCCAATCTCCTGATCATCATCTCATGTGATGATCATGTTGCCCATGTACACCACAAACATGGTGATGTGACCTTCTGTTGGGTATTGTATCCACAATAACCTAGATTTGTATGAAGTCACCCTTAAATTAAGATGAATTAAGTTGTATTTGATGTCTTGTTTGAGTTATGTGTTTGCAGGATTTAATTGCCAAGTGTAGACCAATGTCAGTCTTCAATGAGTCACCAAACACAAGACCATATAATGTATTCCCTCATTGTGTGGTCCATGGTATTGACTCATGTGTAGCCTCTCTATTGGGATACACTTCATTTTCAAGCACTAAACTTGTAGGAGAAAGACTAGTTGCTGATTTCCTTGAAGAAATAAATTTTTCAGAAAGCAGAATTTTTTTCTAAGTGTTTTACTCGAGAAGTAACTTTAGTGCTCGAGTAGGTTATAGTTAGTTCTCGAGTAAGCTGAGTCTAGCACTCGAGTAACTTAAGTAGTTCTCGAGAAGTTTTGAAGTTAGTTCTTGAGAAGCTGCTTAGTACTCGAGTACATCTCTGCTTGTTCTCGAGTTATCAGAATAGTCTAGCTCAAATTTTGCTAAGTAAAATTCTTGAGAAGTTAAGTCCAGTACTCGAGAAACAGGAGTCTATTACTCGAGAAGACTAAGGCTTAAGGCTTTGAGAGTGCTGAGAAGCTAGGTCCTTGTCTCGAGTAGTAGAAGTAATTCTCGGAAAAACTAAGAAAAGTTCTCGAGAAAGGCTTGCTGTACTCGAGAAGTAGTTATCTAGTTCTCGAGTAAGACTAAGTCAAAAAGCGTCGAGAGCGAGACTTGACTCGATGCCTTCTGGCAATCTTCACTCGAGTAGTCCAGTTTGTTCTTGACAAGTTATCTACTAGTTCTCGAGTAATAGAAGCTAGTTCTCGAGTAAAGTATTTTCTGTCTCGATAAGCCAGATCTAAAATTTCCTTGAGTACTCCTTCTCGAGAACCTTGTTGTTGTTATCTCGAGAATCAGAAGTTGTTCTCGGGTAGTCTTATCTTCACTCGAGAACTGAAGATCAATTTTTCTGAAATTTCGTTAAATCTGACGGGACACAATTTCAAATTAATCTCCATAATTATTGGTCCACGTGTTATGTCATTTATGATTATGACCGTTAGACCATTCCTATAAAATGTCTTATCATATTTGATTAACCCTAACAGAGAAATAAAGAATTCTGAATCGCTATTCTTCATTCTAAATCGAGAAGAGCAGCCGCCGCTTTTCATCGTCTTCATCGCCGCTGACCTTCTCGATCCAGAGATTCAGACAAGAAGAATCAACTGATCAAGCTATTACGACCTCTGCAAATCTTATTCTTGATCGTGGTGATTCTACATTCTTAGATCCAAGCGTTCTCAGATTTCTTCCTCGACTTTTCTGATAAGGCTTTTCAATTTTTCAAGAAGGAAGAAGCCAAGATTCAGCCAGATCTGTGAAGACAAGTTTGTGTATTTCTTTGTAAATCAATTTTACTCTTGTAGGAGATTTTGTCTCCGAGTTTATAAGAAGTATTTCTTCTGAGTGTAGATCCGTTTTGAGGATCGAGTTGTAGGGGCATTGTTCCGAGTTGTAGGATTGGTTTACAATCCGAGGAAATAGTGAAGTAGCCGAGTCTAGCGTGTAGCTAGATCGGCGAGGTGGAGAGTGGACGTACCCAAGATTGGGGAACCACTATAGATCTGGTGTTCTCTATGATTTGTGTGCTTATTTTCTGTGTTTCGTTCATTCAAATTTTTATTCCGCAAAAAGACGTAGACCTCACCTATTCACCCCCCTCTAGGTGATTTAGGTAGACAACTAAAAACATCAATTGATATCAGAGGGAAGTTGTCATCAAAAAGGTTAACACCTTGAACAGATCTGCTCCTAGTTGTCTTTAGAGGATTCAAGCATAGACAGAGTTAAGAATTTTGCAAAGATTCCTCTGTGCACAAAGAACTATTTTGCTATGTGGAAAAAAAGAATAAAGTTCTTCATGGAAGCTGTGGATTCTAGAATTTTTATGATAGTGGAAGAAGGACCTTATGTTCCTATGACCACCTCCACCATTGACTCAACTAAGCAAGTTCCTAAGAAACTGATGGATCTTGATAAGGATGAGATTGCACTTGTCTCTTTAGACAAGAAAGCTAAAAATATAATTGCAAGTGCAGTCGATGATTCTATGCTGCAGAATTTGATTCACTGTTATTCCGCTAAGGAAATGTGACAGTCTCTTATCATCCGGATGGAAGGCACTGAAGAAATTAGGGATGACAGAAGATCCCTTCTAAATCAGAAATATGAAGCATTTCGACAAGGTCCCAAGGATTCCATTGCAGATACATTTGAGAATTTCTTCAAGATTGTCAACGACCTAAGAGTCTATGGTCGGGTCTTCACCAATGGGGAACTGAATGATAAGTTCCTGAGATCTCTGACTAAGGAATGAGATAACAAGGTTTGTGCTATCTGGGAATTTGGAAAGCTAGCAGAGATAGACCCTCAAAATCTCTTTAGAAAGCTTATGTCATATGAGATACAAATAAATTCAAGAAAAGCTGAAGAAGAGAAGAACAGGTTTTCATCCAAGGAGAAGTCTGTCGCTCTAAAGGCAGACATCTCAAGGAAGTCTAAATCTGCTTCTCCTACCCCAGCACAGGAAGAAAATGAATAAGAATCTTCAGAGCCAAGTACCTTAGGCTCATAATTATCTGAAGGAGAGTTTTCTCTTCTTTCAAGGCAGTTCAAGAAGTTCTTGAATAAGAAGAAGCAATGAAAAGGCAAGGATGACCCATTCAGAAGATCACGTCACGATGGTGATTGTCACAAAAAGGGCTCAAGTAGCCAAGACAGGTATCATCCTAAACATAACAAATACTTTTCTATTGACATTGTTTGTTATTATTGTAATAAGCTAGGACACGTCATAGCTGACTGTCCTCACAAGAAGAAGGAGGGTGGAAGAAGAGAGGAAAAGAAAACTTCTTACAATAAGAAGAAGACTGAAAGAAGCCTGATTGCTAAGAAGGGCAAGACCCTCAGTGACACAGACTCATCTGAGTCTAGTGATGAGGAGGAAGCCTACTTTGGGCTCATGGAACAGACAGATGAAGAAGAAGAATCCCAGTTCATTAGGAAGGTAAATTCACATACCCCTATTTCTGAATTTGATGATTCTGATCATGATCATGAGGAATGTTCTTCTGACGAGGAGTCTGAACTCATGTATTAATATAAAGAGTTGATCAAAGCCTATGACAAATATCGTAGAGTCGTAAGAGCTCAAGCCAAGGAGATCAAATCTCTTAAGGCTGAAGAGAGCAATCTGAGGGAGGAAATTGTAATGATGGACTCACTCAGAAAAGACTTCCATAATGCAATGGAAGAATATAATAAGGCTCTCAAGTGCCTAGATCTAAAGAAGAAAATCATCAAGGAATTGGAAGAACTTGCAGCTGAAAAGAAACTTGTTGAAAGTTTCTCCAAGCCCAAGACAGTTCTTCCGCTTATTGCTGAATTCTCTGCTTAGGCCAAAGGTGCAAGTTTAGGCCATGTGGAATCCCCTAATAAATCTTCTATGAGAAACAAGACCCAAAGGAGAAATAAGCCTGCCAAGAAGGCTCTAGCCAAGGAGAAGGGGAAAGCTCCTCGAGAACAAACTTCGTTCAAGAAGGTTATCCTTCCAACGAACGAGTTTGATCTTGACTTGTCCTATGGTCACTTTGCTAGGCCTACTCAGGTAGAGCCCAATTCTAGGTACTAAGGATGGAATCGTCCTCAGAACTTTGGCGAGAGTGTCTTCAAGGCACCTTATAAGGAGATCACTCTTCAGAGCTATAGACCTTACAATCATGGTCACAACATCAATAAAGCTCCAAGAGTTAAACCCGTTGTTAAAAAGCCTATTAAGGAGAAGAAGTCATGTGAATGTCATCACCATGAAGCTTCTACTTCCAAGTCTACTGCCCCTGTTAGACCTTAATCTCAAAAGGTCAAGCAGGAGATCATTAGGCAAAGATACAATATATTTGACTGTTGGTGTTGTGGCAAGGTTGGTCACTTCATCATAGATTGCTGGTTTAACCCCAGAAATTATGTAACTTCTCGAGTTAATAATGTGAGAAAGACCACTCACAATGTTAACACTCATATGGGGAGCATGCTAACTAGAGACCAAGGACCCAAACAAGTTTGGGTTCCTAAGGCAACTTGATTTTATGTTTGCAGGAATGTCTAAAGGACACCAAAAATCCTATTTGGTATTTGGATAGTGGATGCTCTCGGCACATGACCGGGAATAGAAGCCTACTCCAGAATTATTCTCCAGTCATGAACGGGCCAAAGGTCATCTTTGAAGGTTCTGACAAAGGAATTACAAAAGGCTACGATATGATTACTATTGATAGTGTATCCTTTTCCAATGTGATTTATGTTGAAGGATTGGAACACAATCTTATAAGCATAAGTCAGCTCTGCGATAAAGGATACATCATAGAATTTCATGCAGACAAGTGTTTGATAAAATCGGTTGATAATTTAGAAATGATTTTATCAGACACTCATAGTAGGAATATATTTTGTTTAAATTTTATTTGCATAGACTCTTCTACACCAGTGTGCTTTTTATAAAAGATAGTGTGTCTCTTGGTGACCAATGACACAAGAGATTAGCACATATAAATTACAAAACTATTAATAAATTATTTTCTCTTAATTTAGTACGTGATGTCCCAAATGTCAAGTGCATTAAAGATAGACATTATCACGCATGTGTAAAAGGAAAGCAAACAAGAGCTACCTTTAAAAGCATTATTGACAATGACTCTAATAGGTGTTTACACCTACTTCATATGGACTTGCTCGGTCCATTACAAATTAGAAGTTTGGGAGGTAAGGATTATACATTGGTTATTGTTGATGATTACTCTCGCTTTACATGAGTGTTCTTTCTAAAACACAAGTCAGATACCTTTGATATCTTTACTAATTTTGTCAAGCAAGTTCAGAATGAATACAACTGTTCCCTAGTCAAAATTAGAAGTGACAATGGAACAGAATTCGAGTCTGGGACCATGACAGAATTCTGTGAAAGCCTAGGTATCTTTAATGAGTTTTTCTCTCCTTGTACTCCTCAACAGAACGGAGTAGCTGAGAGAAGGAATAGAATAATCATAGAGGCTTGCATGACCATGTTGAGTGATGCCTCATTACCGGAATATTTCTTGGCTGAAGCCGTCAACACTGCATGCACGTGCAAAATCGAGCACTCATAAACAAGAACTATAATAAGACACCTTACAAACTACTAAAGGGCAGGAAATCGACCATTTTATACTTTAGAATCTTTGGTAGTAATGCTTCGTCCTTAACAATGGTAAGTATCACACCACTAAATTTAGTGAAAAGAGCTTTGAAGGTATTTTCGTAGGTTATAGTAGCCATAGTAAGGCATATAGGATTTTCAATAAGAAAACCCTGGTTATAGAAGAATCTATTCATGTTGCATTTGATGAGACGAGCTTGCTGCAAGACAGTTCTTCTAGTGTGCTTATTGAAGATGCAGGTTCGCGTCTAAAGGAATTGAGCTTGGATGAGCCAGTTAGAGAAAAGGATCAAGAGTTCATCACGATCACCACTCCAACCCCAATTAGAGAGGATGATCACCATGATAAAGAAGTCATCCAAGTTGATGAAGTCACTCCAGTGATCAAGGAAGCTCCAAATGCAAGGATCCTAGAGCTCAGACACTTGAAGGATCACCCAATTGATCAAATTATCGGAGATCTCCGGGATGGTGTTAGAACTCGAAGAGGTAAAACTAATGAAAATTTATATTTGAGTTTTCTCTCACAGGTTGAACCGAAGAAGTTTGAGGAAACAAACTCAGACGCATCTTGGATAATGGTAATGGGAGAAGAATTGAACCAATTCAAGCGTTGCCAAGTCTGGAAGCTTGTTCCAAGACCCAAAGGTAAGAACGTTATCGGAACCAAGTGGGTCTACAGGAACAAGATGGACGAAGATGGAACGATTGTAAAGAACAAGGTCAGACTCATTGCCAAGGGATACCAACAAGAAGAAGGAATCGACTTCGATCAGACGTATGCTCCAGTGGCAAGACTGGAGGCAATCAGGTTGTTCCTAGCTTATGCTGTACTTAAGGGCTTCACTGTCTATCAGATGGACGTGAAGTCGACCTTCCTTAATGATGACATAAAAGAAGAAGTGTATGTGGAACAACCTCCAGGTTTCTTTTATTCTAACTTTCCTGATCATGTTTATCTCTTATTTAAAGCATTATATGGTTTGAAACAAGCTCCTCGAGCTTGGTATGAGATGTTGTCTAGCTTTCTTCTTGAGAACAAGTTCATAAGGGGAAAGATAGATAAGACATTATTTCTTAGGAAAATAAAAGGTAAGATTTTGCTAGTGTAAATCTATGTCGATGACATCATATTGGCTCTACTGACGACAACCTCTACAAGAAATTTTCAAAACTTATGCAAGGAAAGTTTGAAATGAGCATTATGGGAGAGTTGAAGTATTTCTTAGGAATTCAGGTGAAACAATCTAAAGATGTAATTTTCATCACTCAAACGAAGTTCACCAAGGAGTTGATTAAGAAATTTGAAATGGAGAGCGCAACCTCTATGATGACTCCAATGGGTTCAGCTATGTTTCTGAACAAGGATGAGAAAGGGAAACCTTTTGATGAAACCAAGTACAGAAGCATAATTGAATCCTTGCTCTATCTTACTACCAGTAGACCAGACACAATGTTTTCAACATGTGTATGTGCTAGATTTCAAGTGAAATGTAAGGAATCTCACTACGCTGCAACAAAGCAAATTTTGAGATACCTTACAGGTACACCAAATCTTGGCTTATAGTACCCAAGAAGTAATGATAGCGAACTAATTATTTTTTCAGATGCAGATTTTGCAGGAAGCAAAGATGACAAGAAGAGCACTTCTGGGACTTGTCAATTCCTAGGAAAAAGGCTCATTTCCTAGAGCAACAAGAAGTAGAATTGTGTCGCAATTTCAACAGCCGAGTCAGAGTATATCTCTACAGGCAGTTGTTGTGCATAACTGCTATGGATAAAGAATCAGTTTGAAGATTACAACTTGAAGTTCCAAAATATTCCAATGTTTTGTGACTCCTCCAGTGCAATTGCAATAACCAACAACCCAGCCTCTCACAGTAGGACAAAACATATAGAGCTGAGGTATCACTTCATCAGGGAACATATGGAGCATGGAGACATTAACCTCCAGTATGTCCCAACTGACAGGCAGATTGCATACATTTTCACAAAGCTGCTGGATGAGGCCAAGTTCTCATTCTTCAAAACAAAACTTGACATGCTCAACAAAGAAGAATAAAGAAGGAGGACTCACAACATAGCTCAAGGATCAGGCAACACTTCAAAAATTTAGAAATTCTTAAGTTTGGACTTCATTTCTCGAGTACGACCCTTACTACTCGATTATTGAATTGGACCACTCGAGAAACAAGTCTGCCTCTCGAGAACTGCTTCTCGAGTAATAAGACACTTCTCGAGAACTTCCAGTTACTACTCGAGAACTATAGTCTCTTCACTCGAATAATGCCCGTCCACTCGAGAAATCTGAAGCAACTTTTCGCCTTCAAGTTCAAATTTTGATATTCACACCCAGATGTTATGCCGCCATATTTTCAGGTATGTTACCTTAATTAATTCCTTAATCATCATAAATTAAGACTTATATAAATAGAAAAGTCCGGAAATTTCCAAATCACTCGATCTCTAAACCCTTTCTCGAGAAAAGAAGGAAACTTTTCGTATTCCTGCCGCCATCGCAGAACTTACCGCTGATTCAGTCCCGACTCTCCCCACAGTAAATTTTCGTTCTTCTCTGGATGGATGACTCCTACATCCAAGATAGGGATCGGAAGCAAACTCGTTTCGACAGGGATTGCAGAGATTTCAGATGATTTTTCAGAATCTTCTGCTACTTCTAGAAACCGCCGGATTATCCTTCGCTTTAGAGCAACCGTGTAAAATTCTTTTTCTAGAGGTAGAAGTGTTCTTTCAGAATGTCAAAGTAAGGAGAAATAAAAAGATCCTTAAGACCAGAGTTCGTGGAATTAAGATCACACTTTTTAAGACAGTTGTTTCTAACCTTCTTCGAATACTAGTCATAGAGGAAAAAGATGACCTAACTGCCGAGGACTATGACATAGCTTGTAGTTTCTATGGAATTTCAGCCGGTGTAAGTTCTATTCGTCGACCTGACCTAAATGCAGAGAGAAAACTTCTAGTTGATATACTTGGGAAAGTACTTCTGTGCAAGACTACTTCTATCAGCTTCAACACTGCAGACTTCTTCGACATGATGACATCAGTCATATATAGGAAGAAATTCCAATTTGGGATGATGATCTTTGATAAGATAAAGGAAAGCATTAAAGCTCCTAACTATGTAAGAATTATTTCTCTACTTCTTCATGAATTCAAGCCAGATATTTTTGATTTATCCAAAGGTACTACCCTTCATCACATGAAGAAAGTTTCAATTTCTTCTATTCAGAGATGGGAGCTTAAACTCAAGAATCCTGCCCAAGCTGCTAAAGCACATGATCATCCAGAGAATGAGGACAGGACTCCATCTCCTCCTCTACCTCAAGTAGCTGGCATATCTTGTGCAGCTGCTGAGGGGGAGCCTGCTCCTTTAACTCTAGAAGAAAGAGTTTCTACCCCTCCTCCAGCTACTGCACTCCATCCTGCTACCCCAGAAGAGGCACTCTCAGATGCCCAGGTCAAAGAGAACATTCTTTCTACAGAGGAAGACATTAATCAAATGATAGAGGAATTGTCTTCCAAAGAGCCTCTTCCTCCCTTCCATACAGAGAAGTCTCCCTCTACAGAACCATCTCCCTCTCATCATCATTCTGAACAAGAATCCCCTCTTCATCAATCCCCTGCTGTAGATTTTCAAGAAGAAGAAACAGTGTTGATTTCTGATGAGAAATAAGTCTCCCCAGAACCAACTGAGGCTCCCCTAAAGAGCTTGGATTTCTCTCTTCCCACCATTCTTGGTGAGGAAGGTGATAGTTTAATTCAAACTACAAGAGCCAAGAACACAGTTGTCATTGAAGAAATTGCTCCATGGACTGCTCCTCCTCCTCCAGCTCCTCAGATTAAAACTCCTGCTGCTGATATTTTGGGTAAGATAGAATTAATGTTAGCGCAATAGAGAAAGTATTTTGATGAATCTCTCAAAACTGTCACTGAAAAAGTTACTGCTCTAAAAAAATGAACAGAGGATTTGCAGAGATACAACATAATACTGATGAGCTAAAACATTTATTCCAAATAGGTGGAAAAGCTCTGGACCACACCATAACCAACATTGGTCAGGTAATGGACCAGTCAGTAACCCTTGCTAACAATCAAATCTACCTGGAAAAGAAAGCACACGAACTAAACTTCAAAGTATATGAAGAGGTAGGAAAATTCAAAGAGGATGCAATTAACACCCAATCTGTAGAAGTCAGAAAGGGGGAGAGCTTAGTAAAAGAATACTTAGAAAAATCAGATATAAACATGAAAACTCTCTGGGAAGAAAAGTTGAAGGAAATTCATGCTGATGTCCAAAATCAAATAGATGGTGTAAGTTTCATACATATGATACAGTTGTGTGGATGCACAATCAAATATTACCTGATTTCCAAGCTGATCCAAAAGTGATTCCCCATCATTTAAATCCCATTGCTCAGCATCCTCCAGTTAAACAACCAACATTTTATCCAAGACCTGAAGGCTCAAAAGCACTCATCCAGATACCTATGCTCAGGTTTGGGAAACTAAACAGCCTCAAGTACATCCTGAAGTACATATTCCTAAGAAAATAAAGTATGGTGATGGAGTCTCTGCAAGCAAGTCCATTCCCAATCCAGAAGCTGAAAAGAGGAGAGCAAAAGAATTTGCTGAAATTTGGAGCCATACTTCTAAATCTTTAATTCTTGATACTCTCAAACTAGTTATGAATTACAATGAAAGCAGGACAGAACATTATAGATCCTCTGAATGGGAACTGTATGAGAAGTCCTTAACTAAGAGAAGAATTTATGATAGAGAGTATGAAAGGAACAATCCAAATGCTCCTCCTAAACCCCCAAAGTATTATCCTAAACCCTTCGGCTATCAGAGGAGACAATAAGAGAAGAAGGAAAAACAATAACAACAACAACAAAGCAAGGAATGACAAATGATCTAGATTGTGTTATGAGATTGTGTTGAACTGGATTTCATGGACAATTCTATAAATATAAATCTTTAATTTTGATGATTTGATCTTCTTGTCATTACTTAGCATTTTATCTTCATTATCACTGTATTAGCTAGTCATTTTATTTATTTATCTTGATGTAATTCACCTTAGTGTAGAGAGTTCTGACTTTTATAAATAGGGGGAGATTGTTGGGTATTGTATCCACAATAACCTAAATTTGTATGAAGTTACCCTTAAACTAAGATGAATTAAGTTGTATTTGATGTCTTGTTTGAGTTATGTGTTTGCAAGATTTAATTGTCAAGTATAGACCAATGTCAGTGTACAATAAGTCACCAAACACAGGACTATATGATGTAATCTTTCATTATGTAATCCATGGTATTGACTCATGTGTAGCCTCTCTATTGAGATACACTTTATTTTCAAGCACTAAACTTGTAGGAGAAAGACTAGTTGTTGATTTTCTTGAAGAAAGAAAATTTTCATAAAGCAGAATTTTTTTCTAAGTGTTTTAATCGAGAAGTAACTTTAGTACTCGAGTAGGTTATAGTCAGTTCTTGAGTAATCTGAGTCCAGCACTCGAGTAACTGAAGTATTCCTCGAGAAGTTTTGAAGTTAGTTCTCGAGAAGATGCTTAGTACTCGAGTACATCTCTGCTTGTTCTCGAGTTATCAGAATAGTCTAGCTCAAAATTTTGCTAAGTAAAATTCTCGAGAAGTTAAGTCCAGTACTCGAGAAATAGGAGTCTAGTACTCGAGAAGACTAAGGCTTAAAGCATTGAAAGCGCTGAGAAGCTAGGTCCTTGTCTCGAGTAGCAGAAGTAATTCTCGGGAAAACTAAGTAAAGTTTTCGAGAAAGGCTTGTTGTACTCGAGAAGCAGTTATCTAGTTCTCGAGTAAGCCTAAGTCAAAAAGCGTCGAGAGCAAGACTTGACTCAACGCCTTCTGGTAATCTTCACTCGAGTAGTACATTCTGTTCTCGAGAAGTTATCTACTAGTTCTCGAGTAAAAGAAGTTTGTTCTCGAGTAAAGCATTTTCTGTCTCGACAAGCCAGATCTAAAATTTCCTTGAGTACTCCTTCTTGAGAATCTTGTAGCTATTATCTCAAGAATTAGAAGTTATTCTCGAGTAGTCTTACCTTCACTTGAGAACTGAAGATCAATTTTTTGAAATTTTGTTAAGTCTGACGGGACATGATTTAAAATTAATCTCCGTGATTATTGGTCCACGTATTATGTCATTTATGATTATGATCGTTAGACTATTCTTATAAAAGGTCTTATCATATTTGACTAACCCTAACAGAGAAATAAAGAATTCTGAATCGATATTCTTCGTTCTAAATCGGGAAGAGCCGTCGCCACTATTCATCATCTTCATCGCCGCTGACCTTCTCGATCCAAAGATTCAGACAAGAAGAATCAACTGATCAAGCTATTTCGACCTCTGCAAATCTTATTCATGATCGTGGTGATTCTATGTTCTCAGATCCAAGTGTTCTTAGATTTCTTTTCTTGACTTTTCTGATAGGGCTTTAAAATTTTTCAAGAAAGAAGAAGTCAAGATTCAGTCAGATCTGTGAAGACAAGTTTGTGTATTTCTTTGTAAATCAATTTTACTCTTGTAGGAGATTTTGTCTCCGAGTTTGTAGGAAGTTTTTCTTCCGAGTGTAGATCCGTTTTGAGGATCGAGTTGTAGGGGCGTTGCTCTGAGTTGTAGGATTGGTTTACAATCTGAGGAAATAGTGAAGTAGCCGAGTTTAGCGTGTAGCTAGATCGGTGAGGTGGAGAGTGGGCGTACACAAGATTGGGGAACCACTATAGATCTGGTGTTCTATGTGATTTGTGTGTTTATTTTCTGCGCTTCATTCGTTCAAATTTTTATTCCGCAAAAATACACAGACCTCACATATTCACCCCCCTCTATGTGATTTAGGTAGACAACTAAAAACATCACCTTCATTATGCCTAAAAACACTGTGTAATCAACATTTATCTGGTGATATCTCATCCCAATCATCGCCTTCCTGAACCCGTCGAACCACGTGTGAGGTGACTTCTTCAGCCCTTAGAGGGACTTCTTTAACCTGCAGACCGTGTCTTCTGTCTTAGTCGTGATAAACCCTGGAGGCGTCTCCATGTACACCTTCTCTACTAGATCTCTATGAAGAAATACATTCTTCATATCTAATTAGTGCACCATCCATTCACCATTCACCGCCAAGCTAATCAGAGTCCCGATAGTGCTTATCTTCACAATGAGTGTAAATTTCTTATCATAATTGATGTCATAAGTCTGGTTGTACCCCTTGACAACCAATCAAGCCTTATTGCGCTCGACCTGTCCATTTAGGTTCTGCTTCATTGTGAAAACCTATTTTCACCTGACGGTCATTTTATCCTTTGCAGAGCTGTGCCCAATGTTGTTAAAGGTGTAAGGCACACCGAGGCGCAAAGGGGCCCTAGAGCCTAGGCGCAAGCGCGCGCCTGAGGCACGTGAGGCGCAAATTTGGGGGGAAAAATTGAGCGAATTGGGCGCCAAATTCGCTAAAATTGAGCCTAATTAGCTCAATTTCAGCGAATTGGGCGCCCAATTGTGCCCCCAATTTGCTCAATTTCAGCGAATTAGGCATCCAAGTGCGCCTAAGGGGTGTCTTTGGTGCGTCTGAGATCATGTTTTTGCTCACCTCCCAAAAAGAAGGTTGAAAAAACATCTTAAAATACCCAGGCGCGCCTTTGGTGCGTTTGGGATCCTATAAGGAGCGCGCCCAGGCACGCCTATGGCACATTACCCACCTCTTCCATGTCGATGTGTGGTGGGCAGCGCTCGGCACCTCTGGCCCGCCTAGGCGTGCGCCTTGACAATATAGACTGTGATAACTCCCAAGTCTTGTTCTTCTCAAAGCCCTCATCTCCTCCTTTATCGCTACCTTCCACTTCAGATTGTCTTTGGTAACATGTCAATTATTAGGTACAATAATACTATTCAAGGATGCAATGAATGATCGATGAGGAGAAGAGATATGATCATAAAAGATAAATGATGTAAGGCCCTAATCGTATTTATTAGGAGGATTTTCTGCATTGTTGCAAGTTGTCTTCCATAATTGTGATAGTTGGAGAAGGAGAAGTAGGGGTGGATATCACATGAGGCTTGCAGTGATGTAGGTGCTCTAGGAGTAGGGACCGACGTAGCTAGGGGACAAGGAGCTAGAATAACTACTGGATCTAGTACTGCTGACGGATTCCTTCTCTTACGATATGTAAGTAGCACCCCCTGAGCCGTAAGTCTAACAACTCGCCTCTCATCCTCAATCTCCTCCTCTTGCTCTTCATAACTCTCCTGATCATTCTCCACCGATCCTCCCTGTCATACTCCCAGATCTGCCACCAACCTCTCCCTTTCTCCCCTCATATTATCAGTATTTAATGAGTTTGGTGTGACTAGAGCTCCCTCCTGTCAGTAGTACTTCTCCATCTCTCTAAAGTCAACATTCATGCTCACAAAGCTTATTTCATCCACTAAGATCCAGTACACATACGCCTTTTGAGTACGAGAGTAGCCTACAAAGATACACTTGATTGTCATCACATCAAGCTTACCAACACCCGACCTGTTATCCTTCACAAAGCACACACACCCAAATACCTTCAAAGGAAGGATCCCCCATTATGCCCCTATAAATCCTGACACGGAGACTTCCACCCCAAAATCTATGATGACATCCTATTGATCAGTTGCGCCACTGTCAACACCGCATATCCCCACAGACTCCGAGGAACCTTCATGTTGAGCATCATACTCTTTGCCACCTCTAGGTGTCTTCTCTTCCTTTTCGCCACTCCATTTTGTGTCAGTGTGTATGCACAAGTGGTATGGTGTAATATCCCACGTGATGATAAGTACTCCTTCATTGCCTTATTAGTGTATTATGTCCCATTTTCTGATCTTATTACCTTAATCACTACAGTGTATTGAGTTTGAACATGCTTATGAAAATCTCGGAAGCAAGTGAGTTATATCACTTTTATTTTTCATCAAAGATAACCAAGTAACATGATAAGCACAATTAATAAGGGATACAAAGTACTTATAATCATTCAAAAAAATTACATTACAAGACTCTTATACATCAAAATGAACTATATCAAAAATGGAAGAGCTTATCCGGCTCATAATAACATAAGAACTCCTTATAAGCTTGCCTAAAGCACAAGCATCACACGTCAATTTAATTTTATTTCTCTTTAAAAATAACAGAAAATAACCTAGGTATAGTGTCAAAAGAAGGGTGCCCCAAGCTCCTGTGATGGGGTATCAACATATCATTTGCACTCATTTTTTGTTCTCTAACTTCTGCCTTCTCTACCACGGATACAAGATCTTCATCTAATCCTTCCCGATCCAGATACCATAACCCATCATGTCAAGTCCCAGACCCAAGTATCCACATCGTCCCTTTCTCCTGGAAAGTGACCTTGGGAATATAAAAGATACAACACATCTCAGTTGAATGATCATGGAACAAACGGATAAAAGACTAACTAGAAAAGAATGAACATGCAAAACATTGGATAGTTAGACTGAACCAGAACAATTAATAGTACTCTTACTGACACTGTTTGGAACGTACCGTCCACTCTATGGATGCTATCTATAGTATATAGGCAAGTGTAGAAGGAGAACTCACATGCATTTCCTGTCACGTGACGTGATGCTCTTGAGTCAATGATCCAATCTTGAAGGAAGATATGAATGTAAGAGCAAGAGATCCATCAGTTGGGTGGGCATACATAGTGACCCCCCCCAACTTTATCCATGTTCCCCTTGCCCGTATATTTCCTCTTGATGCCCTCCATCATGCTCAGTAGGGTTTGCTCCTCCTTTGTATATATAATGCTGACTTCCTCTGTACTGCCAGTCATGCCCAAATTGGCTTGGTAGATCAGTCGGCCACCAGAATCCTGGCCACGTTCACGACCACGTCCTTATTCACCACCCAAATCTCTCATTGTGCGGCTTGGGGAAGGCTTGCCTCAGATGGCCCGCCCCCCCATAGTTGTAGCATTGCCATGTTTCTTCCCTCTTTCCTGTAACACCAAGGCCAGCAACCGCTAGTGTTGACTTCACAATAGTGGACCCTCATATTCCTGCTTGAAGTTTGGGATGTGTCTTTTATTGGATCATGGCAGAGATGGTTTCGATAAGCACAGGAATCGTTGTACCAGATAGAACTAGGGCTCTTCAACGATCAAACTTGCCATTTAATCCCTTCAAAAACTTCATTGTCCTCTCCTCCACAATCTTGGAGGCCCGACACTGTGAGTCACTGCAATGCATCTCGCTAGAAGCGGACGCTGGGAGGTCGCAGATGGTCGCGGAAGACGTGAGACATGGAAGAGAGGTCGTTATATGGGAGACGCGCAGCTGGGAGGTCGCCGAAGAGTGCCACTTACGTCATTCGCATACGGGATATGAGTCGTTTTTCCTATAATACAAAGTTACAAATGAATATCTTATTTCATTAGGGAAAATAGATTGGCAATATATAGCTTACAACCAAAACACTCTTAACATTTAATATTACAACTTCAACAAAGAATAATTCATGAAAAACTTAAAACTCACGCAACTATAAAGTAAGAGGTTTAGGCTCTGTCTGTCTCTGTGTTTTTTTCTCCATTTTCAGTTGAGGAAAATGCCATCGCAAAACATACCTCTTTGGTAAACCTCCATTCTCCTTTCTCAATGCTCCAAAACACCATTTTTGGCCTTAAATGCCATCACAACCACCTCCCTCCATTCCCATCGCTTCATTCCCACAACTCTCATTTATAATTCTCTAAAATGCCATCGCCAAAACAAACAGAGCCTTAGTGAGCTCTCCCATGGCCGTGACTGACGTCAGCTCTGAACTCTTGGATCCCAATGGAATTGCAGGCTACTAGACAACACTAGTCGAGGAAGAAAATGTACTTCTAGATGGATAGAATTTGTTGGATGTAGCTAATGGAAGTAGTGGAGGCTTTGGAGACTAATGGTGGAGGCTGATAAGGGTAGATGGAGCCCTAAACAACACAAAATAAGTTGTGTCTGCGCTGGATGTTGAGATGGCGGGCGGCTGAAAACCCTAGAATGGGTGGGAGGTGTTTTAAGGATGAGAGTGATGTCTTAGATAGATGGGGACTGTGGGAAGGTATACGATTGTAAGGAAGGGCCTTTTCACTGACTGGTGTGACTGGAGGGCTGGATCCTGGGGGAAGAGGTAAAGGCTGGGAGGAAGGTTGTTTTACAGTGACTGGTGGGAAGTTATGGAGGGTTGGGGACTTATGGAAGAGGGACGGTGATGGAGATCAAGGTGATCCACTTCTTGTTTGGACGATCCAAGTTTGCAGATGCGTCCGGACTATCGTTTCGAGTCGAGCTCATAATTTATTTTATTTTTCTGAGTTGTTTTGTCTTCCGATCGGCTCGGACATTCTGTGTCGACCGATCAGAACGCCCTATTTTACTTATCTTGTATTTAAGCCTACAAGGGGGATCCAGCTGGGGCATCGACGGTTTAGAGAAGTCAAACCCTTTGGTCACTGCGTGCTGGTGGACTCCAGATGCCCTCGCTCGGTGCGACTCCGAGAAATCCATGGTGGAATCCAAGGTAAATCCCGCCACCATCATGTTCCCCAACCCCAACAGCATCCACCAACCCTAGTTGCTCCTCCCAGCTCTTCCCCAGCCCCGGTAAGCCCACATCCAGCCCTACCGACTCCTCTCAGTTCTTCCCCAGTCCCGTCAACCCCCACCCCTTCCAGCCTTACCGCCGCCCAACCACTTCCCCCAACCTCGATCGGCCCTTCCCATCCCTCAAGCATGTTGTCTCCCTCTTCCTGAATCCCTCCCTACCTCTTACAGCCCACGAGCTCCCTCTCCCACTTCTGAAAGCCCTCCCTGTCTCCTATAGCCTGCCCTCCTCACAACCCCATATCATCCCCCAAAATAGTCGGCCACCTCCTGCAACCCTTCCCCGCCATGGAACCACCCTCCAGCCACCTCCCCAAACTTGAAACCAACTCACTAGCCCGCTGCCCTATATTCCAGCAGCCCCGTCCTGGTCTAGCTGCTCTCCAATTCCCATCACTGTCATGCTTAAACGCTGCTTGCACGCACAAGTCATAATTGGTTATCTATTTCTTTCAACTATTGTGTACTTGGTACTATGTTTAATGGGATGCAATATCACATGTTTTGTTTCTGTGAAAATCCTTCGATTTGTAGGATGTATTCGACTTATGCTTAAAATTATTGGTGCCTCAAATATTTGTGGATTACTTTTGTTTCTCAATTCAATTTTCTCCGAACAATTGTGCACTTGTTAAGACTTTATATTAATTAATTGCTTATTGTCAATTTTAGTTGGACTTACACTTGCACTAATTAGTATGTTATTGGTTCGTGTGTATGCACTAATATCATTTTAAGGTTGGTTGTAATTGCATTTGCGAACGTTGTGTGCTTGCTTGCATTGCATCTTGGTTTTGACTTTTGGTTCCCCCGCCACCTGTAGACTCGTGCTGCATTAATTGATATCGGGGGGAGGTTCGAGCTTTAGTTTAATATGCAAATATTGATTCTATAGGTTTTGTACTATTTCGTACCATTATCGCTATTCCCCGCCTACACTGGAGAGGCACCCTTATTATTATTACAATGATTATCCTCCACTGCGACACACCACTTCCATGGATCGCGTTGACCATTCGAGACGATTTCATTATGCTAGAGATGACTACCACGGTAGGAGGTCCTCACGTTATTATCGTCACACTTCGCCACGGCCTTATGATAGTAGAAGTGAGTATCACTCATAACATTGTCGTTATGCATCTCCTCTAGTCGACCCCCACGCTTCCAGCCTTATCTCTGCCCCACCACTTCCCCCAACCCTGATCGTCCCTTCCTAGCCCTCAAGCCTGCCGGCTCCCTCTTTCTAAAGCCCTCACTGTCGCCCACGAGCTTTCCCTTTGCCACTTCCGTAAGCCCTCCCTGTCTCTAACAACCTACACTTGCCCTCCCACCAGCCCCATATCATCCCCAAAATAGTCGACCACCTCCAGCAACCCTTCTCCATCATGAAAGTGGTGGTGGCTTGAGGGAGATGGTCGTGGGTGGCTTTCCAATGATTCTCAAAAAACTAAAATGAAGCAGAATTGAGGTTGAAGTGGTGATGAAGGGATTTTGGGAGGTGTTGGGTTTGTGGTGGTGGTCGGCTAAGATTTGTGAAGGGGATGGGGAAGTGGTCAGCTAGTGAATGTGGAGAGGAGAGGTGGCCGGCTAAGAAATATGGAGGGGGAAGATAACGACCAGGGTTCGCACTTGGATTTCGGTTTCGACACCTTGCAATCAGAAAGGGAGGATTTTTCCACTCAGCTTCCAATACCCTCTAAATGAACATTCTATCTCTATTTATAGACTAAGATTTCACCATGGACGGTCATTATTCTCCGATCATGATGACTCACAAATACATCAAAATAAAATTCAAAAAACAAATACAAAAAAGAGCTAAAATTCATGAATCGTTGATTCGCACAAGATGGACATCTCCGATCATGTCATTACTAAGAAGGTGTAAGAAATATGTTAACGGAGAAGAAATTTAGGCTATGTTGGGCGCGGCTTATCGCAACTTATTTGCTCTGATGAGGTTGGACAAAAACGTCATTGTCATATAATGTATGTTTGGTATTACAAATGTTACTACAATTACAAAAAAAAAACTAGTTTGGGGAATAAGATTTTGGTATGACAATGACATCTTTGACCAATCTTATTGGAGCAAATAAGCCGCGATAAGTCACGCCAAACGCAGCTTTACTGAAATATTTGAAATTAAGGAAGAAAATGAAAGGAGGGTGTGAGAAGCAAAACACCTAATATTTGGAGGGGCAAAATTCCAAAACTAAATATTTAAGAAGTGAAGTGTGGAAGGCTCCTAAATGGAGGTGTTTAGTGCCAAAGTCGGCATGATAATTTGTGATTCAAAAATTAAAGGTAATGGACGATGAACATGAGTTGCAGTGACCATTTTGACTTACTACTATCAAATCATGACTCTAGCCTTCATTCTGATCTTGATTCATCTGACAATGGGGTTAACAATTATTCGAATGATTGAGTTGCTAGAACGGTGGGATACCCAAATTTGGTTGCAAGGGGGGGTGTAGGGCCGTGACGGGGTCGCCGGGCAGCGGTGGAACGGTTGGTGCACGGGATCCCGCGCGACGGCTGGGATCCCGTGCGCGGTAGTTATTGCGCAGATCATGCGTGCAGTGGTTATGTGTGTAACTTCCCACTACGTAAGTGGGGAGAGAGGGAAACCAGGCTATTTTGCAGCCCGAATTTTCTATAAATTGGGGTCAACACCATCGGTTGTGATCCTTCTTCTTCAATCTAAGCTGAAGGGAAAAAAAAGGTCCGTAATGGCAGCTTCGAGGGGGGAACAAACAGGCGTGATCACATTTTTCTTATTTGATTTCAGAACAAATGAAGGAACGCCAGCTGAACTTCGGGATGGAGGAAGAGGCGTTCATTGTATTCATATTTAGAGGAGCTTTGACTGCGATATTCCTTTTTCACAAAGAAGCTGAAGATGAATGATGGACTTTTCAGAAAGGGAAGAAATCATGTCGAAGATTAATAACCACAAAGACGCTGTTTAGGATAGTGTTGGTTGTGGGGAAAGGAGGGTTGTAAATGGAGCAGTAGTAAACAGTATGTTGCAAATGGAAATCTGTTTGGATGAATCCTATTTGCAGAATTGTTGAAAACGGAGAATCATAATAAACTGTTTGAAAAAACTCTGGTACGGTGACTGTTTAATGAAAATAGGTGAAATACTTTACGTGAAGCGGGAACGAGCATGCTTGAAATCTCCAAACACATCCATCTCTGTTTACACAAGAGAAGAATAAAGCATGGAATAGATGAAGCATTATATTCAACTAACATCAATGCAAACACTTGCACTCATGCTAAAGGCTTCGTTTGGTGGGACTTATTTTTACAGGTCAAGCGGTTACGACCGCCTGAATCGGACCTTCCCCATTCATGCGGTCGTAACCGCTTGACAGGTGAAAATAAGTCCCACCAAACGCACGGAAAATGATAATGTGTATGTTAAAAAAATCCACATTCATGCTTCACATAACATTCATGCTTCAAATTCAGTTAAACGCATAAAGATCCTCATCTAAAAAGAACCACACAGGTTCATAATACATGTATCATGCTTCAAATTCAATTACAAGAACAAACAAAAAATGATTCAAACAAAAAAGTTTCATACAAAAATGATTCAAACCAAAATGCTTCAAATCTGAGAATGGTAACAACAAAAATACTTCAAATAATGTTCATTCATGCTTCCCATTCAAAGCTTGATCAACAAAAAAACTAAATTCAGACTTGGGGAATGATCTCGCCTAAAAATGACAGAAGTAATCTCAAGATAAATGTATTGGAATGCTGAAGGATGGTCGATCTTTGCGGTTGATTGCTCATGCGTTGCCTTTCCTCGTTATGCGGTGCATATGACGCGTCGCAGAGATGCCCGGCTTTATGCGTTATGTCGGCGAGGAAGTGCGTTGGCTTTCAGCGTGCATTTTATTTATTTATATATGCACACACGCAGATAAACACACCAACGGTGTGGGATTAGGTTACTTCATTGGCTTTATGGATCAAAAGTTGGTTGTTTGGATCCTACATCATATTGTATGCACGTACACACACACATGAGATTTGCGATCGAACTTATACGACCTGAGCTGCTCGCAGAGCTACCTCACCCAGAATCCATAGTCGGTCGTACCAGGGCTGCGGCCCATACACCCCAACCCCTCTCCAGTGGGCTAACAGGCTGCTCACAGGGCACCAGCTCAAGTGTTGGGATTCGAAGCCGTGCTGTCGTGCAGAATACCTGATGCTGGCACAAGTAATAATAATAGAAAACACAAAAGCACAAGAAGAACACCAGAATAACGTGGTTCCCCCTGAATGGGTACGTCCACGGGCGGAAATGGCAGTCACAATCTCATTCAACACAAAATACACAGTGTTACAAATGGGGATAAATTACCCCTATACAAAATGAGATAAAAAAGTGACTCCCGGATACCTTGCGGCAAAACGGCCGAAGAAAGAGGAAGATCCTCACGGCCAAGCACGGCGGCAACCCAAACTCCGACGGCGTCGCTACGACGACGACGTCTCCCCAAAACTGCAGCAAGCAGTAGCCTTTCCCAAACCCGGCGCAGCGGTGGCGGCGCCGGCAAACCTCCCCTCACACAGCGGCGGCGCTCTCCTCCAAAGCAGCGGCGACGGCGGCTCTCCAAAGCACCGACGGCGGCCCAACGAGGCAGCGTCGGCGGCGGCGGTCAGAGCAGCGACGGCGGCGGCGGTCCTCCTTCAGCGAGAGGCAAAGAGAGAGAGAGAGAGAGCCAAAAATGGAGAGGGAGAAGGAGAAGGAAACGGCGGAAGAAGGGGGGGGAGAAAAATCGGGTCTGTTTTTAGGGCTGCAGGAGATAAGATATATAAAGGTTTTAATATTCCCCAATAAAAAAAACCAAATTAAAAACGGTTCAGAATTCCTGTAAGAAGGCAGAAATTGCAAGGTTGCAACCTCCTTTTCTGAGGTTGCGACTTTCCTGCTAGATTTTGGAAATTGCAGAAATTCGCCCCGGAAAAATTTCCTCGCGCGCCCGGAGGTTTGGTACGGGGTTGGGGAGTTAATGGAGGCAAAAACCTAACAAACTCCACCTGCCGAGATAACTCCAACCAACCAAGTTGCCATCAAGAACGATGCAAATCGCATCAACTGAATCTGCTCCCGCCAAGGGCAGATAAAGTGAACTCCTTCAATCTGAGTAGTACACAAACTGGACTGACGTGACTACTCCAGAAATGCTCCACCTGAAGCAAAGGTCTAACTGCTCCACCTCCAGCGGTGGTCTCCCAAAGCAAAAGAAATATATCACAGACTCCAGAAATGATGTGCGCGGGGAGAGAAATGATAAATGCAAACACATCAACAATTGAATGCAGGCAAAACTGATCTCAACATGGATAAAGAGAACCCCTATACGAGCTAATCAGGAAAGGTTGATTAGACACACACACTAAGCTCATGTGACGAAGGAGTAACAATGAAAGAACTTAGGTACTAGGGTGAAACAAAAGCATTCATACAACGGAGTAGTGACCAGAATAAATAACCCAAAGACAGGTTATAATAAAGATAACATGAATAACAGGAATAACATGAACATAATGAGGGAAAGGAAAGCAAGCAACATAGGGAACAAACGGAACAAGAAGCACGAACATATAAAAGGAAAGTAGAAGAGCAGAGAGAAGGATGACCTAGATGAGGTTGTCCCCCACATCCTCAAAGCACAAGGATATGTCAGACTTCCCCTTTTCATCACCAGTGCACTTCCCTTTTTCTTTGTTCTGAAGCTTCCAGCAGTCCTTGATCACATGACCCTTCTTCTTGCAGTATTTGCAGTATAAATCTGAGATGCCCTTTGACTTAGACTTGCCCCCTCTATCAGAATCAGAATGACCCCGAGAGTATAGAACAGAGTCTTCAGTAACATGAGAACCTGAAGACCGCTTCCGGATGTCATCTGAGAGTAGGGCCGCAGTCACCTCTTCCAAGTCCAAGACGTCCTTACTGTAGGTAAGGGTAGTAACCATGCTCTCATAGAGCTTTGGAAGAGAGTTCAAAAGGATCACTGCTTTGTCCTCTTCATCCACCTGAATATCCATGCTGAGACACTCCGATAACAGTCTGTTGAAACTGTTCAGGTGGTCATGAATAGAGGATCCCTCCTTCATGCTAAACTTGTATAGCTGCTGCTTGAGGTAGATCCGGTTGGGGAGAGACTTTGTCATATAGGTACTCTCCAACTTTGCCCAAATGCCAGAGGCAGTCATCTCTGAAAGAACTCCATATAGCACATCATCATGTAAGCAAAGCTGTATGGTGGACAACGCTTTGAGATCCATGTCCTCCCACATACGATCAGAAACCTCAACATCCTTACTGGCCTTGCCCAGTAGGGCACGGTGTAAGCCTTCTTTTATAAGAAGTGCACGAACTTTGACCTGCCATAGACCAAAGTTTTGTTTCCCATCAAACTTGGCCACAACACCAGGAATAGGCGAAGCCATCGAGAACGGAACGCAGAAACTGCACGGAACACAAAACTTGAGTTGGCGACCTCAGCAGTGCACAACTAAGGGGATAGCCAGCGGACCAACGGTCGTAAACTACCGCACCCAAGTGTACACTCGAGATCGGAAACAACTCGTCCTTTAAACAAAAGTGTCAGCCCGCAACCTCGCTCTGATACCACTTGTTGGGATTCGAAGCCGTGCTGTCGTGCAGAATACCTGATGCTGGCACAAGTAATAATAATAGAAAACACAAAAGCACAAGAAGAACACCAGAATAACGTGGTTCCCCCTGAATGGGTACGTCCACGGGCGGAAATGGCAGTCACAATCTCATTCAACACAAAATACACAGTGTTACAAATGGGGATAAATTACCCCTATACAAAATGAGATAAAAAAGTGACTCCCGGATACCTTGCGGCAAAACGGCCGAAGAAAGAGGAAGATCCTCACGGCCAAGCACGACGGCAACCCAAACTCCGACGGCGTCGCTACGACGACGACGTCTCCCCAAAACTGCAGCAAGCAGTAGCCTTTCCCAAACCCGGCACAGCGGTGGCGGCGCCGGCAAACCTCCCCTCACACAGCGGCGGCGCTCTCCTCCAAAGCAGCGGCGACGGCGGCTCTCCAAAGCACCGACGGCGGCCCAACGAGGCAGCGTCGGCGGCGGCGGTCAGAGCAGCGACGGCGGCGGCGGTCCTCCTTCAGCGAGAGGCAAAGAGAGAGAGAGAGAGAGAGCCAAAAATGGAGAGGGAGAAGGAGAAGGAAACGGCGGAAGAAGGGGGGAGAAAAATCGGGTCTGTTTTTAGGGCTGCAGGAGATAAGATATATAAAGGTTTTAATATTCCCCAATAAAAAAAACCAAATTAAAAACGGTTCAGAATTCCTGTAAGAAGGCAGAAATTGCAAGGTTGCAACCTCCTTTTCTGAGGTTGCGACTTTCCTGCTAGATTTTGAAAATTGCAGAAATTCGCCCCGGAAAAATTTCCTCGCGCGCCCGGAGGTTTGGTACGAGGTTGGGGAGTTAATGGAGGCAAAAACCTAACATCAAGATCCATAGCTGGCCCCATATGGCCGGTTGTTGAAATGGGGGCTCGATCTCCCAACCTCCTAGATAAGATAGGATTCCTCCGAACTCTCATCACCAACTGAGACGTTGCTCAGTTGGTGATAAAGCGTCTGCGGAAGCGTATCTTATCTAGGAGGTTGGGGGATCGAGCCCCCCACCTCAAGAACCCGCCTCGACGCCGCGCAGCTATGGATCCTGGGTCGTGAGCCTTGTGAGCAGTCAAGCGGGTCTGAGGAGAAGGATTGGGGTGTATGGTCCGCGGACCTGGTACGACCGGCTGGGGCTGGCTATAGATCCTGGGTGAGATAGCCCTGCGAGCAGCCAAGTGCCCAGTTAGGTCGTTTCACGAACCGACAACAAAATGCGAAGAAAAGAAAATAACACAGAGGCGATGGCTGAATTGGACGGCGAGCAGCCAATCAGCGCACGATACTTCCTATGCGTTGTGCACCCTAAGTGGGTTGGGTAGCTGTGAATCTTGTGATGCTTGTACTTTCCTACATTCATTTTGATAAACGGGTTAATTATGATATTTAAAACCCTTATTTATTTTCTCGAATATGAATTAAAAAAAATATAATTTCATTTTAAATGCTAACACATCATTTTTCAAAACGAATTTTTTTATAGAAAAAAAGTTCATATTGAAAGAAAAAAAATCATATTTTCAAAGAAAATTTTGTTGAAATTTCTGAAGTGAAAGTGGGTGATCGGACAGTCCGGGCGGCCTGGGCGAACTGTCCGCGCGGACTGGAGCTGGAGTTCGGCGGTCTGGTGTTGGCGGCATGTGGTCCTGTTGGCTGTTTTTGCGGATTGAATTCCGCGGACTGCGCGGACTGGTTGAGTCCGGCAGTGGTTGGCTGAGCAGTGCGGGATGGTGTCCGCGGTCTGTGCGGACTGAGGCTTGGAGACCGCGCGATCAGCGTTTGGTCTGGAGTTGCGGTGAGCCGCAATCTGGTAGCGATCTGGCCTTGAGCTGGCGGATTGTCTTGGTGTCCGCCGAGCTCGCGCGATCTTGTTGTCTAGACTTGCACTTCTGTGAAGTCCAGGGTTTCCGCATTGTCCGCTGTGACCGGGTGATTTGCCTGTGGTCGTGGACATTGCGAGCTGGGTTGGTGTCCGCATAGTCCGCTGTGACCGGGCGGTTTGCCTGTGGTCGTGGACTTGTGCGTGCGGACAGATGTTGTGTCCTCTCTCCATGCAGACTGGCATGGTGCTCAGCTGGTGGCTCTCTTGCGGTTTTGGCGATCTGTTTGCGAGTCCGGCTTGTCGGTGCGGACTCGGCGGACTGGCAGTGTTAGTTGCGATCAAGGGGCGGTTAGCCTCTCATAGGGCGGTGATCACAGTCCTCACCCTGGCAATAAATAGGACCCCCCAGCACGTCATTTCATAATAGAGTGAACAGTAAGTTGGACTTAAGTTTAAGGCTGCGGACTCGGTTTTTGTATCCGCGCAGGTAGATTAGACTTAACCGGTTGTTGTGTGCAGGTGGCGCGGCTAGCACTATGAAGTCAGGAGCTTGGTTTTGACCTCAGTCAGGCTCAATGAAGTTAGCGAACTGCGTTCAGCGGTTACCAGTGTTCTGCATCAACTTTCCCAGTTCAATAAACTGTCCGCGCGACCTCGCGGTCTCGGCGGGTAGGCGGTCTGTTCCTCAGTTCGGAAGCAGCAAGCAATTTTGAGAATAACGGCGTGTCCGCGCGACCTCGCGGTCTCGGCGGACTCCGTGTTCAGTTCAGCTTCAGCTCAGTTTGAGCGGTCTCTGCGGGCAGGCGGTCTCGGCGGTCTCAGTGTTTCTGTCTGCCCGAATTGATTGTAGTTTCTATTTTTTCATGTAAGGGTGAAATCATGTCTCGCCACGTATACCTCGCCCTGTAAAGAAGATTGATAAATTTTTGATCTGCTTGTTTCTGTCTATGCACTCTGGTTACTTGAGTATTCTTCCTGTTTTCCGCTTTGTCAAGTTGTGATCTGGGTAGTTCCAAATAGATTAATTTGGCGTTTGGGCTATCTTGCTGAGCTTCTTGAGAAAATTCAACATGGTATCAGAGAAAGGTTCAGTTGCTTGAGCGGTGATCAACAAGTTCTGTTGTTGCTCTGTGCTTCTGAAAGATTGACTAGGATAGTGCTATGGACGGAGGTTTTGCAAGAGGTCTGAGAATTGAGCTTTTAACGCCGACTAACTTCAAGAAGTGGAAGTCGTGCATGAAAAGCTATCTTCTGGGCGAGGAGCTGTGGGAGGTCGTCGGTGGTGATGACCAGGTAGAAATTACAGCTGAGTTTGGAACTGCCAAGCAGGTGAGAGTGTGGAGGAAGACAAATGCCAAGGCTGAGTTTGCTCTCAAGCGGGCGATGTCACCTGAGCTCTTTGATCACATCTTAGGATGTGAGTCTGCTGCTGAGATATGGACTTCCCTTGATGGGTTGTTCAACAGAAAGAATGTAGCTAGACTACAGTTCTTGAAAAATGAATTGGCTAAGGCAACTCAAGGAGACCTTTCTATCTCTAGATACTTCTTGAATATGAAGAGCTTGTGTGCTGAGCTTTAAGCACTTGATCCTGATGAGCCGATCTCTGAGGCTAAGCTGAAGAGGCACATATTTCGCGGTCTGCGGAAGGAGTATGTGGCCTTCTTCACTTCAGTTCAAGGCTGGGCGACTCAGCCTTCTCTTCTGGAGCTGGAGAACCTGCTTGCTTCGCAGGAGAGCCTAACTAGGCAAATGGCCGGAGTGACTGTCTCTGAAGGAGGAAGTGAAGATCTCTTCACTGAGAAGAAGAAGAAGAAGAAGAGATGGGAAGGGAAGAAGAAGAAGACTGCGGCTGGAAATGAACCTTCAACTTCTAATCAGCAAGAGGGGAGCTTTGCTCCTAAGAAGGATTGGAAGAAGAACTTGAAGTGCTACAGGTGTCATCAGCCGGGTCACTTCAATCGTGACTGTAAAGTCAAGCTGCAGCTTTGGCATGTTGTAGGCAATGAGGAAGCTTCCTCTAACAATAAGGAAGCTGGTTGGGGTGGAGCCTTTATGACGGGCACTTGTGTCCATGCCTTGTCCACCATTGACTTCGAAGACGACTGGATCGTGGACTCCGGGTGTGGTCATCACCTCACCGGAGACAAGTCGAAGTTCTCCTCGCTGCAGGCTTACTCAGGTAACGAAGCCATCATCATTGCTGATAATACTATTCATACTGTAGAGAAGGAAGGTGTAGTGTCCGTAGGCAGTGATCAGGGTCCACTCACATTAAGGAGTGTCTATCACGTACCGGGCATGAAGAAGAATCTTTTCTCGGTTACCAACGCAGTAAATGCAGGATAACAGGTTCTATTTGATAAAACAGAGGTGAAGTTTCTCCGTAACGTATCAGCGGTTAAGGCTGATGTTGCTCACGTTGGAAGGAGAGTGAAAGACTTGTTTGTTTTATCAACAAGCTCCTATGTTGATCGCATAAGGGCCAATGATAGCGTTGCTATGTGACATGAGAGGTTGGGGCATGTAGGGATGGATAAGCTGAAAGCTATGGCAAATAGGAGCCTGGTGAGAGGCTTGTCTAAGCTATCATCCTTCGGTGATGATCACGTTTGTGCAGGATATCAGTATGGCAAGTCTCACCGTCTTCCATTTGATAAGTCACAAACGAGAAGCAAAGCACCATTGGAGGTTATCCATGGTGATCTGATGGGACCAACCGTTACTGCTAGCCTTGGCGGGAGCAGGTACATGCTAGTCTTGATTGATGACTACTCAAGATACACTTGGGTGTATTTATTGAAGGAGAACTCTGAAGCCTTCCGGTTGTTTGTGGAGTTCAAGGAGCTGGTGGAGGGCCGGCTTAACCTGCGGATCAAAAAATTTAGAACTGACAACGACGGAGAGTTTATCTCCTCCGAGTTTTCTAATTTTTGCAGGAAGCACGGGATCCAGAGAGAGCTTACTTGTGCTCATACTCCACAACAAAATGGAGTTGCAGAAAGGAAGATCCGTCATCTGACGGATACTTACAAATGTTGGCTTCATGCCAAGAGTAGTCCAAGGTCCTTTTGGGCAGAGGGAATGTCTTGTGCAGCTTATGTCATTAATCGGATGTCTCTCAGTCCAATCAACATGAAGTCTCCCTTCGAGATGTTGCTGAAGGAGAAGCCAAGTGTTGAACACCTTCGGGTGTTTGGTTCAACTTGCTACGTGCATATCCCGGATACTCTGAGGACAAAGCTTGATGCAAAGGCAAGGAAGCTTGTCTTTGTTGGCTATGATGAGCGGAAGAAGTGATGGAGGTGCATGGATCCTGCGACGAAGAAGTTTGCTGTGTCAAGAGACGTGGTTTTTGACGAACTGACGTCGTATGGAGGAAGCTCGGTTGAGCTATCGGAAGGCAAGGTTGATGAAGGGCAGGAGGTGACTGTTAAAATTGTCCAAGAGGAGCTTGCTGTTTCACCAGCAGCTCATGTTGTTTCTAGTTATGGGGCAGAAGCTTCTGGTTCTGGAAGTAGGGGGAGCATTACTCAAGGATTGCCCGAAAATGGAGCTGAGCCTGAGAAAGTAGCGGAGGTGGTGAGCAAGGAGCTGCCTCTTAGGAGATCAAAGAGGATTATCAAGCCTCCGACTCGATACTGTGAAGGGAATACAGTGAGCTTTGTCTCCTGTTTCTTTGCAGGCCCTCTGGATGAGCGGGAGCCTTCAAAGTTTGAAGATGCCACTGGAGTGAAGGAGTGAGACAATGTCATGGATGAGGAGATGGCTGCCCTCAAGAAGAATGAAACTTGGGACTTGGTGCCCAAGGTGGATGGCGTTACTCCTATTACTTGCAAGTGAGTCTACAAGCTGAAAAAGAAGGCGGATGGAAGCATCAAGCGGTATAAGGCTCGCCTTGTTGCTCGAGGATTCTCTCAACAGTACGGCGAGGACTATAAGGAGACGTTTAGTCCTGTGACGAAGATGACTTCAGTACGAGTGGTGATAGCTTTGGCGGCCTACTAGGGCCGGAAGATGTGGCAGCTAGACGTAAAGAATGCTTTTCTTTACGGAGAGATCGACAAGGACATCTTTATGGATCAGCCGCTCGGTTACATATCTGAACAACATCCGGACTACGTCTGCAAGCTCCGGAAGGCTCTTTATGGCTTGAAGAAGGCTCCTCGAGCCTGGTATGGGAAGATTGCAGAATACCTCCAGTTCTGTGGATATCTAACTTCAAATTCAGACTCGAGCCTGTTCATCAAGAAGAAGGGGGAGCTTCTAGTCCTGGTGCTGTTGTACGTGGATGACATTATCATCACGGGGAATTTCAGGGAGGAGGTAGCTAGGCTTAGGGCGGAGCTGGCTATTCGCTTCGAGATGAAAGACTTGGGGGAGCTTCATCACTTTCTTGGTCTCGAAGTGGAAAAGAAGGAGAGCGGGATTCTTGTTTATCAAAAAGGTTATGCGGATCGGATTGTGAAACAATTCGGCATGGAAAGGGAAAAAAGTTGCTCTACTCCTTTGGATTGTGGCTTGAAGCTTCGACGAGATGAGGGTAGGATTCTTCCTGATCCCTTGGTGTTCCGAGCTCTGGCGGGGAGCTTGATCTACCTGACGATTACAAGGCCAGACATTGCTTACGTTGTTGGCCGAGTAAGTCTGTTTATGGAGGAGCCAAGGAAGTCTCATCTGATGGCGACAAAGAGTATTCTGAAGTATGTGATGATGACTTCTTATATGGGACTCCTTTATAGGAGGGACTCGGGTTTTTCCTTGCTAGGTTACACAGATGCTGATTATGATGGTGATTCGGATGACCGAAGGTCAACTTCAGGTTATGTGTTCACCTGTGGATCAACGGGCATCTCGTGGTGTAGCAAGAGACAGGACTCGGTGTCCGTCTCTACTACGGAAGCAGAGTACAAGGCTTCGACCTTGGCAGCTCGGGAAGCCATTTAGCTAAGGAGACTCGTAGAGGACGTCTATAAGGAAGTGCAAGGTCCCACTCTGCTCCGAGGTGACAATGAGAGTTCTCTCAAGCTGGTGAACAATCCAGTTTGCCACGCGAGAACCAAACATATTGAGATCAAGCACCATTTCATTCGGGAAAAGGTGTTGGAGGGATCTCTAGTAGTCGGGCATGTTCGGAGTGAGGACAATCTTGTTAACATCTTCACAAAGTCGCAGTCGAAGGGGCCTTTCCAGCGACTTCGTGGTTTACTGGGCTTGATCACCACTTCTCACTTCAAGGGGGAGTGTTGAAATTTGTGAAGTGAAAGTGGTGATCGGGCAGTCCGGGCAGTCCGGGCGGCCTGCCCGCACGGACTGGAGCTGGAGTTCGGCAGTCTGGTGTTGGCGGCCTGTGGTCCTGTTGGCTGTTTTTGCGGATTGAATTCCGTGGACTGCGCTGACTGGTTGAGTCCGGTAGTGGCTCGCTGAGCAGTGCGGGATGGTGTCCGCGGTTTGTGCGGACTGAGGCTTGGAGACCGCGTGATCAGCGTTAGTTCTGGAGTTGCGGTGAGCCGCAATCTGGTAGCGATCTGTCCTTGGAGTTGGCGGACTGTCTTGGTGTCCGCCGAGCTCGCGCGATCTTGTTGTCTGGACTTGCACTTCTGTGAAGTCCAGGGTTTTCGCATTGTCCGCTTTGACCGGGCGGTTTGCCTGTGGTCGTGGACATTGCGAGTTGGGTTGGTGTCCGTATAGTACGCTGTGACCGGGCGGTTTGCCTGTGGTCGTGGACCTTTGTGTGCGGACAGATGCTGTGTTCTCTCTCCATGCGAACTGGCATGGTGCTCAGCTGGTGGCTCTCTTGCGGTTTTGGCGATCTGTTCGCGAGTCCGGCTTGTCGGTGCGGACTCGGCGGACTGGCAGTGCTAGTTGCGATCAAGGGGCGGTTAGCCTATCTCATAGGGCGGTGATCACACTCTTCACCTCACCTATAAATAGGACTTCCCATCACGTCTTTTCATAATAGAGTGAACAGTAAGTTGGACTTGGGTTTAAGGCTGCAGACTCGGTTTTTGCATCCGCGCAGGTTGATTACACTTAACCGGTTGCTGTGTGCAAGTGGCGCGGGTAGCACTGTTAAGCCAGGAGCTTGGTTTTGACCTCGGTCAGGCTCAATGAAGTTAGCGGACTGCGTTCAACGGTTACCCGTTTTCTGCATCAACTTTCCCAGTTCAATAACCTGTCCGCGCGACCTCGCGGTCTCGGCGGGTAGGCGGTCTGTTCCTCAGTTCGGAAGCAGCAGACAGTTCTGCGAATAACGGCGTGTCCGCGCGACCTCGCGGTCTCGGCGGACTCCGTGTTTAGTTCGGCTTCAACTCAGTTCAGGCGGTCTCTGCGGGCAGGCGGTCTCAGTGTTTCTGTCCGTCCGAATTGATTGTAGTTTCTGTTTTTTCATGTACTGCCGAAATCATGTCTCGCCACGTATACCTCGCCCTGTAAAGAAGATTGATAAATTTTTGATCTGCTTGTTTCTGTCTATACACTCTGGTTGCTTGAGTATTCTTCTTGTTTTCCGCTTTGTCAAGTTGTGATCTGGGTAGTTCCAAAGATATTAATTTGACGTTTGAGCTATCTTGCTGAGCTTCTTGAGAAAATTCAACAAATTTGACTATCTTGACAGTCAAAATAATGCGATGAACATAGGATCTGTATACTGGCATCTTGCCTAATAATTTCCCCCTCAATTGACTTTTGAGAATGGTGGCGGGCGCAGACACATGAGTTAAACCGTCATTCGTTAAGAATCACCTAACAAACATCATCCATTTGAACATAAAAGTAGATGAAATTTCTTAGGTGGACGTTAACGAATGACACTTTAACCCCCATGTTCATGATCGTCACCACACCTTCAAACGGAGTCTAAGGCTCTGTTTGAAACAACTTATGATGATGAATAAGTTGCTAATTGAATATTGATGCTTGCATAGAAATAAACAATACTTCTAATCGCGTCTGGGCGAAAAAATCACGTCTGAGTAAAAAAAAATCAATTTAGGGTTTTTTAAGGGATAAGTGCTTATGAGAAGCCGTAAGCTGGACCTGAATGGCCTATATGAAAAATCAACTCATCATCAATTTTAAAATAAGTAATTTTCTATTAGTTGCACAAATAAATAGCTGTAAAACTGCATTTGCGTCTTGAATAGAGATTATTCATGAACATAAGCTGTCCCAAATAAAGCCTAAGTATGACAAAAAATGTTCAAAAGAGATGCATATGCATCGCTGATGGAAATCATATCGATTGTGTACTCCTATAAGTAGCATCATTTTATAAAATCAATAATAAAAATATAGACACATGAAAGCCGAAGCATTCAAGCAAACAATACACATAAAACCAGAAGGGTTCAATTATTGGAGTACATCCTCATATGCTCTGCATCCACGGGTTCTGAACATGAAACAAGCAGCTGCGACAACAGGTCCATCAAAAACCAACTAGGTGGCTGTAACATGATTGTTGGGGGTGCAGATAGCCTTTTTTTTCTCGGAGAATCGAGATGCGCTCTAAGTTTCAGGACGAAACTTCTTTTAGGAGGGGTGACTGTAACGTCCCTGAATTTTCGATAGTTAATTTAGTCGCGTAATATTAGCGTAAGGACGTTACGTTAGTTCAAGAGTTTTTGTATGTCGACAATTTCTTCGTAAACAACAACTATGTAATGTAATAACAAAGAAATTTTAATTTATTTTATTAAAATCATTCCCCGATAAAAAGGCCGAACCCTTAGAATTAGGTTTTTACGGAAACTTCTTCTTCTTCCATGAACCCGATCACGCGACAGGAGGAGAGTCAGCCCTTTTCGGAAGTCTTCCGCTCGCCGCCGTCGGAGCTAGAGTGCAGGAAATCGTCGTTGGAGTAGAGATTCGGACTGCTCTCGCCGAGATCTTCGAGTGTGCAGTGAGTATTTTCGATTTCATGGATTTTTGGGGTTGTAGCGAGTAGCCCTAACCCTTGTTTTTGCTCCAAATCTTTCAGAAATGGCTTGTTAGGAGTTTCTTGTTGTCGATCCGTGGCGTGTGGCATATAGGCTATTTCGTCGAGATTTGAGGCAAGTGGCGGTCTACCCAGGGGCGGATCCAGGAATCTTGGCTAGGGGGGGCCCAGTCAGGAAGCCAATTTTTTTAAAATAAAATATTTAAATACAAAAGATATATAGACAATTTTTTGACAAAATCACAAAATATATTATATATCTTCAATGGGCAAAAAAGTTACAAACAACCACATACATGTTACTTCAATTGTGCACGACGTTTTTTCACTTCATAGAATTCATCTATGATACAATCTTTGTTAATTTTCTCCGCTATTTCTCGCTCAATATATAAAGTCATGCAATTAGCAAGAAATTCATCTTCCATCTTATTGCGAAGTCTTGTCTTTACCAGTTTCATAGCAGAGAAAGACCTTTCTGTGGTTGCCGTTGATACCTGAAGAATTAAAATGAGTCTGATAATTCTGTCAATAAGATAGTAGGTCTTCGATTTTTTCGTTTCCACCAATTTTTGATAAATCTCGGAAATTGTAAGCAAATTCTTGAAGTTCTTGTGGAAAGAAATATCAATCTGATAATGTTGCAACTGAGTATTCAACACAAAAATTTCATGCTCGCCGAAATCTTTAGGATAGAAATTCTTTGCAAGGGCACATATATCATCAATATTGAAAGATTTGTATGCATCACTTGGATCTAAAGCCATACTTAGACGAAGTAGTTCCATAGAATTTTCACTGAATCTTGAGTTGAGCTCCTACAACACACAATCTATTGTGGAGTTGAAAATGTCCACTCGAAAATGATGTTCCACTGTAATGATATCACGTGGACTTCGAAACCGACGATTACTAAATTGAGCATTCATGTCGGGAACTTCGACTTCATTTTTCTCACAAAATATGCTCACAACCTTTAAGAACTTTTCCCAGCCAGATTCCCGAAATTTCTGAATGAGTGTTTTTGTTGTTGAAACTAAATTTATAGCATTTAATATATCTTGAGATTGATGTTGTAGTGCTTTGCATAATACGTCACTGATTCCCAAAACTTCTTTCATCAAATGCAAGGTAAATACAAATTCAATACTCCAAGTTTTTTAAACGCTGCTTCAGCATCTCCTCGTTGAGCAGATGTCCCTCCATTTTCGCTAATATCGAGCAACACAGAGCACGTAGCATTGTACATATTTATAACGCTACAAATAGAGTTCAGATGTGACGACCATCTAGTATCACCATGTCGTTGTAGTGAACCAATTTGATTGGCTCCCGTTCCTGTCTCAATTTCACCTAAAGCAATCATGTGATCGAAATACTCTTTTTACGCAGCTCGTAATTGATCATTGCGTTTGGAGGAAGCACCAACAGTATTAACAATATAAATCAATTCATTGAAAAAATTATGCACGGACTTCACTTTCTTTGATGTTGCAACAAGAACAAGTTGAAGTTTATGAGCAAAACAGTGAACATAATAAGCTTGTGAATTTTCATTAAGGAATAAAGTTTTTAGACCTTTCCATTCACCTCGCATGTTACTTGCACCATCGTATCCTTGACCCCGCATATCCTGAATACTCAAATTATGACGAGAGAGAACTGCAGAAATTTCATTCTTAAGAGTTAGTGCACTAGTATCTGTAACATGAACGAGATCTAAGAACCTTTCTTTCACAAAGCCACAAACATCCACAAATTGTATCACGATAGCCATTTGCTCTCTTTTTGATTCATCTCTGGATTCATCAACTATTATGCAATATTTAGAATCACCAATTTCTCTACGAATAATATCTTGCACCATTCTTGACATAACAGAAAGAAGATCCTTCTGAATAATAGGCGACATGTACATAGCATTTCCTGGGGCATTTTCTAATACAACATCTTCAACATATTTATTATATGCTCTGAGTAATTTAATAACTTGGACAAAATTACCACGATTAATTGATTCTGCGCTTTCATCATGACCTCGAAAAACAATACCTTGATGCACAAAATCGTAAAGCATCAATTGAAGTTCCGACACGCAACCGGTTCATTGCGATTTGCTGAGAAGATTGTCTTTCCATCACTGTTTCTATATGTTGATATTGAGACATTAAATTTTCACAACTTTTGACTGCAATGTTGTGTGGAGAACAGTGATCCTTCCCAACATGAGTCAAAAAAGCACAATTCTTCCCATTAACTTTCTTCCAGTTCCGAAATCCTTTAGTTGTGAATGAGTTCGTTCCAAATCGGCCAGGGATTTGTTTATTGAAGACAAAGCATGACAAACAATATGCAGCATCTTTTGCAGGAGAATACTCCAACCATGGGAATCTCTCAATCCAGGAACTTTGAAATCTTCGATTATGTTCACCCGATGATGGATAGTCTTGAAGTATGTGTTGATAAGGCCCAGCTTTAACATATGCTCGCCGCATTTCATCTTGTTGATTTATAGAATATTGCCAAATTTGAGGACGTAGTCCAGGATCACGCTCAAAAGCTACTGAACGATTCTCAACTAGGGAAGAATCAACAATAACTAAAGGGGGTTGAACATTAACTGGTTCGGATGACGAAGGTGTACCAGATTCAGTTGATGATTTTTTGTTGAAAAATGAGTTGATTGTTTTCAATTTCTTCATGATAACCTATGTATTCACAATTGGCAATAAAAATTAAATGTGATTCCTAACAAGTGTAAACCAAAGAAGCAGATCATAAAGTACCTATGCAACTACCACGTCAACAGAATAGTGTTTCCGAGAAGCTACTATAAGCAGACTCTGTGATATAACCAACAACCATGCAGGTACTTTCACGAACCTGCAAGTAACAGGATAGTACCTCTTTGAGCCATATTTCTGATATGTTCACACAATTGCACAAACACCAAATGTAAATATCCAAGAACTTAAATGAAGAAATTGTGAATCAAGCTATATTGATATTAATAGGTCTTTAAGTGAAATTTTGAATCAAGCCATTGCCATGAAATGTAGTGCAACATAATTGTAATAATTGAGGTTTAACATAATTAGAACTATATATTCAGGCTTAACCATATATAATTATGTATGCGCCATTGCCATGAAATGTAGTGCAACATAATTCGAAGTTTGGAACTATATATGCGCCATTGCCATTGCCGTGAAATTATAGTTAGGTTTAGAAAACTGATTATTTAGCCTGCTAACAGATTTTGAATGTTTCAAACATGATGGATTTATGAGGGCAGTAGAAGTCAAACTTTAAAGTGGCATTCACGTTCCTGAGAGAATGAGAGACAGTAATAAAATTGCCTGAGAAAACTCTCCCAAGGCCATACTTAATGCCCTGAACATAGTAGAGCCGTAGAGGAAAACTCCACCATTTCGTGTACGTTAAACTGGAATTAAGTGACAATAAAATTGCTGGACATAGTTCAAATGAATCTGAAAAATTGAGAAGTAAAAACTGTGCTGTAAACTAAAACCGAAACTAAAACTGACACGTAAATTGAAACTGAGAATATAAAATTCTTACAGTTCTTGAGAAAGCAGTACGTTGTCGGAGTTTGATCTACCATTGACTGCTACTTTTGGTAAAGTTTGATTTCGATTTTGGATAGAAAAAAGTGAGTAGAACCGGCCTAAGTATACTTTCCTTTTGCCAAGGTCATGAAATATTTGTAGAAGTCTAAATATAGTGAAGAAGTAAAAACTATGCAGCGGAATTACCAACTCACATAATACTGATCTTGGACCTTGGACCACTATTTTGTTTGAAGCATTAAGTTTTTTCATGGCATACTAACATTGCGAAAGTAAAAACAAAAATTAGAACCCTAGAACTCACCGAACTACCGAAGTCCGAAGAGCAGAAGAGGGAAAACTGAAGAGGCCAAGACTCGAAGTCGAGGAGAACTTGAGGAGGGTGGACCGTGGACGGCAGTCCTTCGGGCCGGCCGGCTGGGCTTCAGGCTTCCGACAGCGGCGAGAGACGCGACCGGCTTCACCGCTTCAGGAAGAAATTTATTTCAGGGTTCAGACTTCCGGCGAGATTGTGATCGACTGCTCGTAGAGCGGTAGAGGCCAAACCTCAAGAGGGCTACACAGCTTACGCTCGTTTTCTCACTTTTCTGGAAGGGGCGGCCAGCGAGCCTGAGGATCTGAGCCGACCGAGAATGAAATGGGGAGGAATGGCGGATCACGGATGAGCGGCTAGGGCAGCAGTCCAGCGGGATTTTCCTGAATGCCTGAACCGATTTTTAATAGATTTTATATAATATACCTATATACTATTTTTTTTATATATTTCTTGGGGGGGCCCGGGCCCCCATGGGCCCCCCTTAAATCCGCCCCTGGGTCTACCCCTCTTGCTTTGTTGTTATTGTTCATCTCTCTTCTTTTTCTTTCTCGTTAAGATCCAAGAGAAACGTGTGAGAAACGTGTTTTGTCTCCTTGGTGTTCGAAATTTTGGATTTGGAGATTTGTAAAAGTCGGTCTATGCAAATTCGTCAAGTGTTTCCGAGAAGTCAAGTAAAATTCGTTGAGTATTATAGTGTAATCTAAGTAGGATTCGTTGTGAGGTTAAGTAGAATTCGTCGATTGTTCACGAGAGGACATGCCGAATTCGTCGAGTGTTTTCATGAAGTCAAGCCGAATTCGTCAAGTGTTTTCGTGAAGTTCAGGTCAAGCTGAATTCGTCGAATGTTCTCGTGCAGTTAGCAAACAGTCAAAGAAAAATAACAAGTGACAAAAGTTTTTTTTTTGACGTGAAAAACCCGGAAAGGGAGAAAAATCACATGGTTGTATCTATGCCGAGCCAAAATCCACTATTTTGTTGAAGTTTACAAAAAATTGAGATGATTGCTTGGAGGGTGACAAGTCACCTCTCTGTAATAATGGAGAAGTACAAAAATGATGAAAAAGAAACTAAGTTCTCAAATACTCGGTAGGAGCGCTCCGGTCTGAGAAAAATCTCTAAGTCCACGAAGCCTCAATGAAAGCGTTCATGTTAAAGCAGAGCCTTGATGAGAGCTCTTACACGAAGAAGAATGACCTGCCTTGAAGCTTGCTGAAGTCTTTGCGCTAGAAGAGAAGCAGAACGAATTTCTGAGCGGAGGATCGGTCTAAATCCACAACATCGCCGGAAAATCTCAGAACTCTCTCTAGCCTCTGAAATTGCTTGTCTTCAAATGAAGTTCTGAGGGTCCTTTTATAGTTTCCCGAAGGGATACGTTGGTAATTCGGCCGGGATGAAATTTGTGCTGGCGAATGACGTCGCTCCGTTTCGGTCACCCGGATCACCAATTTTAGCAAAATGACGAGAGTGCGACGAACGAGGGCGGCAGGTTCTTGCGGGGCCAGCCGTGGCCGCGACCGTCTGTGTTCGGGCGGCCGAAGGGGTGGTCGGCCCTTGCAGGTTCGACCGGGGCTGTCGGGCGGCAATGGAATGGCCGTCGCACGGGATCCCGCGCAATGGTTGGGATCACGTGCACAGTAGTTATCATGGAGATCAGGTGCGTGTGGTGGTTACGTGCGTAACTTTCCACTACGTGAGTGGGGAGAGAGGGAAACCCGTCTATTTGCAACCCAATTTTTCTATAGATTGAGGCTATTCTCATAAAACTATTATATATGTTTTGGATATGATGTTTTTACCATCAATTATTTTTTTGAATATAATATTTTAATGAAAAGATTTTTAATTATTATTATTTTTTGTTAAAAAATTATGTGCGAATAATATTTTACTTATGGATAATCATTGTCTCAAAATATGGTAAGTTTTGTACAATGCAAAAAAAAAAAAAAAAAAAAAAAAAAAGAAAAAAAAGAAAAAAAGAAGAGAGTAAAAACTAATATTTTGCAAATAATTAAACATATTTTTATAAGGCTAAAAAAAGAAGTAGATCCGAAAAATAATAATCCTTGGCTCTACAAATGGAAACTTTGTAGGATGTTGTGCAGCAAAAAAAACGAACGCCCACTCGTTCCTCTATACTGGTCGTCCATCGCACTCCTCGTCGTCAGTTTAAATAATTTAACTTCCTCTTTCAGTTCATCGTCGTCTTCCACCGGCTGCTACTACCCACCCAACCCCCCTGCGCCGTTGAGGAGATTTATCAATTCGATTTGCTTATGAAACGGTGATAATGAATTGGACTATCGCCGGCAAATTCTAGCTGCAATTCCGTCGGCTTCGATCGATCTGCTCCGCGCCTCTAATCTGCTTCGTTGTTCTCTTTCCGGGCCGAACTTGAAATACCCTAGAAGAAGGAGAAAGAATGAAGGAAGAAATGCCGATTATTCTTCCATACGCGGATTGATTCGAGAATTTAAGGAGGTATTTTCATTCTGGGTGTGATTCTCGATAGGGTTCGCCTGACGCCGCTGTAGAGGATGTCGGGCGCTGGCCAGGCCATTGAGCAGCGGATCCCCGCGTTCCCGGGGAACAAGATGGAGGCGAAGGCCGCTGCTGAGAGTGAGCATCAGCAGGCCCCCGCCGATGGCTGTAATCCCGTTAAGAAACCGGGTCCTGTTTCCATGGATCACGTGTTGCTCGCCCTCAGGGAAACTAGGGAGGAGCGGGAGGTTCGGATCCGGGGCCTCTTTAATGTATTCGACACCGCCGGCGTCGGCTATCTAGACTACGCCCTAATCGAGGCTGGGCTGTCGTCTCTCCGCATCCCCACCGAGTACAAGTACGCTCGGGATCTGCTCAAGGTCTGCGACGCCAACCGAGACGGCCGCGTTGATTATCTGGAGTTCAGGCGCTACATGGATGACAAGGAGTTGGAGCTATACCGTATTTTTGAGGCCATTGATGTGGAGCATAATGGGTGCATCTTGCCTGAGGAGCTCTGGGATGCACTTGTGAAGGCAGGTAATACTATGAAACGATGATTTTTGACCTTCATTCCACTGTTTTATCATCGAATTGATTGCATTTGTGAGGACTCTAGTTAGTGATTTGGGTGACCACAGGATAGCTGAAGAATTATTTTGTGTCCTATACCTCTGTTCTTCTATTTTTATAAGGACTTTTGTTGTTAAATTGTGTTTACCCTGAGATCTTAAGAGCATAGTTAAATTGTTCATTTGAATACAAGTGAACCACAGGTCCACAGGAGCATAATGTGTGCTTCTATGCAGTGTTGTAGATGTCGGCCGACATAAAGGTTTTGGGGGCAAAACGTCGCGACATCATCGTTTTAGAAAATATCACCTGATATATCAGACGATATTTCGCGACCGATATATCGTCGAGAGTATTACAAATATTTTTTTTCATTTTTTGAAGAGACCGAACACTTGTTAAGGTGTTGTCGTGTGACCTTGAGGTCACGGGTTCGAGTCCTGGAAACAGCCTTTTGCAGAAATGCAGGGTAAGGTTTGCCTACATTTCACCCTTTTGGTGAAATCCTTCCTTGGACCCTCGCTGCGCAGGGATGCTTTGTGCACTGGGTTGTCCCTTTTGAGGAGACCAAACAGAAACAATTTGTTTTGTGATTCATTTTGTGCATATCTCTAAGTCTAGCATCGACTACTTTCTCATCTAGCTCTCATTTGATGATCTTTATCTCATTTATTGCAGTCGACGGCTTTTTCTTGTATAATTTATAAACATGCACTATTTGTACATATATTTATTGTGTAATTTATAAACATACATTATGTATACAATTATACATATTTATAAAAACTGTGTAATATATATGAATAAATTTATTTAAATATTAAAATCCCACATTGTAAAATATCACTGATATATCCCCCGCAATCCGACATCCGACATTTCAAACTCAAACTGACATGAACCCGACATCCGACATCTACAACCTTGCTTCTATGGTTCTATTATCTTCCAGTTACTGCATGTTTGCTGAGGTGCTCCCGGTCGGTTCGGTTGTTGGAATGACGCCTACCTGGGCTTCCAGATGTTGGATGAGAACACTGAACTCTTGAGTTTGGGAGGGCGCATTGGTTTCTATATGTTGATAAAGTATATTATGGGATGCTTCTACTCAAGTGTATGTAGCTCCCACTAACACGGTGTTTTCTGATGAGTTTATGTGCATGCAGTACATGATTATCTCCTTGCATTTGTTGAGAGGATATTTTCATGACTCAACCTTAGACCTCCTATTTGCATATAGATAACTAAATCAATCACTTATCCTCCTCTAGCACAACATGAGATTAATAGTTATGGGTTCAACTAAAATAAGCCTAGGTTCACATGAGAGATTAGGTGAGTAAACCAATTAAAATGCAAAAAGCATAAATGGTGTACAAATATAGTTAACTCACTAAGCCGTCATGCAATTTAAGAACATACAAAACTCATAAAGTACCGCAATCTCGTATTGCCTCAACCTTGATGTTGCTTTGACATTGATGAAGATCATCACAGTCCAAATATTTATGCCGCTTGCTTGCCCATCCATTGTCATCCTCCTCAAAGCCACAACCATAATCTAGTAGTGGCCACCCTGCTACCTGGAATATTTTGCTGGACTTAGATCCGTCATCTGAGCTCTGATATTATTGCACCTTGCCATGTCTCCTGTTATCGGAGTCAACTGATCTCATGCCGGGTTTGCTTGTAGTTTGCTCCACATTTATGGAGTCCATGCTCAAAATTTAGCTACTGCCCGCTCCACAATCTAGATGAATAAAAACTGAGTATATATATCATGAAAAGCCATGTAGTTGTTGACAATCCCAAATCATATAACTTACATTTATATTAAAGGGATAATTCCATATTGTATATAACAATGCATACAAAATGTGCGTTTAAATATTACCAAGATAGACTAAAACAACTAATCCTAAGTACGATAAACTGCATGAACCTAACACCTCAATGCATATGTTCTATGCAATGACTTCATAATTAGGTGCAATGCGGGTAGCATCCAAAACAATGTTAAATTAATATTTATGCATATTCTACTATTCTTCCCCTTTAACCAATATTATATAATTTTTTTTTTGTTTTTTGAAATTTTGCATTTGCATTAGAAAATAATAAAGAAAGTACAAAGCTAGGCTATTACATGATACCATCCAAATCAGATTGGACTAACTCGACAAACTCAGAAGGAGTATCAATAAGGTTGTGCCAAACAAAATTACAACACAGAATAACGAGCACAAAAGGTAGCAAACCTATTCACCTCACTAGGAACATGCTGGAATCAGATTTGAGGAAATCCGTTGAGGAAAGCAAAGTCTTCCTCCCCATCATCAGCCGCATTCCAACATCCCTTTCGCAACCTGTTGGAGCACACCACAATCAAGTTTGCGCAGTATCCCTCAACAGTAGCCCCACAAGCATCAAACATAGCCAGGTCAATAAACCTTTTTAGGGCAAGAAGAGTCTCCAATTCGGCCCCCGGGTCCCAATGCAAAATGGAAGTGCCGGCGGCAAACGCAATCTCGCCCAAGTCATTACGAGCCATCATCCCGAGACTGACACCATTGGAGAGCCTAATATCCTCACACACATTAAATTTTAACCATCCTGGAGGCGGGGGCACCAAGAGAGAGATTGCGACAGTCAATGTGGCTGATTGGGGCCCGGTGTCCATGGAAGGAGAATGCATGCAACATCAAAATATTTTCCAAAATAGTAGCCACCATAATTGTCGAGGTTGTAACTTCACAATCGTGGATGATACGAGCCCGAGAGGAATCCGACAAGGGGGAGGGCTTGCAGAGGTGAGGAAGAGGAAGGAAGGAGTAAGAAAAAATCCTTAGGGAGCAACCCTAATTTTCATTCATCCAAGAATAATGAAAAAGGAGTACAACTCCATCCTTTATAGGCACGAAGTGCAAAATAAATATTGTGTACACAACATAATATAAAATAATAAAGTGCAAAATAAATAAATAGTCATGCTGACATGTCGCTTCTTCGGTCTCTCCTCCTCCAGACGGGCTCGTCATCGTCTCCCTCCGTGTGCGGACCCGCCACAGTGTCTCGTCAGCGCATGCGTGCCCCATCGACATTCGCAACCGTAACAATGTCGCCGTCTTGAAAATATGTCTTGTCCCCAAGGCAGTGGTTGGAGGTGTGGCGATAACAGTGATCCTGGGGTAGCCACGTAGCGTCAGACTCCCAACGGTAAGACCCAGCAATAGGGACCTCCTGCGAGCCAGAGTCCCCATGAAGGTGGTAGCGGTGATCAAGTAGCTTGGCTGGGTAGTAGAGTCGGCTGGGCTGGTGGCAACCCTATCAGAGGCTGGATGATGTCGACGAGCGCAGTCGAAAGCTCTCGGTGGTCCGTCAAAAAAGGAAGATGCACAACGGACGGGCTCGAGGGGCCCCACAGCCTCGTAGAGTGGCTGGCTTCCGTGGTCCGCTGGATCGTGCAGAGGAAGATCAGAGAGCCTCGGAGTACGGAGTCACTGTCAAGGCGACATGGTTGATCCTCGTGTTGGAACTGCATCGACATAGTCTTTCAATTGACGCATACCTCGTCAAGCGTGCAGATCCAAGCCACTCCTAGAATGACGTCGACATCGTCTAAGCCGAACGTGTAGAAGTTCCGCGGTCACGAAACAGGATCCCACAGAGAGATGACAGTACAACGGCCTGAGTCGGTCTGCGACGCCCATCGCCCATACAGACCACAACATCCGGGGAGGGAACCATAGGAAGACGGAGCTGCTACACCAGGTGCTCAGAGACGAGGTTGTGTCTTGCGCCGCTGCCCACCATGATGATGATCGGGCGATCCTGCAGTGTGCCCGAGAGCTGCATGGTCTGCTGGCCGGAGGTCCCACCCATCGAGACACGAGATAACTCCAGGCAGTGGAATGTAGCCGCAGTGGGGTCGAGAGGTGTATCCCCCGCTGAAATCTTCAGGGCATCAAAGTCCTCCAGGGTCACCTCAGGTTTGACGTCGCCGATGATGTCGTGAAACTTCTTCACGGTGCACTCATGGTTGGGGGAGTACGGTTGGCGACACTGAAAACAGAGACCCTTGCTGCGAAGTTCATTGTAATCACTGTTTGAGAGGCGCTGAGGGGCCGATGGGCGGCCCGATCAGTTTCCATGGCGTCGGAGACTGTGCAGGGGTGGTGCGTGCAGAGACGAGAGCAGATATGTGACATTAGACCCTGCATGAAGAAGCCCAGGTAGTCTGGGAATGTGAGAGACCAGGGCGACGAACTCATCAACATAGTCATCCAGGCCGGCTGTCTTGTGGACGCGCAAAGACGCTCGATAGCGGAGGAGCCGAAATAACGGGTGTCATACCGGCATACTGCCGGATCATCTCCTACTTGAGCTCGGGTCAGGAGAGGCACGGGTTGGATTAGCGGAGTCATCGAGCCCAATGGAGGGCCGAGCCGTCTAGACCAATCACAGTCATAGACACCTTGTCCTACTCCGGTATGTGGTTGAGGTTGAAATATTGCTCCGCTTTGGCAATTCAACCCATTGGGTCGACGCCAACAAAAGAGGGAATATCGAGGGAAAGGGCAGACCGGCCCAGAATGGGCAGACCTGCCCGGAATGGGCAGAGGAGTGATCCCAGATGGAATGGTCGGCGACCCGACGCCGAGGAGATAGCCACCGACCGCGGGTGAGCCGGAGCCGGATACGGTGAAAATGGTGGCGGCAGGCGCATGAAGAGAGTCAATCTTGGAGTGGAGGGCGAGGAGGGATGTGTGCATGGAGGCGATAAGTTGTTCGTGAGCCTCCATGTGACGGCTAAGGCCATCAGAGGCAGAATATAGAGCGGGCTCGCCGAAGGAGCGAGTGGTGGGAGCCATGGGATTGGAAACGTCCGATTTTGGCTGAAAAGGGGCCGGATCCGACTGAGGGAGGCCGAAACAGATGGCTGGCAGCCTGTCTGTGGCGGATCTTGGCAGGAGTCAGCCGATCAGCGACAACACAGGCGTTGGAAGCAGAATCAGTGACAAGCGGAGTGGAAGCGGCGGACGAAGTCGTCGGTGCTGCTGGCAGAGCGGAATCGGTGGTAGGCGGAGCGGAATCGGCAGCAGGTAGAGTCATATTGGAAGTGACGGATTTGGGAGCGTTGGTGCAGAACCGGACGGAGCAGCGACTCGATCTGTTGTTCTGCGTAGCGCTCGACTGATGAGCGGCAGATTGGGAATCTGCACAGGAACAGAGCGATCGGCGGATCATGGAGCGGAACGAGTGGAAAAAGCGGATTGGGTTCCGTGCGGGACGATGTAGGTACACTATAGCGAAAGCGGTGACCGATGACCATATTGCGGGCAGTGAGGCAGGTCGGGCCAAATTGATACGAACCCGAGAGGAATCCGACAAGGGGGAGGTCCGACAGAGGTGAGGATGAGGAAGGAGGGAGCGAGACAAAATCCTTAGGGAGGAACCATAATTTCTATTCATTCAAGAATAATAAAAGAGGAGTGCAACTCTACCCCTTATAGGCGCGAGATGCGGATAGCAAGTGCGAAATAAATAATGCATACACAACATAATATAAAATAACAAAATACGAAATACATAAATTGTTACGCCGACGCCGCGTCTTCGGTCTCTCATCCAGACGGGCTCGTCATCGTCTCCCTTCGCGCGCGGACTCATCACGGTGTCTCGTCAGCGCGTGCGTGTCCCGTCGGCATGCACAACCGTAACAGTGGACCTTGGCATTACGCCTTCTCTAAGCTTGATACACAGAATAACAAAAGATATGCACTGGGCCCATCTTACATTGCGAGGCGGTCGCGATAAAGAGCGTCGCCTCTGCCCAGTTGTTGAAATAGGGGTAGTGAAATGCCCTGGCGGAGAAGTGCAACAGCGATGGCCAAAAGTTAAGAGCAGTGCACCACTAGATGATTGCGTGATTCCAGCGAGGGACAGCCCCAAGGACAACCACTATCCGTTGCAAGCCCCCTACGGGCGAGCCATTTTCTAGTCCGAATTGCATTCCAAGCAAGCCTCAATCAAAAGTGTTTCTTCCGTGGTTGTAGCTTCAGCTTCTCGAGCCAAGAAAATGACTCACAAAATGTTTCAAAAAGAGTCAAATAGGAGTAGAGCTGTCACGGTTCCGGTTCTACTAAAACCATGAACCGAACCACTAAGGTAACGATTCTTCAAATTAGAACCAAAACCTTATTTGGTTTGACCGGTTCCGGTTCCAGCTTAATTTTTGGAATCGTCGTGTCAACGGTTCCGGTTACGGTTCAACAAGAACCAAAACCAAACCGACCACTAACGGTTCGATCCGGTTCCATGCGGTTCGGTCCGGTTCCAATCGGTTCCAACTAAAACCAAAATCAAATTTGGCGGAATGAAATAAAAGCGGGCTGCAAATAGTAAAACTCAAAACAACATCAAAATAAATATAATTTTGTTGCGCACTTCTCGACGGTCTTTTTCACGGTCGGTGGGATAGTATCAATTGTCTTTCAACGCGTGTAGACTTGTCACGACTTCTAGTTGACTTGCGTACGTCTTGTCGGCATGCTCAACCGTAACAACTGGCTACAATTAGTTGTCTTTCATGATTACTAATAAATAGAAGTTGTAGATCTTCTATATTTTTTAAATAAAATATTTCAAAAAAAAAATGCAAGTAAAATTGAAAATATATTATATGACTGTATAAAAATCGAAAATACACTGCAAAAATTGACTTCAAACTGCACCAATGTCAAACCATACCACACGGTTTTTATGCAGTGAAGTTTTGTTCGGTCTAAAATCGACCCCCTCTAGTGTGATTGCGGTTTGGGTTCAAACTGCACCAGCTTCACTCATGATAGTAAGTATTAATATTATAGATAAATAATAAAATAATAACAACAACATAATAATAATAATGATAATAATAAACGGGTTGCGGTTCGGTTATACTTCGTCCAGTTCGGATCGGGTCTAAAATTTTTGAAACCGCTTGAGACTTGTATGTTACGGTTCCGGTTCCGGTTCGGATAATACAATGTAACAACCACACCCAGACCAATGTTGTTCATGGTTCCAAAATTCAAACCGGAACCCGAATAATTTGCGAACGGTTCGGTCTGGTTCTTTGCGGTTCCGATTCGGTTCTGGTTCGATTTGCGGTTTTCGGTTTTAAGTGGCAGTTCTAAATAGGAGAGGGTAGCAACATATTTTCCACTCAGGTGCTCACGAGCTCAGGACGGTCCCGCTCGAGGTGGCTGTGCACCAGAATTTAGAGAATGAGCTCCACGAGCGCCGGCCCGAAAAACTGGGCGAGAGGGTTATTGTTCCAGCAACCATCAGCATGTATCAAGTCCGCAACTTTCAGGGATTCAAGCCATATTTGAAGCTGAACTTTTTTTGCTTCTATAAAATTATGATGCTCCAATATGAGCCAGTATCTTTCGGTAGTTACTCCTTAAACAGGTTCATCAAACAAAACTAAATTATTGAAATTGTTTCTTCATCAAACATAATTAAATTATTGAAAGTTTTTTCATCCATTTTTACTTTATCTTCACTTATAATTCCAGTCATATTTGAACACACCATGAGCGTGTTCACCAATCCCTATTGGATTAGAAAGAACATAACACATCTTGGTTCTACAAAGGCCAAAGCTATTCTAGTTGTTAAACTTCTCTATATTAAATTTTGTATCCATCATATTCCACACTAGGCAATTATATTAATTTAGGATGAGTGGTGACAGATACTTGCTCAAGTGCGGAAACTCCTAGTAGGAGAGGAATAAGATTAACGTGAAGTTAAACTACCAAAAAGATTGATCATTTAATATTCATCACATTACGGGATCATGGTTTTCATGGGTTATAGAATAAGCTTACGTCCATAAATGATGAGAGATGTTTTAATCCAATAAAACATAGAAGCCATTGACCATGCATAAATAAAAGATGCTAACCAATCTTCCCAAAACTTGAGGGCACCCAAACTTTCACAAAGAAGCCCGGAATTGGTTTCACATCATCCTTAAAACAACCTCACAACAATAATCATGAATCTGCACATCGACTGTCGTCCCTTTCGCCTAAAGTCCAGAGCTTGAAAAATGAGTCATGACTAGATCCACTTGTCAACTAAACCATTGTCATTGAGTAATTTTCTATACTTAGACAAACATAAACTTGCTACCACAACTCTTTTTTCTTGATGACCCCACTGGAATCAGTCTTTCGTTTGAGCTCTCATTTTGCACCTTGCTACACAACCTCCTACTACCATAGCTGCAACTTGCTCCTTATCCAATAATTCCATGCCCTATACTTTTTCTTCAACCACAACTTCCAGGAGGAACAAACAAATGGTTTATATATCCATGTAATAAGTTTTTGGGTGCACAAGGCTATGTAAACCTTACAAAATGTTTACCTTATTTTCTATATCTCCTATCAAGAACTTCCATCTCACTTTTCCCCTTAGTATGCCATAAACCTAAGGATTTTCCTCTCTTAGCCAAGCTCTAGAAGCTTCTGTAAGTATTCTTAGACCACCCTTGGTAGATTTGTTGAGGCTCCTTAAATCAAACCCTGCTTTGGTCTACAGTAGAAACCTAAGCCTAATCAAGCTCCACTCTACAGAATAAGCGGAAACTATAGATCAAAACCCAACAATATATACCTCTTATTTCCTTTATCTATTTAGATTAGATTCCTCAACCCTCCTCTCGAAAAGTGTTGAAGATACTGCTGCTGTTGGCAGTAGTAATAGTTGAGGAGATTGCAAAATCAAAACCAGACAAGGAGCTTGTCGAAGGGACCTTAGAAAAATATTGAAAGCCAAGGAAATTCAACCATGGACAGTGAAACATTCATGATTGACCAAGGACAATTGAAGAAAGATTGAAAAAAAATCAAGGCCTTTCTCAATCAGAATTCCCAATCTGCATCCAGCAATTAGAAGTTTATGCTGAGCTCAATGTGACTACTCATTCCAGGTGCACTAAGGAACACATGAACTCATTGGACATAGAGTTAATAAGGGAAATATAGGTTGAGAGAATTGAAAATAAAGAGGGATGTCAAACTACTTAGAAGAGCAACCGAAGTGATATCCTTGAAGGTTGAAACTATGTTCACATTATCTGTGTTATGGTGGTGCCATGGATGTGGAGGAGACCATTCATTTTAATAACTGGAATTTATTTTAGTGTGCAATCATTAGCTTTTACTTAGAATTATTATTATTATTCTAGTGTGCAACCATTAGCTTTACTGGCTTGAAGCAATTTCTCATGTACTAGTATAGTAGAATTCTTATTCAAAGAGCCATAACATTTCAAGTGTGGCATGATTTGGTAACGCACCTGAAGTGTTATGTTTACCTGATCTACTATGAGTAAGAATGATGGTTAAATTGAAATGATGAATATATTCTATGGGTCCATTCAAGATTACATGAAGAACTTCATGAGAATTTATTTCATAGGTGATTGTAATGGAAGATAAAGCTAGTATTATGAATTACATTCCAAGCTGTATGAGGGAATGCACAATTTCATTTATTAGTATAGGAAAAAATTAGAGTGTCATTTATTACTTTTCAATGCTCTATTTATTTTGATGGAATTGAATGGAAGTTGAAGAAGTGAAATTAATTTTCACATACTTGTTGGTTGAGGAGATTTTTGTATCCATGAATTTTTTTTTTTAATACTTGTTATAATGATAATACAATTAATTATTCTTTCTTGTTTTGACCAGGGACGGATATGGAGTTGTCAATGGAAATATTTGTTTGTTGTCATTTTCTAGAACACATTGCATCCCCTCAATTCTTTCAAACCAAACAGTGCCTAAGTTTGTGCTATCACTTGTGATGTCACATTATGGTTGCATTCTAGTACTCACACACTCATAGCCTACTCTACATCAGTTGGTATCAGAGCCCAATGCTTAGGCCACATTTATATACGTAGTGATAGGTCACATAGAGTCGATAGGTCGTGCATGGCTAATCATAGTGGTTGTTTGACACGGTTTTATGGTAATAGGGATGAGTATCATTTGGGTCATCATCTTTACACCTCGCGGCTATTTGAGGAACCGAAGTCCGTATATGCTCGGCCCCATAGAGTCCTCCGGAGAGGTCCTCATACTATCATGTTGATCATCCTCGCCTGCCGCTGCACGTTTGTAGGGAGCACGACTACCCTCGGGCGCAATTTGATTATGTTAGAGATGACCCTTTAGATGATTATCAGGAGCCTGCACCATCATCTGGATAACACCACGTGTAGACAAGATAGGAACTAGGATTTCCGCTCAGCCCGGGCACAATATATTTAAATTTAAAAATAATTGTTGAAAATATTGCTCAAATTATTTTACTCTTAAGTCAATGCAAGGGTGAAACATACAAGATAAATTTAAACACGAATTAGAATAAATAATTCGATATATTCATATAAAAACTTGATGCTTATAATATGTACTGTAATTAATCTTAGAATTTTTCGTCTAGTTCAATTTACTGAAGGGATCTGGAATACCTACATGGCTATAACATATTAGATATTCAAATTTGATTGAATTAATATCTGAAGCGATTCGATTCATGAACACTCCTAACCACACCTTTATACAAAGAAAAAATTTCTAATAAAACAACTCTCGGTGCTTCAAACCAAATAAGCTCACTTCAATCAAAATTTGAGTAAATACAACAATAAATTTTTCTTTTTTATTTCTAACAATGATGCACAATACTATTATAAACATGTTGCAAAATAAAAAAGTGAACGTTGGTTTGAAACACACTCAATTCATTTTTAGGATGACTGAAAAAATATTTTGTAAGGAAGAACAAAATGAATTGAATTATAATTCATCTGTGAGAGTCTTAGAGGCATTACCTCAGCTAACTGGCGGACAATGAAAGGCAACCAGTGAATCTTCCTGCTACTTGCATGAAGGCGAGAACCTCTCTGCTAGGAACCAAACTTATCAGTATTAAACCCTCTAAAATTGAGACAAAAATGCACCATAAAATGGATAAAAATGATTTTTATTACATAACTTACCCACCCCCGCATGGAATACTTCAAGTATGGAGGCATTTTGAAGAAAACCTTCTCAAAATCAAAAGTCGTATCAGGGAAAACTTAAAAATAGTCTGAATTGTAAGCAATGGAACTATGGAGTGAAAGACGGATAGTTCCAGATGAGGTCGCCAGAAAGCTGCTAGGGCACAGGACTGCAAGTATGCAAGAGCAAGCAAAGGGGATGGAACTAGACACCGAAGGCTAGGTCATCGACGATGGGAGATAGAAATGTCTCCCGCAACGGAGACGGAAAAATCATCGGCGATGGAGACAGAAAAATCACCAACGATGGGCGTGGCTAGGGCACGAGACTGCATTCGGCAAGTGAATCAGCGAAGGAGGTGAAAATCACGAGTCGCGAGTTCCTTGGCAGCTTCCGTGAAAAATCACACCCGGGCATATTCCCGGGTGTATCTTAAGGTTGGTCCGCCCATGCGTGTAAAGATCATGATCATCCTAGTTTTCCAAAACGGAGTTGTCAGAAGCCAAGTTTCAGCGATTAGTTTTTGATCAATTTGATCGCTTGGATGCTCATTGATCACCTGAAGACTTCCTTAAGCAGAATCAATCAGATAATGTCTAGTGGTTTAGATCAAGCCACCGATGCATCCAGTAATGCTCTCACTGACATGAGAGATCTGACACATGATTTTGATACATTTCCTCTTGAGGAGGCTTAGGCTCTGTTTGGCATACCGGTGTCGTTTTAAAAGGGGGAAGTTCAAAAAGGAGATGCTAAACTGTATTTTAAAAACTGTGATTTTAAAACTGAGGTTTTGTTTGAGTAATCTCCGTTTTGGTGACGGTTTAAATTATTTTCAAAATTATCTTCACATGAATTTTATTTATTTCGGGTCAATTTTTTTTGAATTTTTAAAAACAAAATTATGTGTTATATCTGTCATTTTTTTACAAATTTATGGATATAATTATATTTTTTATAGGGGTTAAATTGATTAAATAAAATAAAATTAAAAAAATATCCCAAATGACTGTTTTGAAAGGGTGAATGGAGGTCTCCCTGACCTTTTCAAAACGGAGGAAAAAGTAGGTTTTAAGACGGTCGTTTTAAAATGACAACATTTTAGTTGTTTCTAAACAACTTTCCTCTGGTCCGTTTAGAACGGAATGGAGTCAAAACGGGCTCCCAAACATAGCCTTAATTCCCACTTGATTTTGAAATTGAGTCCGACCATGACCGTATTTTAGAGGTGGAGAGCGACATTAGCATGACCATTAAGCATGATCATGAGAGTGAGAACGAGCGACCCAGTGACACTGTGATGCTATATCCATCCTCCGCATCTCACTTATACCTAGTGTGTCCTTCGTCTAGAGATTCAGTCTTTGACACTACCTATTGACCCACTTTTGAGTATGAACGTTTCCCACTTCCCCTATCATCGGCCCGAGCTACATCATGATCGAGAGCCAAGAGCTTAGTGTTGATCTCGTAGTGCTCGCTTCACCCATTTTTGGGAACACTACCCCTTACTATGGTGCGCATCTGGAGGTCCAGGACCCTGTTGACAAGTTTTTTGACAAGCCCCCTATTGAGCTTCCCGATGAGTCAGTGCGTCCTTATGAGGATTAGATTCAGGTAATCGACTCATCTACGAGTATCGAGTTACTGACATCTCTTCGATTATCATCCCTGTTCTTGCCCCGGAGGGTGGAACTTGAGTGTAGCATCAAATATGTATGACTTTTCTTAAAAACACTTAAGCATACTTCCGATGTTTTGAGAGTCTACCATCTGACCACTCATACTCTTAATGAGTTTTGGGACACACTGCCTGCTGACCTACCAGATGAGTTCTTTCTTGTTAGGGGCACTCACTACACTATAAAATCATATTCGATCAACAGTGTTTATGAGTTTCACTAAGGTGTTCGTCGCACTCGCGACCAAATTTCATACATCCCTCCTGGTGAATCCCCTAATACGTCGCGTTCCCCAAGAGACATATGACACTTTATGGACTCTTATTTGTGTCCTGATGTCCTGTCTCATGCAGTAATTTGGATACTCTTCGCACTTTCGATGAGTTTTTCTACACCCCATTAGAAGGGCCTCTTGATATGTCACCCCGTTTTAGGGATATCCAGGTCATTGTTAGACTTTCCTCTAGAGAGTGTTTTGTGTCTGACGTGCGTTATTTGCTGTGGAGTCAGTTGTTCATCATTTGCATGCGTTACATGAGTCGGTCTGATGGAAGATCAATGCTGACAATAAATCTTTTAAATCTCATGCAGATAACCACAAGCATTAGCAGAAATTTCATCAAGGAGAGAAGGTGATTGTGCGATTCCGCGCCGAGAGTCTCCCTCGGGGCCTGCTAAAATTTGAGCGCCAGACCAAATGGGTCCCTATACAATCATAAGAACGATTGGAGCAAATGCTTACATGCTTGATATCCCTAATATCCCTAAGAGTATCAATATCCATCCCATATCTAGTATTGAGGACCTGACGTCATGCTACGAGCTTCCCAAGTATGTGGACCCGCATTGTGGAAACCTCTTGGAGCCTATACCACCGCATCTCCATCCCTACACCCTACCCACTCCTGAGTCCCACCCACCTTTAGGTCAGTCGCCTGTGGCTTCATTGTCTGCACCAGCGATTACATCGGGACTACTAGCACATCATTGAATTATTAAGAGCATTACTGATATCATGGCCCGTGCATTAGTAGCTACGCTTGACAAATTAGACACATGAGTACCATTGGAGAGGATGCTCATAATTGACAATACTTGGACAACCTCCGATGGACCTCATCAATTTTTCCTGGCACACACTGAGAGGATTTCGATCTCCATTCATCAGGTGATGAATTTTTTTAAGCCGTTGTGAATGAGGGGAACGGTGACACAAACCCGCAGTGTAGCATAAGTTTTGAGCTAGTTCGGGACCAATCGACCATCTGCCACATTTAGCTTCTCTGGATCGACGATTCGTCTCTGTGGATACGCCCGAATTTTTGACATGTTTTTTCATATATTACTTTTGTATTTTCAGTTATTATTTATTGAAGTCAGACACTTGACACTCATCCAATCATAGTTGTTCATGGTGCCCTAATGTTGTATTATTATAAATAGGAGTAAGGGGAAAACCATCTCATTGCTGTTTTTGGAGAAAATGACTTCCTTGAATCCGGTAATATTTCGTGGTGCGACGCCGCAAAGCCTTAAAGTGGATCCTTAGGTTTGTATCCTTATTTTCCTTGTTCCTCCTTGTTGTTGCCCCTCCATTTCCCCTACCTTTCGTAAATCCCAGCATTCAACTCTATTAACCGTCCCTTGAATGCACGCCTCCAGCAAGTTCAAAGAAAAAGCCCGCCTCCTCTGTTTTTATCTCCCGTGAATCCCAGCTCGTCTACTCCCCACCCCCCCTTTTCCTTGTCGTGAATCCCACTAAAGAAAGAGCGCCCTTAAGACCTCCCAACAAATAGTGCCCCTTTTTTCTTGTGGTGAATCCCACTAAAAGAAAAGGATGCGCCTTTTTCCTTGTCGTAAGACCTCCCAGTAGGCTCCTCCTGATTCCCCCCTCCTCTGTCTTCATTTCATGTAAACATGCCAGCAAATAGCACCCCTTCAACCCAATTACAAGAATACCACGCGACCATTTCCAACAGCAAACGTTCCCCTCTTTCTCAGAAGATCTCGTGAATCCTGCCAGCCTCCTCCCATATTACTTCCCAACAGTTCAGGCTCTCTCTACCTCCATCACGCTGATTCCAGTCATCATACGACAACCACCTCCTCCCGGACAGCCACCAAACACCTGTGAATCACTGGATCTCCACCTTACGACCTCCCCCTTACTTTGTGAGCATCATCTTATTGTTGTATGTAGCATTTTATTCAATATTAACATATGATTACGTGATTTCACGTTTGCTTGGATTAAAAGTCTCATGGTTGTTTGCTCTGGAGTATTCTAGTGATTTGCATGATCAATTTGCCCCACGCAGTAGTCTTGTCCCTCCACGCGGAGGAAGACCGAAACTTATTTTTCCTAAAAGAAATAATTTTGTTTTTGATAAAATTATATGCGTGCGATTTCATTTATTATTATGTCTTGAATTTACCATTGGATCATGCATTTTACATATAGTAGTTAAGGTGAGTAGAGTTACCTTCCCGTGCGTCACATTAGGGTTGCATTCTCGTACTCACACTCGCAGCCTACCCTACATCAATGCGAGATGAGCCTTCAAAGATTGAATCTCGCTCTAATACCATGTGAGAACGCAACATGAATTAAGATTTTATTAGTTCAGATAGTGAAATACAAATACATGTACACATATTTATAGTTGTGAGGAGTGACATCTTAACTACTAACTACAATGTGGGACTAAGCTATACAAGATAAACAATACTCCTAATGAGCCGTAGAAGCGGGCATTTAGCATTGGGCTTCTTATACATTTATTCTTTAGGTTCAAGCATATATTTATTCTACTCCGTCATCAAGTTTACCCTTGCTGCATGATAATTTTTTTCCCAACTTTCTTGTGCTTGATAACCACATTTTATTGTTTTAGGTAGGTCAAGCACTTCATATGGTGTCTATTGTAGATTTGACTGTATGAATTTATTACAGTGGGCAATGATGTGTGTGCATCATCTTCTCTTTCCCGACATATAAGGATGTCAATGTGATGTTTACCTGATGTAAGGACAATAACTCATTATCAGAAGTTAGCTGGTTCTTCTGGTCTCCTAAAACATCTTTGGATGTTAAGCAATATATCTCTTATCTTATATGGTACCATTGTGCAACCACTTACATTTGTTTACAATTCAAAAGTCTTTTGCAAGTCTACTAAGTTCAAGAAAGGTTCCTAACTAATTTTTTCAAATGAAAAACATCCCCATACGTTTAGTTCCATTAAAACTTTACAGTGGCGTAGGTTACTGCATGGAATGAAAAATTAGTACAAAAAGGACTAATGAACATACAAATGTATTGGCATGGGACCTATGTAGCACGGGGACGGAAACAGGATACAGAATACGATACGAAACGGATACGGGAAATGTAATTTAAAAAAAAAAAGGATACGGGAAATGTTTTTAATTATTTTAATATAAGTATTACTTAATATAAGAATAAGACAACTAGCAAACTATTTGCACATATCTTGAATTGTAACAAAAAAAATTAATAAGACTATATTATATATCATTGACATTTCATATAATGCTATAAATAACATTCAAGGAAACAAACATCATAAAGAACAATCTATCACATGTCCACATCAATACATCATTACATCAATTGAGTATTATTTTGTTACATTCACATGCTAAATATCAAGTATAAAAATTAAACACTCTCTCCAATAGTATCAACTTCATCATCTTCTTCAATAATCGAGAGCTCCAACCTTGGTTCATCAAGCGATAGATTAGCTATCTCAAGTGTACCTACATCTTCGAATGACTCAAAGCCATCGCCCGCCATATCCCACAATGTAGAATCTCCTTCATTGTATTTTTGGTCTCTTCTAGAAAGAAGACGAAGATTGCTATGAATATTTATTTAATCTTCTGCACGTTATGGTGTCATTCTATTTCTTTTCATTGAATGGATAAAGAAGTAAATACTCCAATTTCATTCGGCGCATGAAGAAGACATAATGCAATATTTTTAGGCATATATTGGATATTAACATGATGCAGAAAGAAGCAGGAGAAGTAGAAGCAGAAGAAGCAGAAGGAGCAGGAAAAGAAGAAAAAGGAGCAGGAAAAGAAGAAAAGAAGAAAAGAAGAAGCAGGAGAAGAAGAAGAAAAAGCTGGAGAAGAAGAAGAAAAAGCTGGAGAAGAAGAAGAAAAAGCAGGAGGAGGAGGAGAAGAAGAAGCAGAAGGAGGAGGAGGAGAAGAAGGAGGAGAAGGAGAAGAAGGAGGAGGAGGAGGAGGAGAAGAAGAAGAAGAAGGAGAAGAAGAAGAAGTTGAAGGAGAAGGAGGAGAAGAAGGAGGAGGAGGAGAAGAAGGAGGAGGAGAAAAAGAAGAAGCCGGCCTTATATCTCACGGAATCGCGTATCCCCCTTGCGGGATACGCGATTCCGAAAATAAAACATTTTTTTAAAAAAATGTGTTTCTTGGAGTTTCGGAAACGCGTTTCCGCGCGTTTCCGGGTGTTTCCCGTATCCAGTACGCGTTCGAGTCGATACGTAGACCATTTTTAAGTATCCGTGCATGGGACTATAAAACTCTTTATGTCACGACCATTCCTAGATTACCTTCACACTTTTTAATTCAGTTTTGATCTCCCTCTTGCAAACTATGAATCCTAGAAATATTAAGACCTTTTTTTGCATATTTATATATATTTTTTCGTTTAGAGAGTTGATGTTGCAGTTTGGTAAAAACTTGCCATAGCTGCTCCAGCTGCTCATCCAAGGTTCAGTTGAATACCAGGATGTTATGGAGGTAAACAATCACAGAATATTTTTCGGGATGCAACGCATGATTCACCAAGCGCATAAAAGTTGTTAAAGCATTAGTCGGAATGACATAACTAGACACTAAAATAACCATTATCAATTTTTGAAGCAATCTTCCAAGTCCAGCTTAGAGATGCTAAGTCCATCATTCTTTAATATAGATATTTTGTGCATAGGCATACTCACCATTGCGGCATCAAATATCATTTGTATGTTGTCCTCCACTGATTTTTTTCGGTGGCAGACTATGAGGATCTTTGAAGAGGGCAACTAACTCCTCGACCAAACCTCAGACACTGTCTTCCTCTTCTACTGTTTCTCTGTTGTCAGTTACGCGTAACTCTTTTGTTACCCTTCTTCCACCCATCATATGGACAATAAAAATGTTGATGTCCCTAATTGATGGCCTTCCAAGCTGGTGTGAAGTTATTGCATCAATAGGAGGTATTCATAATTCCTGTTTTTAACCATGAAGCAATTCCCTTCCTTTGCAAGTTTGCGAAAATATGGTTTCACGCTAGACACCACATATCTATAAGGTATATGATGCCAAAAACAAGCAGGAAATAAGCTAGTATATTTTGGTCTCCACCTCAAACCCCTTCTAAATCCATGCCAAAGAGTGTGAACTTGGATGAGGAAGGGTTTCCAAACCCAACTTTTTTGAGTGTGGAGATGAGGTTCTTTTGGTTGCCCGCATCTATTATCACAAATGACCAGTTCTTTCTTGACTTGGATTCCGAATGTGAACAACTCCTCCCTCGGCTCTCTTGACCCTAATTCTATATTCTTCGGAATTGCCATCAGAGATTGACAGGGTCTGTCGTGGCCATTTGTCTTACCGTATGGTTGTTCACAATCATAACACTGGTATTACCCCTTCCACCCTTTCTTCCTTTCTAAGGAAAGTGTTCTGGATGGATTTTCCATCATTTTCTTATGATGCTCGCAAAATTTCGTTATGGTATTGTTTGATTTTTCCGCCTTGACAGTCTTTTGTGCATTTTCATTTTATTTCTTTGTTGCTTTTGGAGAAATGATGTACTTTGGCATTGGTGAGATTATGACCAAAGATAGGGCACAATGGTGACAAAAGATTCATATAGACGACCCCACTATAGTGGCATTAAGGCTTGAGTGTTGTTGCTGTTGTTTTTGGAGAAGGAATGCCCATCTATAGATTCTACTTGGTCTTCCTCCTTCCATGGTTGATTCTTACATTTTAACTATTGGTCTAACTCAGATTATGAGTGTGAACAACTCCCTTGGATCTCTTGCAGCCGAGGACCCTGATTCTATATGCTTCAGAATTGTCATCAGAGACATAGATGGGTCTGTCGTGGCCACCAGTCTAGTGATTTACCCCTTTGGCCTTCCACCCTTCTTTCATTTCTCAGGAAAGATTTCCGGATGGATTTTCCATCATTTTTCTTTGACATGACTATCAATCTTATAATGCGTGCAAAATTTTGTTAGTGTTGTTTGATTTTGTTGTCTCGATGGTCTTCTGTGCATCTTCGTTTTATTTTTTCATTGTTTTAATGTTTTTGGAGAAGAAATGCCCTCTATGGATGCTAGTTGGTCTTCCTCCTTCCATTGTTGATTCTTGCATCCTACAGCCATCGCTGCTTGCTTGGTTCCATCAAGACCATTATCTACTTTGTCAACCTTGCGGCTTGCTTGGTTAAGCTGTACTCTTGACCATTAAATAATTTTTTTCCACTCCTGTCTTTGTTTCTTTTGATATGATAGAGATAGAAGTCATTCTCATATCTCCAGAATACCTTCTCTTAGTTTTTAACTTTTTATTAAGCACCAAAATAGTGCTCTGATAACAAAATTTATCCAACCAAACCCAAATTACCCTTGTTGAGAATTTAAATTGTTGAAAGTATAAGCCTTCATCTACTCCATGCCGTCTAGGAATTTGCTTCAAGCAAAGTCAATGAAGTATTCACCTGCAAAGCTTAATGCCAGCCTTTCCACCTTGAGCCCTGTGCTGTGTCTAATCACCGAAAATTTGGGTTCCCTGCTATTCTTGATGTCAAGACTATCTTCTGACAGCTGCTATTTAATATTGCATGTAAGTTGTTTTTCTCCAGTTTTTTAAATGTTTTGTAAGGCTATACAAAGCCATTATTGTCCAGCCTTGTAAAGGATCGATCATTTATCTGAAGGAACACATTTGAAGCAATGTAGCACTTGGAGAGAGCTCATTCCTCCCATCTCACCCCACTTCTTCTTATTTTCTTTTATTTAAGTTTTTGTTTATTTTCTACTTAAAATTCAACATGCTATCAGAGCGAGGTTACGTTGGTTGGTCGTTCTCGCCGGCGAAGTTCTTGTGAAATCAAATCTCGGCGTGTCCATGTCGAGAGGGACCGATAAAATGTGGAATATCCCCGATGGCTCGTTCGGGCTTTGTCTCACAATTTCTACCTAGTGAGGTCACATGTGGGTGGTTTTGTCTTGCCGTGGAGGCGTCTTTTGGAGTGCAGAGTCAAGGAAGACCATGATGAGAGGGACCGGAAAAGAAAACGGAATATCCCCAGTGGCGCGTTGAGTTCTGTCCCACTTCGCCTACCAGACAACGTTCTCCTACCTCCTTCCAACAAGATCCATCGAGCATTAGGAAGAAAATAAGTTTTTTTTTACAGCAGTTTTAGGCTTAAGGGAGGGTGTTGTAAGTATAAGCCTTCATCTGCTCCATGCCGCCTAGGAACTTGCTTCAAGCAAAGTCAATGAAGCATTCACTTCCAAAGCTTAATGCCAGCCTTTACACCTTGAGCCCTGTGCTGTGTCTAATCACCAAAAATTTGGGTTCCCTGCTGTTCTTGATATCAAGACTCTATCTTCTGACAGCTGCTATTTAATATTGTATGCAAGTTGTTTTTCTCCAGTTTTTTAAATGTTTTGTAAGGCTATATAAAGCCATTATTGTCCAACCTTGTAAAGGATCAATCATTTTATCTGAAGGAACACATTTGAAGCGATGTAATATTTGGAGAGAGCTCATTCCTCCCGTCTCCCCCACTTCTTATTTTCTTTTATTCAAGTTTTTGTTTATTTACTTCTTAAAATCCAACATAAACAAACAAGAATTATTAAACTGTTAAAAATGATTCGTATGCCTGATTAGAAGAATCTTGTCTACACTTGGATTTCAAGAGATTATTCCTTTAGCTTCTCCTAGATAGAGGTAGTTGTAGTAACAAGCTTAAAATACCTGCTATCCAGTCCTCTCCCTCAAACCTTAACAACTACAATTTTCATTTTCCAAGCCTTCACCTCTTTAAACAATTGGCGTTCCACTGACTTCAACTATTCCCAGCAAACAGGTCAGTTCTTGGACATTGTGAAGCAAATCCCTTTAGTGTCATTGACTTTCGAGGGTTTCTAAAGGACTATTGAGCCCCTTCAATCTTGACTTTTCTAGACAGAAGCCACACCCATTAGTAACGTGTTACTCCCCCGAACATGACTCAATTCTTTGGGCGTATATACGCTCGCAGGCGGAAGACGAAGACAGACGGCAACGGGGCTGAACCATCCGGTTCAACCCCCACTCTCTAATTCGGCTGGTTGGGGGGTTGAACCACCCCGGTTCAGCCCCGCTTGGGAGGGGCTGGCCGGCCCCTCTTGGCCTGGGAATATATATATACCCGGGCCTTTTCGTGTGGAGGCATGCAAGAGTAATTTCAGGTATTTCATTCTTCCTCCTTCCTAACCCTAATCTCTCTTAGCTTTCTCCTTAGCCTCCACTTCTTTATTTTCTCCTAACATTTGGTATCAGAGGATTCGCTTCTCCACCATGGTGACCACACGCACGCAAGAAGAAATCACTCGACTGGAAACCCTAGAAGAAAACTACGTCGGCTTGACGGACTCGATGGCCGCCATCGAGGAGGAAATGAGGGCTTCTACACAGCGATTGGAAGAATGATCGACACTCGGATGGAAGAGATCAAGGCGTTGTTAGCGCAAAATCTGAAAGGGAAGGCGACGACGCACAAAGAGGCCGGCGGACCACAAAATCAGGCCGCCAAAACCTACGCATCACAACATTCGGGCCCGCAGGCCGGGGAAATAGCGGGATCGGAGGATCCCGCGCGTACAGGCGTGGTATCGAGCGGATCGGGAGCCGGCGGCTTCGGCTTCATCACAACGATGTGGGGGAACCGGGGAACGTCGCCGCCGGCCGGATCGACCCCCATCCAGGCGACGGACTTCAACACGGGGCTTCATTCCTGGGCGCGACACCACAGTGAGCAAGGGGACTACGACGCGGGCCGTCCGCCCTGGATACGGCCCGACGGCGAGCCAGGAGAGGCCGGAAGGGCTCCAGGAGGACCAGTGGGAGGGGCGGGGGGCATCTTGCCTCCACCGCGTGGAGTCGGCCCTCCGGGGGGCTACGAAGCCGACGCTCCTTGGGGGCGGCCAGCCATTTCAGGGCTACCCGGGCGCTAACACCGGTCCGATGGAGTCGAGACGACCGACATGGAATGGGCAAGGGCAAGGGCAAGGTTGGCACAACCAAGCGGCTCCGCGAGCGTACATGCCTCCTAAACTAACGCACATGAATTTTCCGAGGTTCAGCAGAGTGGACGCTTTAGAGTGGGTACAGAAGGCGAGCTTTTTTTTAGTTACCAAGAGGTGCCTGAGGGCCAATGGGTGCAGCTAGCGTCGTTTCACTTGGAGGACGACGTATTTTAGTGAACGCAGTGGTTTCTGAGGGGCAAGGATTACGTGTCCTGGACTGATTTCGTGGAAGGGTTCACCGCCCGATTCAGGCTACTGGAGTATGAGGAGTTTGAGGCCCTCCTGTAGAAGTTGCGATAGAGGGGAACCGTGATGGAGTACCGGACCGAATTCGAGAAATTGGCAAATTGGGTGCACTGGGAAGAGAAGACGTTGCTCAGTTGTTTTGTCTCGGGACTGAATGAGCACTTGCATGATGAGGTTCAGGCCTATATGCCCCGCAGTCTGAATCATGTCATCAGCCTGACCCGCATACAGGAAGAGCGCTACAACCGGCAGCGGACGCGCACCACGGGGAAGCCCGCGACTACCCACCAACTGTAACACGACTATCGTGGACCGAGCTACAAGCAAGGAAAGAGAAGGGCCTATGTTTCAACTGCGATGAGAAGTTTGCGCCCGGGCACAAATGCCAGAAAATACAGGTTTTTTGTTACATGAGGATGCCGATGACGAGGTCGTACTCGGGGCAGAGTCGGAGGACTTGGACTTGGACTTGACCGAATTCAGTGTTTCCATACAGGCAATGAAGGGATGCAACACTCCCCTCACTCTGCAGATTGGGGGAAAGATTAATCAGGAGAAGGTGACAATTTTGGTGGATAGTGGGAGCACCCAGAACTTCATTCATCCCGATGTGGCACAACGGGTGGGGCATGCGATTGATAAGGGGGCCGCCTTTCAGGTCATGGTGGCCGATGGGAGCAAACTGCAGTGCGAAGGGGTGATGAAGGGGGTGGAGCTACGGATACAGGGATACGCTGGGCGCACGGACGTCTACCTTCTACCCATCCGAGGGTTTGATATGGTGCTTGGGGTGCAGTGGCTGCAGCAGCTGAGGCGGGTGACCTTTGACTGGGATCAAATGACGATGGAGTTCCTGTAGCACGGGATACAACACTGCCCGGTGGGGGGGGCCTAAAATCTTCTCCTATGAAGAAAATATTCCTTCGGAGCTTGGAGCGCCTAGAGAACCAGGGCAGCACGATGACAGTGATTATAGAGGTTACACCGACTTCCACTGAGGCTTCTATTGTGCCAGCTTAGATGCAGGGGCTAATGACAAGGTATGCAGATATCTTTCAGACACCCCGCACACTGCCACCACCGCGGTTTAGAGATCATTAAATTCAGCTCAAAACAGGTGCAGAGCCTACCAATATCCGACCTTATCGTTACCCGTACATCCAGAAGACCGAGATAGAGCGCAGCGTCAGGGAAATGCCGACTGCCGGAATTATTCGCCCCAGTACCAGTTCTTTCTCGTCTCCCATCATTCTGGTTAAGAAGAAGGACGGGACATGACGATTTTGTGTGGACTACCGTGATCTGAATAACTCTACTATCAAGGATAAGTTTCTCATTCCCTTGATCGAGGAACTACTAGATGAACTGCACGGCGCTCGCCTTTTCACCAAGCTCGATCTCCGATCGGGCTACCATCAGATCGGATGCGCGAGGAGGACATACACAAGACAACCTTTCGTACTCATGATGGGCATTATGAATTCTTGGTGATGCCCTTCGAGCTCACCAACGCACCGTCTACATTCCACGGAGTGATGAACGAGATCTTCCGGCCGCTCCTCCGTCGTTCAGTGTTGATATTCTTCGATGACATCCTCATCTACAGTTCTAGTTGGGAGGAGCATTTGGTCCATGTCGAGCAGGTTTTCACCCTCCTCCGCCAGCACCATCTGTATGCCAAGCAGTCCAAGTGTTCGTTCAGGCAGAAGGATGTGGAGTATCTGGGACATTTGGTATCTGCTAGTGGGGTCAAGGCAGACCCTAAGAAGATCGAGAGCATGCTATCGTGGCCCCGCCCACACACGGTTCGAGCGCTACGGGGGTTCCTTGGGCTTACAGGATATTACAGGAGCTTTGTCAAAGACTATGACAAGATCGCTCGACCGTTGACTTAGCTATTACAGAAGGACGCCTTCCACTGGCCAGCTGAGGCGGCCTTCCATGCCCTTAAGGGGGCCATGACGACCACTCTGGTGCTCGCTCTTTCTGACTTCACCAAGGAATTTGTCCTGGAGTCGGACGCGTCCGACGTATGCATTGGCGCGGTGTTGATGCAGGAGGGGCGATTCCGTACAGGCCAGTCCTTTTCTTCAAGAGGCGAAAGTAGCGTGAGAACTACGTCCATTACCCGAGGAAGTCCTGATGCTCAAATGGAAGCGACAGGGTGCTGAGTACCGACCTGAGCTCCTTGTCAAATGGAAACACTTGTCAGAAGCGCACAATACATGAGTTGATCTGCTGTAATTCCGAGAACTCTACCCGGATTATCACCTTGAGGAGAAGCTGACTCTTGATGGAGAGGGGAATGTTATGCCCCCGAACATGACTCAATTCTTTGGGCGTACATACGCTCGCAGGCGGAAGACGAAGACAGACGGCAACGAGGCTGAACCATCCGGTTCAGCCCCCACTCTCTAATTCGGCAGGTTGGTGGGCTGAACTACCCCAGTTTAGCCCCGCTTGGGTGGGGTCGGCCAGCCCCTCTTGGCCCGGGAATATATATATACCCGGGCCTCTTTGTGTGGAGGCATGAAAGAGTAATTTTAGGTATTTCTTTCTTCCTCTTTCCCAACCCTAATCTCTCTTAGCTTTCTCCTTAGCCTCCACTTCTCTAGTTTTCTCCTAACACAACGCAATATCTTTTATCGGCAAAACAACAAAATTATGAGGAGATAGTGTTTTGCACATAAATTAAATATAGCATCCAATCTGAAAATTAATCCATCAGAAGTTCTTCGAGTAGACAATCAAATGTAACAATTTGGAGAGGTATTTCTTTCATTAAGCTTGACCAGACCCTTTCTTTTAGCAAAGACAATCTCAACAACATTTACCAAGTCCTAGGTTATTTCAAATTCAAGTTTGAGATAAAAAATGACTTCAGTAAAATACAAAACAATAGTAAAATTCCATCATATCATAGCCGCTCATCTTCACTCGATCTTCCAATTGTTTGCTTTCCATCATCCGATTTCTAGATCAATTACGCCAAGTCGTCAAACGCTAGCAACATGCTTTGTCCGTTGGTGTTTATTCACTTCGTCAATCATCAACCTCTAAAATACTTTCTAATTTAATTAACACCGCAACAAGAAATGGAAAAAAGCTGATTTTTTACTTCAAGCAATTTAATATTCTTAATAGATAGTAAGAAAAAAATAAGTAATATTACCGCAGTCATGTCTTCTTTAGTTGCAAAACACTGTTCCAACTATGTTGATTCAACACAAAACATTTGATACGGATACGACTCTCTGGGCTCACGGCTGCCTTGTCAAGCATTGTCACCATATTCTAGCACGTTATTTTATAGGCTATATAGCCCTATCATTTTCAACATATCATGTATGCCCACTCTCGCTTATATAAGGGAATGAAGAAGTGTCATTACCTTAATCTTGGATCATTATTCTAGTTAGGCTCTCATAGAAGAGAAATGTTCTTAGTGGGATCCTACCCTCAAGAGATAGGATATCGAGCTTGTCTCGATATATTGTGTCCTGATTTACATTAATCTATTTCATTTGAGTTCTCAACGATAACAATTTGCTATAAATTTCTCCTACCTGCAACCCAACTCAGATTCACTTTCGGACCCTAAATGGCCTCATCGTGCAGTTCTGCCTGTCTCCAGCCCGATTGACTCAATTCCATTATCTCCTACCACTATTGCCTGTACGTGATTGATGTAGAGTCGCCCACGTATTCGTTCTCTCCCCAGCTTGATCATCCGTGAACCATTTTCACTGCTCTAGCACGCCTCAACTCCGAGCGGTTTCGTCACCGACCGCACGACCTAGTGCACTCACCTGCTCAGTAATTTCAACGAATCACACATGTCAACCCCAATGGCGCCGACCTATCCGTCTTGACCATGTCCCTGCCCTCACGTCCGTTTTCGATTACCAGACCACCACGTCACCCATGCACCATCTTCAACCAGCCACTGGATGTCTTCCACTTCTCGACTCCTTTGCTACATGCCCACGACGCATTCCATGACTCTCCGCTTAGAGGAGGACGCCTCCGCTTCAACCTCCACATATTCCACTCTCTTGAATCACTTGAAGCTCGATTAGAAGATCTCACTCTCCTCCTCCACGAGTTTACGACCACCGCCGTCAATGGTCTATCGATACCCTACAAACACAGCTCTCCGGTCCCATGGCTGCTTGGACAAGCGTCGTCACCATAGTCTAGCATGTGCTATATTGTTTATGTAGCCCTGCTGACATTTTTGTCATTTTATGTATGTTCACTCCCCACCTATATGAGGGAGTGGAGGAGAGTCATTATGTTTATCTTGGATCATTATTCTAGTTAGGTTCTCATAGAAGAGATATAAATTAGAATATACCAAATTGTCAGCTTATTCATAGAGAAACAATTTTATGCATTGAAAACGCTCTTTATTAACGAGATTGCAGATTATTTGATGAGGTTGTAGGAGACCCAAAAATTAATAGTTGGCCAATTTGGCCCGGACAAGTCCTTGAGTCAAACTCACCATATCTAATGGCTGCTGAACATATAGGAACCAATGCGGTTGTTGAGAGGTCTGAATGTAACAAGTCCAAGTCAACAAATTCAAGATTAGACTTCACTCTGTTATGGTCCCACATGATCAGTTATCTACGTCGTTAATGAGCATCGTCATGTATTCATGTTGGTGTCTTTTATTAATCAAGTCGATGTACGAGTCCGTTGTGTTTTATCGTTTCGTGTTATTGTTTTTTTTTGGGTATTTATAGCTATGCCAATTTGTAAGTCCTTAAGTAGACCCCTTGGGGGTCATTGTATGGATTATCAATCAAAATTGTAAAATTATATTTTTCTCTTGAGTTCTTCTCTCTCAATATCTAGGATTAGGGTTGAGCTCGGCTCCCTTCTTCCTCTCTCTTTGCATTCTTCACGGGTAGAGCTCGACTCCTCTTGTATCTCTACCTCCACCGTCACCTCCAATGAAACCCCGAAGTAGACTCGTAACAGCTTGATATCAGTGTCATTCAATCCTCATCTTCCGCATACGAACACTTCCTCTTTTCTAAAGTAAGCTGATTGACAACCGGAGAAGCACGCCTCCCTTCAGTTTCCATTCGAGCGTCCACCTGGAGAAGCACTCCTCGGTTCAGTGTCTGTTCGAAATCTGTTGCATCACTTGACTGGATAGGCTCCCCTTGCATCTCCGCCTCTACCGCCATCTCCGACGAAGCCCCGAAGTAGCCTCATAACACACTCATACTTGCATCTACGCCATCCATGAAGAGATATCTCCATTTATTATGTTTGAGGTTACCCAATACAGCCTTCATGATTATTTGTGGTCAATAGTTTAACCAGATGGCACTTTTCTATGCTGCACAAATCTTATCCAGGAAAAGAATGCTGCTTGAATGTTTTTTCCAGCCTATTTAGAGATTCAATGGATTGCCTCCATCCATAGCCTGCGCTCAAGTTGAAGTTAGAGAACAATTTAGAACGCGATTGACATCAGGCTTAGAGAAGAGTATTATTGCTGTAGGTTTGTTGTTATAAAGATGGAATTAAGTCCTTGTGATCCAATTATTTTCTTATAGCATTTGAAAGGCACATGATGTGGTTGGGCTGTACTTGGAAAAGACACATTAGAGTACAAAGCTTTCCATTCACCTTCAAGCAGGTTACACTGTGTGGGTTGTGGCTTGATGCTTGGAAGGAGGAGCTTAAGGAATGAGTAAGCTTAAAATGGTTTCATCTGAACTTTTGAATCACAAAAAAGATTGTTCATAATGTTCCCACTTAAATCTCACCCCATAACATGACATAGGCAGACAACCATGGACGAATGCACTTATTTATTTACAAGCCATGTCATCCTTTTTTTTAAAGCAGCCAATTCCACGAAAATTTGTCATCTTCATTGAAGGAAGCAATATGACCCAAGTTCACAGTTGCAGCTGTGAGTTTGGTTTGAATTTGCATGATGCGATTCAAATACTAGTATGGGGGTTTGTTTTCAAAGGTCCCGTGGGACACCTTTCTGTCCAATGAACCGGCAGATTTTTATCTGGACAGGAAGAATAATTTCTTCATAAGTTTGCTTTTGGATTTCACATTGGATCTCCATCTCTTGATTCTAGTGGTGGTTGATTTTGTTCCTGAAACCAGCATGAAAATAGTCCAAAGAATTGACAAACTCGGTAGCAGGCTTCTGGAGGAGACTGCGATGCAGACTTCCAGTTTTGTTGTTTGCGGTTCAAATGTTTTTTTGCTGTCAGTGCGAAGAATTCCAACATGAATTTATTGAGAAGCTCCCTTCAGAGGGCTCTGTCCGTACCATGAAATCCTTAAACACCTGAAACACGCTCTCTGATTTTTTCTACTAGATAATTCCTAATGGGTAATGAACACTATTAGCAGAAAACATATAACAACCTGAACATATTATTTCCTAAATTTAATTGTAGTTTGGATGTTTCCTTGACCCACATCTCCAAATTAGGTAAAGATGTGGGCTTGTAGTTATGTAGTTAGTGAGTCTACGTGTTTTTTGCTGTATTTTTTTCTAATTCAGGTTATTATACACTGTGACCATTTACCTTTAGTTTTTATTATTTTTGGCTTTAATCAAATTATATGTTCATGGATTACAAACAAGTTTCAAATCTTTATATATTCTAATATTCCCCTGATATATTTTGTAGATCATCGGTTAGCGCGCGAACAGGACTTCGGTCGACCCGTTTGTTTTTTTTATTTCCGAAAATGCCCTTGTTTAATCGCTTCCGCTGTTTCATATCTTATCCTGCCCTCTCCTCCCCATCTCCCTCTCCCGTGTCCTAAGCGGCCATTCCTCCTCTGCCCACACCGATTTCCTTCCATATATTTGGCTCCCTCTTCACGTTGGTTGCCTGCTGGCTGCTAGCGCATCATGTCGCTTTTTTTGCGAATTGGGATTCTCTTCATTTGGACTCAAATGGATACTATCCATTTCGCGGTGCAAATTTTTTCTTGCCTCATTTGACGGGTTCAATAATCTTAATTTTTTTTTAGTTTTTATATAACCAAAATATTTCACACCTGGTAAATGAAATTCAATCCGGAGCATTAAATGGACCCCTATATTTGGTCTCAATTGTAGGCGAAATTTTTGCGTCCGCATCTTGAACTCCGGGATGTTCTCTATAGAGATCATTTTCGATCTCCAAATGTAGAGGATCTCAATCCTTGTCTTCTTCGCCTCTAACGACACTCACATCTCCGTCCTTCCCAATCGCCCATCTTCCGCAGTCGGCTCCTCTTCTTTCTCCCCGTGTGTGCTCTCTAACTTGTATAGGGTGTAGCATCTATTGCAGATAGCTCGTAAAAATTTCATAAGTATGGGCTGTATATTTGAAGTTATTACTAATGTTGAACCACTTCATGCCTTGCAGGAATTGAGATTGATGATGAGGAGCTGGCTCGTTTTGTAGAGCACGTTGATAAGGATAACAATGGAATAATAACTTTCGAAGAATGGAGAGACTTTCTTCTCCTCTATCCTCACGAGGCGACCATCGAGAACATCTACCAGTATTGGGAAAGAGTTTGCCTGGTAGATATTGGTGAGCAGGCTGTTATTCCAGAAGGCATCAGCAAGCATGTAAATGCTAGCAAGTATTTGATCGCAGGTGGAGTCGCCGGAGCCACTTCTCGTACGGCCACAGCCCCTCTTGACCGCCTCAAAGTACTCATGCAGGTTCAGACGAAACGCTCTCAAATTATTCCGGCGATAAAGGACATCTTTAAAGAAGGTCGATTCAAGGGTTTCTTTCGAGGGAACGGGTTGAATGTGATAAAGGTTGCCCCCGAGAGTGCAATCCGTTTCTACGCGTACGAAACCCTAAAAGATTTTATTGTAACTTCCAGCGGTAAAGAGAAGAGAGACATAGGAGCTTCCGGGCGCCTAATCGCCGGCGGCCTCGCCGGCGCCATTGCACAGACTGCCATATATCCGTTGGATCTCGTGAAGACGCGTCTACAAACTTATGTATGCGACGGTGCCAAGGTTCCTAAGCTGAGTACATTGTCGAGACACATATGGGCGCAGGAAGGACCTCAAGCCTTCTACAGAGGTCTCGTCCCATCGCTTCTAGGGATAATCCCTTATGCCGGAATTGATCTCGCAGCCTACGAAACTCTAAAAGATATGTCTAGAACATACATTCTTACAGACAGTGGTGAGAGTTTCTTATATGTTGGAATTGTTTTGCTCCTTGTTCATCATTTTCTTAGACATTACTAATTATTATTACGCAGAGCCGGGTCCTCTCGTGCAATTGGGCTGCGGAACGGTGTCCGGAGCTCTCGGAGCAACATGTGTTTATCCCTTGCAGGTTATTAGAACAAGGTACTTCCCTTTATGTTATAAGTTTTCTATGATTGTATGATAGAATGATTTGAAAAGATTTGTTTCTTTACTTTAAAAGGTAATTTGTATGGAATAATTTGCTGCCATGCACCGGTCTTCTCATCACTAGTATGGGCCATATGCCCTTGGGGCTGCAATCATGCGCTCGGGGGGCTGTCAGTCATGACAACATCGCACCTGGGGGCAGCGCTGCTTCCGCGGTACTGTCGTTGGCCACATGGGATCCCCATGCAATGTCACTCTACAAATATATTATATATATATATTACTATTCTTTATATTTATTGTTTATTATTTTTATTTGTTGCAGTGTGACCTTAAGGTCACGGGTTCGAGTCCTGGAAGCAGCCTCTTGCAAAAATGCATGGTAAGGTTTGCCTCCATTTCACTCTTGTGGTAGGACCCTTCCCCGGACCCTCGCTGCACGGGAATGACTTTATGCACCGGGCTTCCCTTTATATATCATATCATATAAATAATACTGATTATTTGAATATATATTATTGAAATAAGAATGATTAAAATAAAAAATAGATGGCGGTAATACGTGATACAATGCACTACAAATGATGCTTTTGTTTGTAAATAGTATAAGCGGTTGTGCATGAGATCCGCCGTGATCACTTTGCCCATGATAATATCCCATCATCCTCAAGAGGATTAAAAAAACATGATGTTTTGTAAGATCAGAGAGAGAGAGAGATCAAAATTTAGCTGTGCAGATTCATTTGATGGTCCTATTTTAGGACTATATTGGTCCACATTTCTTTCTTTTTAATATAAAATATAAATATAGAATCATAGATACTGGTAGTTTCATGAAAATTTTAAGGAAATATTAGATAATTGGGCCCACCTCATGTGTGATCCTCTCCAATACTATCAGAGTATCAGTAGTAGTAGAAGAAATTTTACTGCTCAAATATTCATGTTCTTTTATTTCTTCTCTATGCATCTTTTTTGTGTACTTCTATTTCGGGATTCTTCTGAAATTTTCTTATCGACGGTAGTTCGGAAAATTCACATTTATTGCAGAATGATGTATAGACCGCGTAATTTCTTATGTCGTGTGTGTGATTCGTTCTTCATGTTCTTCTTTCTTTGCTCGGCAGAATGCAAGCTCAGCCTGCCGATTCGGCGGACGCTTATAAGGGGATGTCGGACGTATTCTGGAGAACGCTGCAGCGCGAAGGCTTTTTGGGATTCTACAAAGGATTGCTCCCGAATCTCCTCAAAGTGGTGCCGTCGGCCAGCATTACATATTTAGTTTACGAGACGATGAAGAAAAATCTTTCCCTTGATTAAGGAAAAGAAGAGGCAAGGAAATTAGGTAATGATTAGCGTCGGCACGGCTGACTAATATAGAGCGCGCAGAAACACATGGAATGATGATATGAAACTAACTGTTGCAGCTGGCCATTTCATTATTTATTTTACAGGGCAGTTTACTTTCCAGATTAAGTAAAACTTCTGTTGATTATATTTTGTTTTTGAAAGCAATAAAATTGATTTTTTGGGGGCTTTGTTCTTGATGAAGCCAAGTTCTTGCAGTAGCTCCAGGAGAAAGATGCAACTTCGACCCCCCATGCGTGTAGCGATCTCTTAATCTTGCAGTTTTAGCATGATGTTATGGCAGTACGAATGTACGATGCACAGGCGGTCCTACACGGGGTTCTCACCTGCCCCGCAGCGTCAAGTTGTCACGCAAATTGTCCTGGCCTGTCACTATATTTCTGCTGTTATAGGTGATGACAATGAGTAACATCAAAATGTTAGTATGCATTTACCAACATATTTTTTCCCCACACTCTCTTTAAGGTTTAAAAGTCGGACAACCGATCTTAGAATAGGTTCAAGGTTCAATTCGTTTGATCCGTTGAACCGGGATTAAACCGTTTAAAGTGTGAATATCAAAATAAAAACAACTAATACTAATATAATCATATGATATGTAAATTGCCGATATGATCAAGAGTATTCTATGCACACTCATTATTTACAAAAATAATTTTAAAAATAAATTATTTGCATCACATGCATAGAATCAAAAATATTGACACAAATTTGTTTACAACATACACAAATTTACAATTTATTTGATTTATTTGTTCATTTTGGTGGTCACTCCATTGAGCCTCTGTCAACTTATATTGCATACTCCCTTTCACGCGAAGAAGAAGAGCCGGCCTCTTCTCTACTCGCCGAAGAAGCGCCTATGCTCGCCGAGTTGCCGGTCTACCTTGTTCACGCACACGAGGAAGGAGAAAATATCGGGAAAAAAAATCATGGAGCACCTCTTGTTCACGAGATGAATAACCAAGACACTAACTCTAAACCTTAAGGCCTAGATCTACACCGTTGGATCTTAAATCTACGGTGCTTCCTTGAATCGCACGGTTAGGGGAAAAACCCCCGGTTCCCTGTTGGACGTGTATGAATATCAAGAGTAGTTTTGTAGGATTATAAAACAAGATTTTGACTCCAAATACGTCCCTGAAGTTATATTTGAAAATATCTCCCATTCCCATTGATGTCCCCTACACTGAAAGAAACTTCGGGCACATACTGATGCGACAAACCAAGTTTTCCCAAAATAAAAGTTCACCACACAAATAGCAATGAGCTGTAAATTCAAACATCTATTCAAATTGAATTACAAGAGCAATATAAGATTGAAGAACAACAATCAGATAAGATTGATCCTAAGAGGCAATCCCTCTGAAAAAAATCAATAGGCTATTAGGCTTCCTCTTAAGCCGCACTTAAGAAGGAAGGATACATCTGAAACACTCAACAAATGACAACTCCCAAATCCAGCTCAAGCAGTTTATTTATACTTAAACAACACACGAAATTACAAAAACACCCATTCCCGCCAACTTCAAATTAAAAGTGTCGCGCCCTTCATTCTGCTCATAACAAGACCTCCCCGATCAGAACTTCCTTTCCCTCGAGGAAGGAATTGAGAGTGCTGCGGCTGAACCATGATCAGGTCCTCCCATGTAGCATCTTCAGGAGAACTATTGGCCCATCGAATCAAAAGCCGAGTTGCGACCTTACCTCTTCTAGGAACTATTCCGCGCTCCAAAACCTCCACATGTTCTCTCATCACATTACCCTCCTTGTTGACCGCGGAAGGCAGCGGAATATAGTAATCTGGGGCTTCTCCACGATGCTTTCTGAGTTGAGAAATATGGAAAGTGTGGTGTGTTTTGGCAGTCTCCAGTAAGTCCAATTTATAAGCCATGGTTTTTACCGTTTTTAGTACTCGAAAAGGTCCAAAGAACTTTGGTGCAAGCTTATGAAATCCGTGGGGTCGAAGGGGTACTTGCTTATAAGGCTGAAGGCAAACATATTCCTAAGATCCTACCTTCAAGCCTCTTTCCCTTATCTTATTATAAGCTAATTAAACCTTCATTCATATTCTATTTTGAGCTTGCTAGAGATTAAACTTCAGGATGAATATTACTCTTTCTTTAGCCATCAATGATCGATTGATCTCTTCTACCATCGTAGCATCCGCAACATAAGGAGAATGCAGAGTTCGTTCTTGTCTGTAAACTACCTCATATGGAGTTATCTTTATGGAGCTCTGAAAAGTAGTGTTTTACCACCATTTAGCTAGGGGAAGCCATGCTTCCCAACTGCGAGGACACTCAGAACACATACATCGCAATTAACTATCTACACAGTGATTCACGACCTCCATCAGTCAATCAAATTGGGGGTGATATGTTGTAGACATGTGGAGCTGAACCTGTAGATCCTGAAAAATTTCTGCAAGAATTGACGCATGAATATCATATTCCGATCAATCACAATGATGGAAGGTAGACCTTGAAAACAAACTATTGAAACCATGAAGATGTGAGCTACTCCATCAGCGGTATAAGGATGAGAAATGGATATGGAATGTGTCTATTTGCTTAAACGTGTAACACCCCAATCCGTCATGTAGAATATAACAGAAGGTCCGGCCGGGACCCCACGCCATATTCCACGGACAGTCGGTGGAGTTACTCATTGAAACCAAACTAATATGCACATCCTAACTCAGAGTACATTCTAGCGGAAGCAGTTAATTTAGTTGTAGAGCCCACATGCCAGGAATGTCCACTATAAACATAGGAATGAATTTATACAATACAACATGTTCTGGCCTTAAGGCCTTACAACGATTCCCTTTACAAAATGTGTCTTTTATACATCGTCTCACAGGCCGGTCACACATGAAAACAGTAAACTTTCGCCTTTTGGACCTTCGAGGGCCAGCCAATCGCAGCACAAGGGACTTCAGCCCGCTACATCCCACTTGACTCTCCAGCACCTGCATAGCACAACCCACCAAAACGTGGCAAAACAATGCAACGGTCAGCATTAGCTGACCAACCTATAACAACCCCACCCCTTACTCGGGGCGACGGTTCTCCTTCCCCGCAAGCAGCAACATATTTGAAAATTTGTAATTTAAGCACCATTTATCACAGACATTGGAACGATCAACCACACGCCCCGTGCATTCAGAGCACATATCAGTGTGCAAAACTTCAAGCCCCACCACCGTTCTTAATTAAGACGGTATTCTTGAGCATTTCTAGTTTTCTTCCTATGCTATGACAAAGTCAAAGGCGATCTATTACTTTGAGATCCATGTCAGCGACTCACTCCAAGTCGATCGCCATAGGGTGGGTATAGGTTAGCCATAGCCCGTTGCTCAAACCATCAGACTCGCAAGCCACGACGCGGGTCAGTGTCCCCCTTACCCAAGCTGAACAATTTAAGTTCCCACCTCAAATACAGTGGAACGGTTTAAGTTCCCACACACATACAGTGGCACATAGGTCCCCACGAGACAGGCATTACATAGCTCACTGGGAGCTATCGCCAGCGGTAGCACTACCGCCGCGCGGTAGAGGATTGAAGTCATTTCTTCCCCCCTACTTTTTGGGCGTTTTCCTAAAAACCAATTTCAGTACTATCACTGCAGCATCCTGCATATCCCCTGACCCCGGAAACTACACGTTTAACCACAGATTCTTTTTCGACACACAAATCAATTATCACCAATCCAGACCAACCTGTCCAGATGGGCTTCACATAGCATATCTATTTCGTACTTCGATTCCGGATTCTAAATGCAATTTCTACCGGGGATCATAACGATCTACCCGCTGGAAACCACCCTTTTTTTCCACCCTTTGGTGAGGGGTTCCAATCAAATATGTAAATCAAGAACTTCACTTGTTCAAGGAGAAAGTCGTTACCCTCGTTGATCGCTTAGGATCCATGCACTTGCTCTTGATCCGGATGGAACCGATCAGCACAACTTCCTCTCCGCGGATTTGGCTTCGATTCGCGAATTCGACCACATGAACGCCTTCTCAATAGGGTTGGATCACCCTTGCTCAGTTGCTCTTGCTTCCTGGCTTTTCCATTCTCTTTCCTCAAGAACCATGAGAGAGAGAGAAAGTGAGAGAAAATGAGAAAATAATCTCATCACCAGCCTTTATCAGGAGGCTACCGCCGCGTGGTACCTTTGCTACCGCTCCAGCACCGCTTTGCCGCTCCTACTACCGCTACGTGGTAGCTTACTACCGCCGGACGGTATCGACAAGAGATGAATGTCAATTTAATCCGGTTATCGCCGCGCGATACCTCACTACCGCTGTGCGGCACCTTCCTGAAACGAAGGTTGATTTAATTCAGTTGGATACCGCCGGCGTTAACTCTACTGCCTGACAGTAACTCCCAGAAATCATCTTCTTGATATTTTCAGAAATTTTGGGGCATTACAAAACGGTCAACCACAACTAAGATAATTGACATGTTACTCTTACGTAGATCTTCTATGAAATCCAAGGAAATTTCTTGTCAAATTCTCTCCGAAATAAGTAAGGCAAAAGTAACCCCATTGGTTTTTGGTAATCAGGGTTACACTTCTAGTAGACTACAAAAGATTGAATGTATTTGTAGATATCAGGTTTCACGCCTCTCCTGAAAAACATTTTTTTCATTGAGTGATATGTGGCTGTAACCCTAAATGCCCCCCATAAAACCCCTCATTATATAATTGAGTAAACATAATTTCAGTCCATAAAGTTACAAGGTAAAGTCAATTTGGTCCTTAAATTTTTATCCTTTTGGTCAATATTCGACTTCATTTTGAGTGATATTTGTTGGGGTGGTGAATCACTTCAGGGCCTCTTGTTTCTCACACCGGGTTAGCCCAAGTGAGCTTAGAGGCAAGGGAGTGTGAAGCAGCCCCTGTATGCATTCTTGTCCCTCTGTTTGAGGAGAGGTCGACGATCGTCGAGCTCACGCTTGAGCGTCGACCTCATCTGGCGTCGAGCGTCGACCTCAGCTGGCGTCGAGCGTCGACCTCAGCTGGCGTCGAGCGTCGACCTTCGCTGATGCGTCGAGCGTCGACCTCGGGCGAGATCGTCGACCTCCGGTCGACGCCCGAGCGTCGAGCTCTGCCTGGGGCGTTGACCATCGCTGATGCGCCGAGCGTCGACCTCGGGTGAGATCGTCGACCTCCGGTCGACGCCCGAGCGTCGAGCTCGGTTCTGCGTTCGACGTTTGAGTCGTTTTTTACTCCTGAGTACTTATATCCCTTTTTTGGGGGGATTAGGGTAAGCGAAGCTAATTTCAGAGAGATTGACGGCTGCGTATTTTCCTGAAGAAGACGTATACGAGGTTTATCGTTGGAGGCGTCGTTCAGGGGAGTTTTTCCTTCGGGTAGTTTCTTGTCCAGAAGAAGGTGAAGGTAGGGTCGGCCTTGGCCTTTGTAACCTTTTGTAACCTGTAATCTTTTGGTGAATACAAGAAGGAGGAGAAGAAGGGGAGAGAGGACGTAGCCCGGTTTTTTGGGTGAACCTCTGTAATATCTGTGTGTTTGATTGCTCTGTGTTTTGTTATTCGTTTTTCGAATTTCCTCTTCTCGGCGCTCCGGATTCCTTACATTTGGTATCAGAGGGAGGTTCTCTCGATTCTTGGAAATGAGTTCAGGAGGAGTGCGGATCGAGATAGAGAAGTTTGATGGCAGTCGATTTGATCTGTGGAAGATGAAGATGGAAGATCTGTTGGTGGATCGAGATTTGTGGGGAGCAATAGCGGATGATCCACCGAAAGAGAAATCTACGGAGGAGGTTGTTGCAGCCTGGACAAAAGCCGATCGGAAAGCCAAAGGTCTGATCCGGCTGTTTCTTACAGACTCTGTTTTAACAAACGTCATGGAGGAAACTTCGGGCCAAGGTTTATGGCGGAAGTTGGAGACTCTGTACCAGAGCAAATCTCTGGTGAACAAGTTGCTGTTGCGGAAGAAGTGGTACAACTTGAAGATGCATGATGGCGGTTCTTTCTCAGAACACCTGACCAATTTCAACACGGTTGTGGGTCAGTTGATCTCTATTGGTGAAAAAATCTCTGATGAAGATAGAGCCATTACCTTGCTCTGTTCATTGCCAGACTCTTGGGACAATGTTATTGTTGCCATTGGGGGCAATGGAGATAGGGCTTTAACCTGTGAGTCAGTGTGTGCAACACTTCTCTCGGAGGAAACCAGGAGAGCAGGTTCCGAGAAGACAAGCAAAGGTGCATTGAGTGTATCCAGATCTCGCCCTCAATGGAGGGATAATAAGCAAGGTGGATCTAGAGACAAGTCTCGGGGTAGATCCAAGAGCAGAGAAAGAGAGAAAGAGAAGAAGCCTGTACGTTGCTGGAAGTGCAATGAGGTTGGGCATGTGAAGTCTCAATGTCCAAACAAGGCTATTCAGAAGAAGGAGGCAGGGTCAACTTCGGGTGCTAAGAAGGAGACCGATGGCGGTGACATGTACATTGCGGCTGCTTGTGTTGCCCATCAGGATGCTGATGTGTGGTATGTTGATACAGGAGCCTCCTACCACATGACTCCTCATAGACACTGGTTCTGTGAATATGAGAGGTTTGAGGGTGGTGATGTCATGCTTGGAGATGATACTGTTGTTCAGATCATTGGGCGTGGCAAGGTGAGGCTGAAGATGGCCGACGGCACCATGAAGACCCTTCCGGGGGTGATGCACATTCCTGGAATGTGCAGGAATCTGATCTCGGTGGGATCTATGGCGGATGCGGGTGTGACCTTCAGTTGTGACATGCACTCGTGCAGGATGACCCGAGGGGCGATGGTGATCGCCAAAGGTGTTAGGCATGGAACACTGTACAAGCTACTTGCTGATACAGTGGTGCCTAGTGGGGCCTTCATCTCTGAAGGCCAAGAGGAGGACCAGGAGGAGCAGTCCAGGCTGTGGCACCAGCGGCTTGGACATATCAGTGAGAAGGGACTGTCGACTATGACATCGAGCCAGATGGTGGTGGGTGTGCCCATGTGCACCTCGAGCTTTGGGTTCTGCGAGCATTGCCTACTTGGCAAGCAGAACCGGGTTAGCTTTCAGGGAGCAGGGACGAGGGCCACCGGTTTACTGGATCTTATTCATAGCGATGTATTCGGACCTACTCCAGTTCCATCACTTGGTGGAGCTAGGTATTATGTATCTTTCGTTGATGATTATTCTCGCTATTCCTGGCTTTATTTTCTCAGGTCCAAGGCAGAAGTTCTAGACAGGTTCAAGGAGTTTAAGAACCTGGTGGAGAACCAGTTGGAGAGAAAGGTGAAAGTCCTCCGTTCTGATAACGGAGGGGAGTATTGCTCGGATGCCTTCGAGCAGTACTGTACTGAGCAGGGGATTGCACGTCAGAAGACCACGGCGTATACTCCAGAGCAGAATGGAGTGGCGGAAAGGCTCAATCGGACCTTGATTGAGAAAGAGAGGTGCATGCGCAGTTGGGCCGGTTTGGGGAAGGAGTTCTGGGCTGAAGCGGTAGCTACCGCTAATCATTTGAAGAACAGGTCCCCTACATCTGCAGTGAAGGGGTGTACCCCCTTTGAGGCCATATTTAAGGAGAAGCCAAAATTGGCTTATGCTCGTGTTTTTGGATGTGATGCATACGTTCACATTCCAAAGGAGAAAAGGGGGAAGCTGGATATGAAGTCCGAGCGGTGCATCTTTGTGGGCTACAAAGATGGCATCAAGGGATACAAGCTTTGGAACCCGGTGACGAAGACGGTGACGTATAGCAAGGATGTGGTCTTTCATGAAGTCCGTCCTCAAGTCACTACACGAGTGGAAGAAGAGAAGGATGCAGAGAAGGTGGTAGTGGAAGGGAACATGGAAGCCTCTTTGGAGGATGCTAAAATTACTACTACAGAAGGTTCGGATTCAGATTCTGAATCTGATGACTTGGAAGAGGTGGGCTTTGATGATGAGTCAGAAGAGGAGGTTGCTGATGCCCCACTTCTGAGGCGCTCAACGAGGGAAAGGAGGGCACCAATCCGGTACTCCCTTGGTGCGGTTGGAGCACAATATTGCCTGAACATGCTTGGAGAAGATCCCATTTCAGCCAGGGATGCGAGGTCGAGGGCTGATGCAAATCAGTGGGAGCTTGCTATGGAGGATGAGATGGTTTCCTTGCGGAAGAATCAGACTTGGGGTCTGTGCAAGCTTCCGAAAGGAAGGAAGGCCATTGGAAGCAAATGGGTCTTCAAGCAGAAGGTGAAGGCTGATGGCACTGTGGAGAAATATAAGGCAAGGTTGGTTGCCAAGGGATTCTCACAGGTTGAAGGTGTGGACTACGACGAGATTTTCTCGCCGGTGGCCAAGCTCACTTCTATCAGGATGGTTCTCTCCATTGCGGCTGTGCATGATTTGGAGATTGAGCAAATGGACGTGAAGACGGCATTCCTTCACGGGGATTTGGAGGAGGAGATTTACATGCGGCAACCTGAAGGATTCGAGGCCAAGGGCAAGGAGGATCAGGTGTGCAGGTTGAAGAAGTCCCTCTATGGACTGAAGCAGTCTCCGAGGATGTGGTACCAGAAGTTCGACACCTACATGCTGGAATCAGGTTTTGAAAGGTCGAACTCGGATCACTGTATTTATATCCAAAGGAAGGGAGAGCACTACACTTTCTTGACACTCTATGTAGATGACATGCTGCTCATAGGGAATAGTGTCAAGATGATCCAACATGTGAAGAAGCTGCTCTCGGCCAAGTTTGAAATGAAGGACTTGGGGCCAGCAAGTGTGATCTTGGGGATGCAGATTACCAGGGATAGAAGCAAAAGGAAGCTTTGGTTGGGGCAGCAGAGGTATGTCGAAGAGGTGTTGAAGAAGTTCAACATGGCTGACTGTAAACCTGTTGGTGCCCCTATGCCGGTTGGGGAGAAATTGTCTGCGGAGATGTGTCCCAAGACACATGAGGAGATGGAAGATATGGTGAAGGTTCCATATGCAAGTGCAGTGGGGAGCCTCATGTACGCCATGGTTTGTACTCGGCCTGACATAGCACAAGCAGTGGGAGTGCTGAGCCGGTACATGGCCAAACCAGGGAAGGAGCACTGGAATGCTGTGAAGCGGGTGTTCAGGTATCTTCGGGGCACTTCAAATTATTCTATATGTTATGAAGGTGCTGAAGATGGAAGAGTCCTGGACGTGGTCGGACATGTGGACTCTGACTGGGGAGGTGATCTGGACAGCAGGAGGTCCACCAGTGGGTATGTCTTTACCCTGTTTGGTGGTGCTGTCAGTTGGATGAGTCGACGGCAAGGAGTGGTTGCACTCTCGTCGACAGAAGCTGAATATATGGCCCTTACACATGCCTGTAAGGAAGCCATATGGTTGAGGAGGTTGTGCTGGGAGCTCAGTTTTGAGCAGGGTCCTGTGAGGTTGTGGTGTGACAGCCAAGGGGCTATCCAGTTAGCCAAGAATCCGGCTTTCCATGCTAGGACCAAGCACATTGACATCCAGTTTCACTTCATCAGGGAGAAGGTGGAGAAGCAGGTAGTGCAACTGGAGAAGGTTGACACTAAGGAGAACAGTTCTGATTTCTTAACCAAGGCTGTGCCTGTTGCCAAGTTTGAATGGTGTGCTACAGCAGTGGGTTTGAAGAGGAAGTCTGGAGGAGCTGCTCTCATTTGCTGAAGGTTTCCACCAAGTGGGAGAATGTTGGGGTGGTGAATCACTTCAGGGCCTCTTGTTTCTCACACCGGGTTAGCCCAAGTGAGCTTAGAGGCAAGGGAGTGTGAAGCAGCCCCTGTATGCATTCTTGTCCCTCTGTTTGAGGAGAGGTCGACGATCGTCGAGCTCACGCTTGAGCGTCGACCTCATCTGGCGTCGAGCGTCGACCTCAGCTGGCGTCGAGCGTCGACCTCAGCTGGCGTCGAGCGTCGACCTCAGCTGGCGTCGAGCGTCGACCTTCGCTGATGCGTCGAGCGTCGACCTCGGGCGAGATCGTCGACCTCCGGTCGACGCCCGAGCGTCGAGCTCTGCCTGGGGCGTTGACCATCGCTGATGCGCCGAGCGTCGACCTCGGGTGAGATCGTCGACCTCCGGTCGACGCCCGAGCGTCGAGCTCGGTTCTGCGTTCGACGTTTGAGTCGTTTTTTACTCCTGAGTACTTATATCCCTTTTTGGGGGGATTAGGGTAAGCGAAGCTAATTTCAGAGAGATTGACGGCTGCGTATTTTCCTGAAGAAGACGTATACGAGGTTTATCGTTGGAGGCGTCGTTCAGGGGAGTTTTTCCTTCGGGTAGTTTCTTGTCCAGAAGAAGGTGAAGGTAGGGTCGGCCTTGGCCTTTGTAACCTTTTGTAACCTGTAATCTTTTGGTGAATACAAGAAGGAGGAGAAGAAGGGGAGAGAGGACGTAGCCCGGTTTTTTGGGTGAACCTCTGTAATATCTGTGTGTTTGATTGCTCTGTGTTTTGTTATTCGTTTTTCGAATTTCCTCTTCTCGGCGCTCCGGATTCCTTACAATATTCAAGGGATAAAAAACTCCCTAGATGAAGAATTTAAGGACTATTTTGACAAAACTAAAACATTAGGAACTAATTTGACATTGACTTAAAACCCCAGGGACTGATATGATTTTTACCTGATATAATTGCAAGAGATTAAGCTTAACTGGTTTCACATTTCCTACCAGAATCTTTCATTACTACAAGAAAATTGACATTTAGTGACGAAAATTTTGGTCACTAAATACTGCAGTTTGATCGCTAAACACATTTAGTGATCAAATTTAATCTGTGACAAGGTTGCAAAAGAGATGTCACAAAATATATTTAGCGACCAAATCAATTTTTGTCACTAAATATATGTTTTTGTGACAACTAATTTTCGTCACTAAATGTACAATTTTAGTGACCATTAATTTTCATCACTAAATATACATTTTTTGTGACAACTAATTTCGTCACTAAATGTTAATATTAATAACAATTATTTTTTTATCACTAAATGTACATTACAAGTGATAAATATTTTCATCACTAAATATATTTAGTGACCAAACTTATTTAGTCACTGCTTGTGTAATGCAATAATAATGAATTTTGGTTCCAAAAATTATTTATTTCAACATTAAATACAATAACAAATAAATTAGCTGTTTGCTAAAAAAATCTAATGAATAAAAAGAGAATATTTCTTTTAAATTATTAATTGAAAAAGTGAGAGATAACCCAAATACTTCGATAGATAGTTAGATACTAATATATCTTTTAACTATACTAAAATCAATACATATAATAAACAAACTTTACATCCTTCGTTCTTTACATGTAAAGACAATAAATAAATAAATATATTGTGATGACCAAATATCTTTTATAATAATTTCCTTTGGTAAATGACATTTTTTGCGAGCACCGCCTGCAACTTATACTTCATTCCATGTATCAATTGGCATCTGATCAACAATATGGCATGAAATTTGTAGACCTGTCCATAGAGTTAACAAGAATATAATTAACAAGTAGATATATTATATTATGTGCAAGCTTATATTCTTTTGCAATCTGAATTCTTTTAAGAAGTTAGGACTGAAATGACTCAGACACACCAATGAACACAAAAACATGCAATACCTCGACTAGCCAGTCTATGAGAATCGCTCGCATGCTTGCATTTATGCCCTTTTGAGTTGTGTCCATGAAATCTGTAGGACACTTCCTAGTCTTCAAAAGAAACATTTAGTGTTAGCAATGGGCAGATTAAGTATGACTAGAACATTAGAAAAAAATCACTCAAATTATTAAATAGTGATTGAGCCTTAATAAAATAATTGAAGTTAATTTATGTCTACCTGGATTTTCCTTGCTCATTGGTGACATGAAATTTCTTCCCCAGTTACCTTGCCATTTTCATCCCCCCCTTCAAAAATCGAAGAAAAATATTATATTTAGCAATTCACCTTGTATAGGTTACGAAGAACATGATGAAGAGGCTCTTGTGCTTTCGCAGAGCACGATTCTTGAAAAGATTTAGGCTCCGTTTGGGGGGACTTATTTCCACCGGTCAAGCGGTTACGACTGCAATTAAGGTCCGGTACATGAGGTCGTAACCGCTTGATTGGTTAAAATAAGTCCCCCCAAACGGAGCCTTAATCACCTAGAACACTTCTTTGGCTCGATTCAATTGTTTTGGATTGACAGCCATGTCACTGTCGACTCGATCCAAGAAATTGATTGCACACCAAAATGATTCAGTGGCTCTTTGTGGATCCTTCTCCACTAACAGGCAATTCACATAATTCACATAATTCATTTGGAACAAGATCTAAAAACCTAACTCAAAATAACTTTTAGGAAAGGATTTATATCATTGTAAGAATCAGGATTTCTGCTAGCTCAAAAAATAGTAGAGACCATACACAAACATCTGGTCCACATCCAATCCCTCCAAGCCCAACAGTGATATAATAGTTCCCATAGAAAGATGATGTGTTCCAACACATTATGAGACTGCAACTCAAGAAATTAATTAAGAAGAAAGAGTGACATTAATCAACAAAATTGTATGGAAGGGATAAAATAGAAGAACTAATTCATGGATAAGGTATATGTTAAAGTCGGGAAAATTCCTACTCCAAAATTCGAATCAATGCAACCTAAGGTTACTGATCCAGCGGTCGGGCTCGACGACTTGATAGACTAGGACACAGAAATTGCAAGACAACTAAAAGGACCTCAGGTGCTGTGGCAGAGATGTCCCACCATGTACTTGAATGCTTAGAAGAAACTTCCCCTCCACAACCAAAGATGACCGAGCATGATACAAGGTGGACACTAGTTGGCAACTATCAGGGAATGGAGACCAAGAGGATGATCACTATCTTGTACGACTAGAAGTTCAGAAAAAAGATGAGGATAGGTCTTATTTTACTTAGAGTTTTGAAAGTGAGGATAGGTCTTATTTTACTTAGAGTTTTGAATCAAAATGAAACAAAAAGAAATTCACAGCACATAAAGAAAGAAAAAGAGCAAGCAACCAGATGACACAAGGAGCTATAGTGGTTCCCCTCAACCTCGGGTACGTCCACTCTTCTACCACCCTGGTAGGAATCCACTACAGGTTTTTGATCAGGTGCCCTGCCACCAATAGATCTGCTGCAGGTAGATCTAGAGACCCTTTGAGCTTTTGATCAGGTGCCCAAAAACCAATAGGTTTTTGATCAGGTGCCCTATCACCAAGGAGTATACTTTTGAAGGGAGTAAGAGCCCTGTACACAGAAAAAGGGAAAAGGAAAAAGGTTGATGGTGTCTTCTCTATCTCAAAGCAACTGAGAGAAGACTAGTGGATTTGTATTGCCAAAGCTCCCCCTGAGATCAAGATGAGTTTCAGGAAGATGGAAGCTTTGTCCAGGGTGTAGGCCTTCAGATGATGTTGCTCTCCAGCAAGCTTCTAGACTGATATTGTATTTGTTGTCTCTTGAAAGCCTGGAGCAGATGAAGAACTCTGTGATGTTGATGTTCTAGTAAAACTTGAAGCAGAGTTCTACTTTGAGAGAGAAAAAGCCTTCTGAATATTTTCTCTCTCTATCTCTTCTTCTTATCTCTGTACCTCCTCTATTTCCTTCTATCTTCTGTATGTTATATATATCAATATAACTGAAGTATTTGAATTCCATATTTAATGCAGCCTTCAAACGGCTATATTCTTGAGAATATTTAGCATTAAATATGATAGCTGTAATCTCCCTTAATTACGCCTTGAATAATTCTGCCAGCTGTAAAAAGTCTGTCTGACAAACTGCACAAGAAACCACCAAACTTAATTCTTAAGGCTTCCTGAAAATCTGCACAGAAAGAGTCGAGCTCAGCTCAAAGCAGAGTCGAGCTCAGCTCAAAGCAGAGTCGAGCTCAGCTCAAAGCAGAGTCGAGCTCAGCTCAAAGCAAAGCTTCGAGCTCAGCTCAAAGCAAAGTCGAGCTCAGCTCAAAGCAAAGCTTCGAGCTCAGCTCAAAGCTTTTGGACTGCAAATCTGAACTTCAAAAACTGAACTTTTCTGGAATTTTTCTGCACTTCTTCTGGGATTCTTCTGAGGTATGCCTGGAAAATCCTATGACCCTTAGACTATACATTGTGGGTCAAACTAAACATCCTAAAAAGTGATCCTAACCCAAATCAGAACCTATGGTTCCAACAATCTCCCCCTATTTGGGTGAGGACACTTTTTTGCATAAAAGTAAAATACAAAGCAAAAAGATCTGCCTGATTTATAATATGATAGCAGATGTACATGGGTGCTTTGTTACAAAGAGATTCAAAATAAAAAGAATACAAATTGATCCTAAGAGACAGCTGCATAAAGTCTAATAAAGTAACAGCTGCACTTCTATTAGTTCTTATTCTGAAGTTCTGATCATCTCCCCCTAAAGTTGTATCCTTCTGAACAATTTTCCTGAAAGGAGATGTTAGGAGTTCTGAACCCAGATTTGCCTTGGGTTTTATTTTTCTTTCATAATAATAATTTAGAGTAGAGCAATAATCAGGAAAATCTTTATAGCCAAGTGGATGAGGTTTCCTCAAAGGGATGAACCACTGGGTATAAGGGTTTCCAACTTTTTGATTATGAAATGATTTGAGATCTGTTTTAAACTCCTCTGATGAAAGGTTAAGGGTAGAGATAACCTGATCTTCAATATCATCTGATTCAGATTCTTTATCTTCATCATACCTTTTGCAAGATGCATCTATTGCCATTAGACAAAATTCTCTTGCTCTTGCTTCTTCTTCATCCTCAGTTGTGCAAGATGAAGCTTCAGAGTCACTCCAGGAATCAGCATTTGATGTTCTTTCTTTTGCTGATCCAGCAGCCATTGTTGTGAGAGAGTCCCAAATTTCCTTTGCAGATGAACATTCAGCAACTTCTTGGAAGATGTCATCAGACATTGATTCTGCAAGAATGTTCATTGCTTGTGCATCAGCCATCTTAAGCATTTTTTGGTCTTTTGTATCTTCAGATGGTGAGATGGGACCTGACAAAATAGAATTATAAATAGATTCATCAAAAGAGTTCATAAATAGTCTGATCCTTGCCTTCCATAGTGCAAGCTTGTCCAGATTGCACTTAGGAGGTCCAGTGCTTGACCATTCTTCATTCTGTGCCATGAAAAACTCTTAAAGAAAATAAGATCTATCTCAGGGATCTTTTGATCCAGGTGTTAGCCTGTATGAATGATCAACCTCCCTCTGATACCAATTGAAAGTGCAGGATAAGATCACTCCTAACTCTAGAGGGGGGTGAATAGAGTTATTTAAAATAATTTTCCAAATAAAAACTTGCAGAGAAAATTTTTACTTTACTTAGTGTATGGTGCTATAGCAAGTAATCAGAGTAAAAAATAAATTCACAGCACAAAGCAAAACACAGAAAGGGGCAAGCAATCAGATGACACAAGGAGCTATAGTGGTTCCCCTCAACCTCGGGTACGTCCACTCTTCTACCACCCTGGTAGGAATCCACTACAGGTTTTTGATCAGGTGCCCTGCCACCAATAGATCTGCTGCAGGTAGATCTAGAGACCCTTTGAGCTTTTGATCAGGTGCCCAAAAACCAATAGGTTTTTGATCAGGTGCCCTATCACCAAGGAGTATACTTTTGAAGGGAGTAAGAGCCCTGTACACAGAAAAAGGGAAAAGGAAAAAGGTTGATGGTGTCTTCTCTATCTCAAAGCAACTGAGAGAAGACTAGTGGATTTGTATTGCCAAAGCTCCCCCTGAGATCAAGATGAGTTTCAGGAAGATGGAAGCTTTGTCCAGGGTGTAGGCCTTCAGATGATGTTGCTCTCCAGCAAGCTTCTAGACTGATATTGTATTTGTTGTCTCTTGAAAGCCTGGAGCAGATGAAGAACTCTGTGATGTTGATGTTCTAGTAAAACTTGAAGCAGAGTTCTTCTTTGAGAGAGAAAAAGCCTTCTGAATATTTTCTCTCTCTATCTCTTCTTCTTATCTCTGTACCTCCTCTATTTCCTTCTATCTTCTGTATGTTATATATATCAATATAACTGAAGTATTTGAATTCCATATTTAATGCAGCCTTCAAACGGCTATATTCTTGAGAATATTTAGCATTAAATATGATAGCTGTAATCTCCCTTAATTACGCCTTGAATAATTCTGCCAGCTGTAAAAAGTCTGTCTGACAAACTGCACAAGAAACCACCAAACTTAATTCTTAAGGCTTCCTGAAAATCTGCACAGAAAGAGTCGAGCTCAGCTCAAAGCAGAGTCGAGCTCAGCTCAAAGCAGAGTCGAGCTCAGCTCAAAGCAGAGTCGAGCTCAGCTCAAAGCAAAGCTTCGAGCTCAGCTCAAAGCAAAGTCGAGCTCAGCTCAAAGCAAAGCTTCGAGCTCAGCTCAAAGCTTTTGGACTGCAAATCTGAACTTCAAAAACTGAACTTTTCTGGAATTTTTCTGCACTTCTTCTGGGATTCTTCTGAGGTATGCCTGGAAAATCCTATGACCCTTAGACTATACATTGTGGGTCAAACTAAACATCCTAAAAAGTGATCCTAACCCAAATCAGAACCTATGGTTCCAACAAAGATGGTCAAGATCCTTTGCGAGATTCTGAGGCTCATATCCTTGTACCCACGAGGTCCTATTTATAAGAAAACCAGGGGGGGTCTTATTTACAGCCTAACCCCCACCAGCGACTAGCTAGGCGACTTCTAGGGTAACTCGCCCACTTGGGCAAGTAGCTGGCCTAGCCGCCTACCCGACGAGTATGCGAGGGGAGCTCGCCACACTCGTCATACTCGCTCAGGTCTTCTACTATCTTGAATGCTGACTTTGACCTCTGTCTTGACTTGTTGGCTTTTAATCCTTGCTGATATGGCTCTGGGTGAGTCCACACTCGATGAATATGAGTTGTACACAATTCCCGCTCTTTGCGAGCGACATAGGAGCTCGGAAAGCAACATCCAACACTTATTTAACGAGCTAGTTTTGACAAGTATCTGGACTACTCACGACCTATGACTGCATGCTAACCCCTATAAATAGGGGTGGCTCATCTTTGAGGCACGCCTTCTGAACTCACACACAATGTTACAATCTGCCGAGGAATTCTACAACGCGAGCATCACTGCACTGTCCGGATTCTTGGAACCAAAGAAGTCGAAGAGGCCGCAGGATGGCGAAGGCGTCGCCGATCTCCCTCTGCCAAAGAAAAATAAACTGAAGAAGAAGAAGTCGCTTGCATCAAATAAGAAGAATAATCCGCTTCTTGGTGCTTAGGATGTTGCTATCCCGGACGAAAATCCTGAGATCCCTGCCCAAACCCAACAGCTCGTTGACCATCTCGGGCCGAGCGACATTCCCGAATAGTCGGGGCATGAATCTTCTCTCCCTTCTCCACCAACTTCTCCACCTGTTCCAAACCTCGTCAAGTCCCAGGCCCAAATGCAGTCAGACCTCCCAGACTCGCGTTGTTAGCACCTCACAACCGCTTGCTTCGAGTTACCATAATTTTCTGACTTGTCGAATTACTGACGTCTTTTTGATACTCGCAGCTCCACTGACGCCAATCGAGGCCTCCGACGAGCATCTGTCCATTACCCCTTTCTGATCCATCCCTCTGGTCGCGCTCGAAGCCCCGCAAGGGCCGCGACCTAATCACTCTGTCCGGATCAACCTCAGATCCCAATGATGCATGAAGAAATAAGTCCCCGAAGAGAGAACCAAGGATCTTCCTGCGGAGAAGACCTCGCAACCTGTGGCGAGCAAGGCCTCTTTCCCTACAACAGGCTCGTCGCAGACTTCAGCGAGCACTTCCCTGCTGCCGCCTCTGCCTCCTCCTTTGCCGCCGATTTCTACAGCTCGCCCTGATGTCCACCCTGAAAAGACTCTTGCTCCTTCGAACACCCCTACAAGCTCGTCGCACGATTGGGAAGGAAGACGCTCGACCTACTTCCCGCCAAGGACTGGAGGGAGAGAATCTAGGGGGTCACGACCAGGAGCAAGCCACTGAGCTCCCAGGAGGCTCGTCGTCGGGGCAATGAGGATCAACTCGTTGCAGCCCTTCCCCAGCCGATCTCGATCGTCTCGGTCTGGTAACTCGCTTGTTGCTGGATTGGTTGATTGTTGATTCGATGCGGCTTTATCTGACGTGGCAACTTTTTCTCTGCTTGACAGATTGCCCTACAATCCCGGGAGCGACTTTCATCAATGCCCTTCGCCTCCCAACCTATGAGTATCACCAGGCGGCTGCTCGCGCATACATGGAGCTGGAGGCAAAATTCGATCAGCTTGCCATCTGTGACCCTCCTCGTCAGATCTCTTCACTAGAGGTTCAGATATCGAAGATGGAGCTCTCGGAGAGTCTTGGTGGCTATGAGTCCCGCTTCCACATGATCAACGAGCTGGAGAGACGACAAACCATGACCGAGCATCTCCAGCAGCTCCTTCATGAGGAGCTCTCGGGGATATGAGCGAGCATGGGTACTGCGGGATGGCTGGCGAGGATGGAATACTGGCTGTGTCGTGGTGACGAGGCGATGGCCGTCTACCGTGGCGAGTGATCACTATATATGAGCGCGCGAAATGAGCTGGGTTGGGCAACACCCACCTCTTCCAAAGCAGCGACCTCCTAGGATTTAAGATTTTCTTCAAGTCTTTTTCTTTTTCTTCTCCCTTGGCAATATTATACTGGACAATGTTGCGGGTATTCTTTTAATATAAGTGACGGGCATCGATTTCGCGTTGAGTTTGTTACTTTCTTTTCTTTGTGTAAGACCCATTTTTTTGATAGCCCAGGGTCTTATGCCCAGAACCGCCGCTTTGCGGTGACACCTTCGCACCCGGGAAGGTCGTCACCACAACGCGCCGATTCTGCCGGCCTTTTTGATCACGATCAAGTAGCGTATAGTAAAGAAAGAGAAATGCAGTCCACAATAATAAATCACATATATATAAACTCCACGAAGGGAGTGTCCACAGAAATCATCAGAGAACAAAGACACTAGAAATATAAGGGCTCATGCCCGGTACATCAAGTCCTCACTACAAATCACTCAATACGGAAGCAAAAACTAAAACTCTACTAAAGGTCGGGACTCACGGTCCCTGCAGTCTGGACTCCAGTGCTAGACTGCCCCATCTCCAAGCGTACCGGTCTCCTGGGCTGCTCCTCCATGCTGGGCTCCGCGATCCCCTAATATGATATGGTTCGAAAACCGTTAGTCTAAAAGACTAAGCCCTATCATCCCCCACCCCTTCCCCCACGCTCTAAGGCACCGGGCGGAGAGGAAGGAAGGGGAGGACAAGAAAGTGGAGATAAATTCCAAAGCAGATGACGGGGACCTAACTAGCAAGTTATAACAGGTGAACAGTATAAATGTTGTAATAGGTATAACAGAAAGGAAGTAAGTAAGAAATTAAACCTTCGCTTATGTGAGTACACATAAGCCAAGGGATCTTTTGCAAGGCTCCCATCGTATAACGCGTCCCATACCGCTTATACGTTGGGGTGTCGGTTATCAAGCAGCAGATTTACATATATCAAAATGACCTTAATTTATAAACTTGCCCACACAAGCTTATAGACCAAGGGGTCGTTTTGCAAGTCCTAAAGTACTATAAGCGTCCCATTCCACTTATATTTTAGGTGTCAAAGTTGTTATGAATGATTATAACATGCAGCTATATGGTGGGTTATGATGTTCAAGCAGTGCAACTCACACACCCAACTTTGTGTACATAAACCTTTAGTTCCCCCTTTCTGGAGATAACTCTCAGGTTACTCCCGTAGTGGCAAACGGAAGCGGTGGGTTGGGCCTCGCCCACCTCAAAACCAGTAAAAGCACCACTGGTCTGACCTATCGTACGCCCTCAACGTCTGGTGCACGAGGCGGACTCCTGCGTACTCTTGCCGAATGGTCCGCCGGACTTAACCTTGGCTAAGTGCTAGTCACCTTACCGAGTCAACGATATCGGTGTCGGTGCAATCGAACTCCCCGATATCGAAAACCCACCACCTTAACTTTTCCTATTTTTATGCACATGCAGCAGTTTAATATTTAACAATTTAAAGTGTCAAACTCCCGGACTAAACCGTCCGTATCAACCACATCCGAGACCAAATTCCCCGGACTAAACCGTCCGGCTCATCTCCAGACTTCATCCCTTAGAACACCACGGGACGGCGTCCCCTTGAACACCTCGGGACGACTTAACCATTACGAACCCTAACTAATGAGTGTGTGCAATGTGAATCCCTATTAGGCTAATTACTCTTTCGTTTGTTTTAAGATTTACGTTAGCCCAGGACTGCCCCCGGCATACCCCGTGAAGGGCTCTCAAAGGGCACTAAGAACCAAGACGGCGGCATTACGACCTGAAGTTCCTTTCGCAAGGCACTTATTGTTATTGGTTGTTTTCCCCTTACCCGTTCCCTTTATAAATTGCATCAAACTAAACCTAGGGTGGATTTGACTCTTCACTCTTACGGGGACGGCGATCTTTCGTCGGTCCCGCGCACCTTCTAGAGCGCATCAACTCATTCCTCACCACACTTGAAACCTCCTATGGTGATCCATCCTCTTTCTTTAAATCCAGCCAACACAAGCTGTCCTTACGCTAACCCAAACCTTATCCTGTTACTCATTTCCCAAAGTTACTAACTATAGACCACCTTATACTAAGTAATGTCTATGATAGGATGTCCTTTGCGTTTTCATCCGAATAGCCTAAGTTATTTACTGGGGGCCTGTCATGACATAATTAAATCAATTCCCGGTTATAACAATTTTCTCAATTAATCTATTAATTAATTAATTTTACTAAAATCCAAGGTCTTCCGAATTTGAACAAGGAGTATACTTTTCAGTCATGTATAAATCATAATAAATTTAAGACAAATACTAATATGTCTAAAAATGATATATCCAAGGTTTGACAATTTTCACTAAGGTCTAAGGGGCCTAAACATATTTTTGCAATAATCCATTTCTTTCATATCTAATGAATAAACCACCTCAAATTCTCTTCTAAATAATTTGGATTAATTACAGGGTACTAGAAATATCATGAAAATAGTACTATAAAAGTTTCATAATTTTCCTGCTGGAAATTAATTTATAATAAAACATTTACTAAAACCCTAATCTAGCATGCTTGTGAATCAAGTATAATATCCATAACTCTAAAAATCCAAAATAAAATCCCACTGATTCAAAATGATTTAAAAACCATATTTACCAACTTTCATAATTTTCCAGAAAATATTTATGCCATAAAATATTTTTAAACCATAAATCCCTTTAATAACCCTTGTGAAAGAACTACTCTATTTATTCAACATAAAATTAAACTAAAATTCATGAACATTCCTACTGCCCAACAACATATAATTCCAGAGTTTCAAGGGGCCTTATTTGACTTTAAAATCTTTAATAAATAAAACATCAAATAGGGCTATTCCCACATTCATGAGTGAAGTACTAGAAATAATTATCCAAAAAATCTATTAAACTTATCCAAAAGTCCTAACTACCCTAGAAACACACTACCAAGGTTTCATAGCTTTTAAAAGAATTTAAGATACTGTTTTGACCTAAAAGCCCTTCTACTCTAAAAATAGGGTTTAGGTTTTGTGGTACCTACCTACCTCAAAATCCTCTAATATTACAACCAGAGAGTTAAATACTCATTATCAACCTCTCCACCAAAACCCAAGGCCATACAAGAGCATTTGCCCCTATGTCCTTCACAAGCCTCCAAAGTCCACATTTAGGGTTTGAACCTGGGCCCTAGGGTAAACATACCCTAATCCATCCCATTTTCCCTAAGGGAGTTCTTAAGACCATTTAAAACCAGTGGTCAGAATCTCAACCTCTGTTTAGGTGAGATGATTACACAAGTGTCAAAAGTACCTTTTCCCTAAGCTTCCCTTCACTAGGTCAAAACTAGGGTTTAGAGGATTCCTATTCAAAACTCAACCAAATGAGTTGAAATTTTAACTAGACCTAGATACCTATCACAGGGACACCTCACCAAAATTTGGGAGGGTATGGAGGTCATTTGACCCTTAAACTATCTTACCCTAGCTTTTCTAGGGTTAGGGCAGAACCCTAAGTTACACTATCCCAAATGGTCTCCAATTTTTACAGGAGTTAGGTCTAGGTGATATTGAGTCTCTGTCCAAATTTCAAAGCATTTGGACCAAGGGTCAAGTGTGGGAAATTATTTTAAAATCGGCCCTACATATAGGTCCTACCCTAGAAAAATGGCCCTATAGGTCAGTAGACTTGTCCAAAAAAATTCCTTTACATATCAAACTGTAGATAATAAAAATTCCTACAACATTCATGTTGATCATTTTTGATGAACATGCCCCTAAGGGGCCTAAATAATTTTTAGAAGAAATCTGCCCTAGTTGTAGGATATACCCTTACTAAAAAGGCTCTACAGGGCATTCCCCTCATCCAATTTTTCACCACTGCATATCAAATTGTAGGTCTTCAAAAGACCTACAACTTTCATGTTATACACTTTTTCAGTAGGTGCCTCTAAAGGGCCTAAATTCCATTTACAGTAAATCTGTGTAATTAAATACAGAAAATTGAATATTTAAATCATTAAACTTATTTAATAGGGTTGCACGAATATTAAAGCAAGATCCAACGGCAGCTGGTCATCTTCTCCGATTTGGACCTAAAAAGAGCCCGCACAGGTGGTTTTTACGGGCCCTTTTCCGGCGGCCTGAGGCGGCGCCACCACCGGGAAACATCACCCATTTGTTCCCGGTGGTGGGGGCTATCCATGGCCGGAGCTAGGGCGGCCGGAGGTGGCGGCGCCGCCCTACCCGAGAGCTCCAAAAGTCCATGAAAAATGGGATTTTTCTGAAATTTAAAACTCTTAATCCGTCTTGTTTGAGCACGAAATCAACTCTTAAACATTCCTAGGATCTAAGCATGAAGGAAGAAGTGAGGGAGGACCTTTAACCAAGCTTGTCGGCGAGTGCGGTGGTGGTGCGCCATGGCCGGCGGTGGAGCTTTCCGATGCTTGCAAATTCACTACCAAACAGCCCGGTTTCTTTAGGTGAAGGGTGGAAACGACTTCTCTTGGTCTAGGGAAGCTTTTAAAAGCATCAAATGGGGGAGAGGGAGGGTGTAGGCTTGATGGCCATTAATGGCCATTAAGATGAAATTTCGGCCATGGAGAAAAACCCTTGAAATTCACCTCCCCTTGGTCCCAATACGTTTGGAAACTCCTAAAAACTGATAGGGGAGATGAATACTAATCAATTGGTGATGAATGGAGGGGTGATTCACCTTCCCCACCATGAATAGCCTTCTTTTTCTCACTTTCTCTCTCGTCCATTAAAGGGCAAATGAAGTTTTCTCTCTCTTAACCATCATGAATGAATTTTCTCATCTCCCTAGCCTATTGGCAGCCCACTAAGGTTTATAATCCCCTTAGGAAAAATCATGAAGGGAGTGGTTCACCTTCCACCATAAGTGGCCTCTTTAAACACTTTTTCTCTCCTCTTTAATTCTTTAAATTTAGACTTCTCTCTCTCTCTCCTAGTCACTAGGTTGACTTGGTCAATCCTCTAGGATATGGGCAGCCAAATTAATACATAATAATCATGCAAGAGATTAGCCTAAGGGGAGGGTGGCTTGAGGTTGGGTTAACCCATAAAGACTAGGTTTGACTTGATTTGGGCTTGGGGTTGACTTGGTCAATTTGACCACTATGGTTGACCCAAGTGGGTCCTTGGTGACTCCTTGGGCCCACATTATGTCTAAGGGGATCTTTAGAGTCAAAATGAACCTACTAGGCCACCCAAAAATCAGAGTTTAGAAAATTACTATTTGCAGACCAAGAGGGTCTCAATTAGGTTTTTAGGTTACTTGGTCTCCTGGGTTCACCTAGGTTAACTCATAGGACCTAGTTATGCTCAAGTCACTCCTAGGGGGGGGGGGTCCAATTTGAAAATGGGATGTTACAAATCCCAATAAACAAAACAAAAATTTCGTCCCCGAAATTAAGGCTAAGTCTATGGGAGGTTTTCTACTGGGTTAACTTAAGCTTGTAACATCCCATAAGGGTTGAAGTGCCTACTAGATCAATGATTAAGGGCTAGCCCCAATAAACAAAAGTTTAGCCCATATTTCCTGGAATATTCTACTAGTAATTGCAATTAGGGATAAAACTTTAAACCACTTGAGGAGTTGCGAGGTATACCTGAATGAAAGTTCCGGGTATCTTTCCTGCATCAGGTCCTGAGGATCCCAGGTATGTTCCTCCTATCCATGCTTTTTCCACAGGACCTTGACTAGCGGAATCTTCTCGCACCACAAAACTGCACTACTAAATCAGGGTTTCCCCAACTATCTCGCTCAATCTATCCTCGAACTTCCACTCTAACTCTGGAAGTGACTATAATAGTTCTTCAAAACCCTTATACTTGCCTATACCATTCGGCAAACCTCACCGTGCGTAGCCAAATCCATGACGTCTTTCTCATTCCGGGGAAAGACAAGTTCTAATACACACAATCTTCTTCTAGTAAATTGAGTTTTTGTTTGTAACGGTAGACAGCAACTCTATAAACCTCCTCCACGCGATCATGTTCATATTCCTTCATATATGCCAGAGTAATCAATCAATTTGACCCTATGATTTATCCAACTCTGGTCGTTAACGGGAAAGATTACTTTGTCAAATGACCCGTCGTCCGTAAGATTTAAGGGGGTGTACTCGTGCATTTTTGGAGGTTGTCATTTATACCTTTTTAATTTGTTGTGCCATTCTGCCGTAGTTACACTTGATTTTCCAAACATTTATTTATCATAGCCGCGACCCTTGCTAACCATGTTTGTGTCATCAAATGTATCTAATCTTGTCTTGATGCTATCTGAATCGAGTCTGCAAGGTCATACCTAAGATATATGTTTTCGATATATCGTCTGCTAATTTCTTTCAAACTCTTAGTGTTATCATACTCATGATGTTACATCATAGTGTCTTAGTCTTATCTTCCCAAATCTACTTAGTCTTACTACCCGTCATCAAATTCACATGGTATCTTCTAGTAGTTATGTCTCGTAGTTACCCTCATTATTACCATGACATCATTCGAGTGGCGTCGAATAAGACCAACCTCAACATTACTGTGTTTGGGGCAACACACTTTCTAAATTAGGTCTAGGAGACCTAAGCCATTAACTCACTTGCCCAATAAACAAAAGATAAGACCCCAATAAACAAACGATAAGCCCATATCTTCCTTGGGCTAATTTTCTTTTATCTTACCATGTTATATCTGTCCTAGCTGAGTGTACAATCCCTAGGGCATCAATCTATGACTTGGGGTTCCAAACTGACACTTGTTGATATACTTCATACATAAAACTCTCTGAGTCACATTTATGACAACCTTATCCCGGTCAAAATGTTCCTAATCCCAAATGGGTATCTTCCGAACTTGAATTCCTATCCGACCCTCGGTGTTTGTCTTGGTGGTTGTCTCCGAGTAATCTTATTACCGGTACGAGGGTTAAGACTACTTGTCTTCTACCATTCTGCTAAAGTATTATTGATCTCAATTCTCCTTAAAGCAGTCTACTAATTTGAGTAATTCTTGATAGGGGTCGTAGGGTCACCTGAGTTTATCTATCAGGTTGTCATTCTCATGTTAAACTCCTCCTTTTATTCGGTTTGGGTATCTCCTTACCTTAAACAAGTTCATACCCAGGGTCTATTTCGAACTAGGGCATGTTATAAGTCGTCATGGTTAGTCATGTGTCCTAGTAGATTGAGTATAACTTATTGACTAAAGAATTATAAGATGAGGTCTTTACAGCCGGAGGTGCTCCCTGCTGGGGGCAGGGTTTGCCTCAAGCTACAAAGAAGAATTTCATTTGTTGAAGAAGTGGACAATTTATATGTGATCACCATATGGGCACACCACTGCTTCCGCTGCTTAGTTTGTCCCCAAACTAAACTCGCGCGGGGGTGACCCAGGGTTTGTGGACTGCTACTTTCTTCTGATCGATGTTTCCTCTAATACCACTTGTAAGACCCCTTTTTTTTGACAGCCCAGGGTCTTATGCCCAGAACCGCCGCTTTGCGGTGACACCTTCGCACCCGGGAAGGTCGTCACCACAACGCGTCGATTCTGCCGGCCTTTTTGATCACGATCAAGTAGCGTATAGTAAAGAAAGAGAAATGCAGTCCACAATAATAAATCACATATATATAAACTCCACGAAGGGAGTGTCCACAGAAATCATCAGAGAACAAAGATACTAGAAATATAAGGGCTCATGCCCGGTACATTAAGTCCTCACTACAAATCACTCAATGCGGAAGCAAAAACTAAAACTCTACTAAAGGTCGAGACTCACGGTCCCTGTAGTCTGGACTCCAGTGCTAGACTGCCCCATCTCCAAGCGTACCGGTCTCTTGGGCTGCTCCTCCATGCTGGGCTCCGCGATCCCCTAATATGATATGGTTCGAAAACCGTTAGTCTAAAATACTAAGCCCTATCATCCCCCACCCCTTCCCCCACGCTTTAAGGCACTGGGCGGAGAGGAAGGAAGGGGAGGACAAGAAAGTGGAGATAAATTCCAAAGCAGATGACGGGGACCTAACTAGCAAGTTATAACAGGTGAACAGTATAAATGTTGTAATAGGTATAACAGAAAGGAAGTAAGTAAGAAATTAAACCTTCGCTTATGTGAGTACACATAAGCCAAGAGATCTTTTGCAAGGCTCCCATCGTATAACGCGTCCCATACCGCTTATACGCTGGGGTGTCGGTTATCAAGCAGCAGATTTATATATATCAAATTGACCTTAATTTATAAACTTGCCCACACAAGCTTATAGACCAAGGGGTCGTTTTGCAAGTCCTAAAGTATAAGCGTCCCATTCCACTTATATTTTAGGTGTCAAAGTTATTATGAATGATTATGACATGCAGCTATATGGTGGGTTATGATGTTCAAGCAGTGCAACTCACACACCCAACTTTGTGTACACAAACCTTTAGTTCCCCCTTTCTGGAGATAACTCCCAGGTTACTCCCGTAGTGGCAAATGGAAGCGGTGGGTTGGGCCTCGCTCACCTCAAAACCAGTAAAAGCACCACTGGTCTGACCTATCGTACGCCCTCAATGCCTGGTGCACGAGGCGGACTCCTACGTACTCTTGCCGACTGGTCCGCCGGACTTAACCTTGGCTAAGAGCTAGTCACCTTGCCGAGTCAACGATATCGGTGTCGGTGCAATCGAACTCCCCGATATCGAAAACCCACCACCTTAACTTTTCCTATTTTTATGCACATGCAGCAGTTTAATATTTAACAATTTAAAGTGTCAAACTCCCGGACTAAACCGTCCGTATCAACCACATCCGAGACCAAATTCCCCGGACTAAACCGTCCGGCTCATCTCCAGACTTCATCCCTTAGAACACCACGGGACGGCGCCCCCTTGAACACCTCGGGACGACTTAACCATTACCAACCCTAACTAATGAGTGTGTGCAATGTGAATCCCTATTAGGCTAATTACTCTTTCGTTTGTTTTAAGATTTACGTTAGCCCAGGACTGCCCCCGACATACCCCGTGAAGGGCTCTCAAAGGGCACTAGGAACCAAGACGGCGGCATTACGACCCGAAGTTCCCTTTCGCAAGACACTTATTGTTATTGGTTGTTTTTCCCTTACCCGTTCCCTTTATAAATTGCATCAAACTAAACCTAGGGTGGATTTGACTCTTCACTCTTACGGGGACGGCGATCTTTCGTCGGTCCCGCGCACCTTCTAGAGCGCATCAACTCATTCCTCACCACACTTGAAACCTCCTATGGTGATCCATCCTCTTTCTTTAAATCCAGCCAACACAAGCTATCCTTACGCTAACCCAAATCTTATCCTGTTACTCATTTCCCAAAGTTATTAACTATAGACCATCTTATACTAAGTAATGTCTATGATAGGATGTCCATTGTGTTTTCATCCGAACAACCTAAGTTATTTACTGGGGGCCTGCCACGACATAATTGAATCAATTCCCGGTTATAACAATTTTCTCAATTAATCTATTAATTAATTAATTTTACTAAAATCCAAGGTCTTCCAAATTTGAACAAGGAGTATACTTTTCAGTCATGTATAAATCATAATAAATTTAAGACAAATACTAATATGTCTAAAAATGATATATCCAAGGTTTGACAATTTTCACTAAGGTCTAAGGGGCCTAAACATATTTTTGCAATAATCCATTTCTTTCATATCTAATGAATAAACCACCTCAAATTCTCTTCTAAATAATTTGGATTAATTACAGGGTACTAGAAATATCATGAAAACATTACTATAAAAGTTTCATAATTTTCCTGCTGGAAATTAATTTATAATAAAACATTTACTAAAACCCTAATCTAGCATGCTTGTGAATCAAGTATAATATCCATAACTCCAAAAATTTAGAATAAAATCTCACTGATTCAAAATGATTTAAAATCCATATTTACCAACTTTCATAATTTTCCAGAAACTATTTATGCCATAAAATATTTTTAAACCATAAAGCCCTTTAATAACACTTGTGAAAGAACTACTCTATTTATTCAACATAAAATTAAACTAAAATTCATGAACATTCCTACTGCCCAACAACATCTAATTCCAGAGTTTCAAGGGGCCTTATTTGACTTAAAAATCTTTAATAAATAAAACATCAAATTTGGCTATTCCCACATTCATGAGTGAAGTACTAGAAATAATTATCCAAAAATTCTATTAAACTTATCCAAAGGTCCTAACTACCCTAGAAACACACTACCAAGGTTTCATAGCTTTTAAAAGAATTTAAGATATTGTTTTGACCTAAAAGCCCTTCTACTCTAAAACTAGGGTTTAGGTTTTGTGGTACCTACCTACCTAAAAATCCTCTAATATTATAACCAGAGAGTTAAATACTCATAAGAAACCTCTCCACTAAAACCCAAGGCCATACAAGGGCATTTTCCCCTATGTCCTTCACAAGCCCCCAAAGTCCACATTTAGGGTTTGAACCTGGGCCCTAGGGTAAACATACCCTAATCCATCCCATTTTCCCTAAGGGAGTTCTTAGGACCATTTAAAACCAGTGGTCAGAATCTCAACCTCTGTTGAGGTGAGATGATTACACAAGTGTCAAAAGTACCTTTTCCCTAAGCTTCCCTTCACTAGGTCAAAACTAGGGTTTAGAGGATTCCTATTCAAAAATCAACCAAATGAGTTGAAATTTGAACCAGACCTAGATAACTATCACAGGGACACCTCACCAAAAATTGGGAGGGTATGGAGATCATTTGACCCTTAAACTATCTTACCCTAGCTTTTCTAGGGTTAGGGCAGAACCCTAAGTTACACTATCCCAAATGGTCTCCAATTTTTACATGAGTTAGGTCTAGGTGATATTGAGTCTCTGTCCAAATTTCAAAGCATTTGGACCAAGGGTCAAGTGTGGGGAATTATTTTACAATCGGCCCTACATATAGGTCCTACCCTAGCAAAATGGCCCTATAGGTCAGTAGACTTGTCCAAAAAAATTCCATTACATATCAAACTGTAGATAATAAAAATTCCTACAACATTCATGTTGATCATTTTTGATGAACATGCCCTTAAGGGGCCTAAATAATTTTTAGAAGAAATCTACCCTAGTTGTAGGACATACCCTTACTAAAAAGGCTCTACAGGGCATTCTCCTCATCCAATTTTTCACCACTGCATATCAAATTGTAGGTCTTCAAAAGACCTACAACTTTTATGTTATACACTTTTTCAGTAGGTGCCTCTAAGGGGCCTAAATTCCATTTACAGTAAATCTGTGTAATTAAATACAGAAAATTGAATATTTAAATCATTAAACTTATTTAATAGGGTTGCCCGAATCTTAAAGCAAGATCCAACGGCAGCTGGTCATCTTCTCCGATTTGGACCTAAAAAGAGCCCGCACAGGTGGTTTTTACGGGCCCTTTTCTGGCGGCCTGAGGCGGCGCCACCACCGGGAAACATCACCCATTTGTTCCCGGTGGTGGGGGCTATCCATGGCCGGAGCTAGGGCGGCCGGAGGTGGCGGCGCCGCCCTACCCGAGAGCTCCAAAAGTCCATGAAAAATGGGATTTTTCTGAAATTTAAAACTCTTAATCCGTCTTGTTTGAGCACGAAATCAACTCCTAAACATTCCTAGGATCTAAGCATGAAGGAAGAAGTGAGGGAGGTCCTTTAACCATGCTTGTCGGCGAGTGCGGTGGTGGTGCGCCATGGCCGGCGGTGGAGCTTTCCGATGCTTGCAAATTCACTACCAAACAGCCCGGTTTCTTTAGGTGAAGGGTGGAAACGACTTCTCTTGGTCTAGGGAAGCTTTTAAAAGCATCAAATGGGGGAGAGGGAGGGTGTAGGCTTGATGGCCATTAATGGCCATTAAGATGAAATTTCGGCCATGGAGAAAAACCCTTGAAATTCACCTCCCCTTGGTCCCAATACGTTTGGAAACTCCTAAAAACTGATAGGGGAGATGAATACTAATCAATTGGTGATGAATGGAGGGGTGATTCACCTTCCCCACCATGAATAGCCTTCTTTTTCTCACTTTCTCTCTCCTCCATTAAAGGGCAAATGAAGTTTTCTCTCTCTTCACCATCATGAACGAATTTTCTCATCTCCCTAGCCTATTGGCAGCCCACTAAGGTTTATAATCCCCTTAGGAAAAATCATGAAGGGAGTGGTTTACCTTCCACCATAAGTGGCCTCTTTAAACACTTTTTCTCTCCTCTTTAATTCTCTAAATTTAGACTTCTCTCTCTCTCTCTCCTAGTCACTAGGTTGACTTGGTCAATCCTCTAGGATATGGGCAGCCAAATTAATACATAATAATCATGCAAGAGATTAGCCTAAGGGGAGGGTGGCTTGAGGTTGGGTTAACCCATAAAGACTAGGTTTGACTTGATTTGGGCTTGGGGTTGACTTGGTCAATTTGACCACTGTGGTTGACCCAAGTGGGTCCTTGGTGACTCCTTGGGCCCACATTATGTCTAAGGGGATCTTTAGAGTCAAAATGAACCTACTAGGCCACCCAAAAATCAGAGTTTAGAAAATTACTATTTGCAGACCAAGAGGGTCTCAATTAGGTTTTTAGGTTACTTGGTCTCCTGGGTTCACCTAGGTTAACTCATAGGACCTAGTTATGCTCAAGTCACTCCTAGGGGGGGTCCAATTTGAAAATGGGATGTTACACTTTGTGTCAATGTTTGTCTTTATTCTGTAAGTTCTTGGGCTAACTATGCAGTTTCTGGAGAGTTGGCGACTTTCTGATTGAACACACGCGAGACATCATTTTGGCAACCTTCTAAGTTTAGACGGAGAGGTAGCAACTTAGATTGATTCTCTCGCGAGGTATTCATACCCCTTGGCCTCCAGCTATAAATAGAGGGGGTAAGTGCGTCTTGATCACGCTGTTGCGAATTCTCATCCTTGCTCGTAAGTATCTCAACCTCGTTTCTTTCTCGCTCACTATACTCGTCCTCTTTCTTCTCACACTTCTACCTGCTCACCTTTTGAGATGGTTGGGGACTACGCTAATGCTCTCCGCTTGGCCCATGCAAGGAATTTCACTAACGCCATCTTCAAAAAGCCAACATCAAAAAAAAGGACTTGGAGGATTTCAAGAAGAGGCTCCTACTAGATGGATACTCAGCCAGACTCCCTACTAGGGCCGAGCGACTTAACACCGTGCTAGACTACGAGTTTGTCCCTCCTCTCCGCCACTTTAAAGTCGGCCTGCGACTTCCACTTTGGCCAGAGTACAGTCAGATCCTTAGGTACTTCAACATCGTCCCCGCCCAGATCAACCCAAATGGAGTGGCGGTGATCATGGGCTATCCCTGCTTCTTGCGATCATAAAAGATGGCCTTCGATCTCCCCATCTTCTAGAAGATCTTTGCCTTCACAGAGACTAGTGAGGGCGTTATTTTCTTTAGCAGCCACGTATGCACCCTTTTTGGCACAACTAAGAAGGTCCACCGCTGGGTAAAGTATCTGGTCATCGTCGCCGACAACTTCGAACGGGTCATGCGCAAACCACACCAGCGGGCAGAAGTCACCTTCCTGCCCCCTATCTTGGAGGGGCCACGTGAGGAACTGGTGGCCTTCCGACGCCAAAAATTCAACGTCATCCATTGATGACTAAACTTCAATGAGCTTGGGGAGGTCTTCTCCGGCGAAGGTACGTGTGTGGGCAAGATTATTCTATACTCGCCATTTTTGGCGTTGATTGATCTTTAGTTGCAGTGATTTTAATTGTCTTCTATTTCTTTGCAGCTACTCGCACTCTTCTGCGAGAACCTCTATTGTTGGCAAAGGTGGCTGCGCCATCACGCTAAAGCTCCGTGAATCCGTCTGGCGATGTTGAGGAGATATCGGCTCCTGCGGCTAAAGGTCGGCAGTGACCTGGAGAGAAAGCAAGCTGCTTACAGGGGAAGCTGGACAAGGGGAAGGGAAATGCTAAGTCCCTAGAGCATGCGAGGAAGAAGGTCTCCCACGAGCTCTTCGGCGAAAAGGAAGATCCTGTCAAAGTCGGCGAGTCCTCTTTCCATCCGAACTACAACCAAAGGCGTAGTGGCAAGGATGCCTTCAACTGCTCGCTGGTAACATGGGTCGAGAGCGAGCAAACGGTGACTCTGAGCACCAACTTGCACGCCTGCTCGGAAGACTCGGAGGACATGGGTGAGGCGTACGACATCTCCTTTGCCCTCTACGATCATGTGGATGCCAAGTCACTGCAAGAGATCAGCGCTGAGGAGCTCGCCAACCGGACCGCCCGCTCGCTCCTGCGAGCTACTGAGCTGGGTTACTACACCACGAAGAGGTAGCTCGAGGCCCAGAACTAGATCAAGGTGGTGATATAGAAGATGCCCGAGCTGGGACCTCATACCGGTCAGTGCAAAGCTTTTGAGATAATCTTGGCTTGAACGCGCAGATTTGGCATCGTCGTCATTTGTTGCTTGTTTCGCTGACGACTGTAGTTGTTACTCGCAGGAAGCCTAGATAGAAATGACGAAGAAGGTGTTCACGCTGGAGCAGGAACTTGCAGATACCAAGGCCATGCTAGAGACTGCCCAGTGCGGATCGCCGAGCTAGACGCTCGCCCGGTTGAGCTGCAGCCGGCGACGACGAGTATCTATGGGATGGGGAAGAAGATTCGCTTCCATGGCGACGAGATGCCCGCGATCGAGGGATGTCGTACTCGCGAAGCTGAGGATGCCCGCGATCAAGGGATATATCTCATCCTTGGGATGCTCGCCGAAGAGTCCAACTCGCCCGATCGCGTCCCTTCCTCCACCTCTGACTCCGACGAAGATGAGGATAGCGATGACGAGGACAACAATAATAATGATGATGGCGAGGACGAGGAATATGAAGATGAGGATGATGTAGATGACAAGGAGAATGTCGTGATTGAGGATGAGGAGTACAAGGCTAACACTGGCGATGATGAGACCTAGTCGGTCGGTGACCTCCTGCATGCCATCATGTACATTTCATGTAAGGTAGTTTTAAGAAATTTTTGGACGAACCTTTATACAAGACATCATTGCCATGTTTGTTATGTACTGCTCGCCAATTTGATAAGAAGAATATTTTTCCGCCTTTTTCTTTTGTATGCTTGCTTATCTTTGATATTCGCTAGTCTCATAGGAGCAAGGAGATTGAGTGCTCGTTACACGCTTTCCCGGCTCGCATACTCGTACCTGCATACTCGCACGACATTGCTTGCACATCATTACTCACACCTACATGCTCGCACATCATTACTCGCACCTGCATGCTCGCACAAGGAACTTTATCATATTCATTTGTTTGCAAGTTTGACGAATTTGTCCAAGGAAAGACACTTACTGAAAAATATAAATCTTTTTTTTTATCTGTTAACTACAAACCCCTATATAAGGGAGTGGTACTCGGGGGGTCTTTCCAGATACACACTCTCGAGACTTACACTTCACTTCAGCTGGTAGAGAACTGAGGGGACCCAAAGGTAGGGAACGATAGTCGGGTGGTCCTATATGATGCACACTCTTGAGGCCTTCATCCTACTACAGATTCTCACCTCCTGGAATGCCTTTGCTTAGTTTCTTTCCAAAGCACGATGGGTTATCCCATCTAGGTAACAACAGAGATGCATTCTGCATCGCAGAGAAAAAGATGCTAAGAGGGGGCCTTTAGTCTTTTTAAAGACCGAGGACGTCTTTGCGCAAGGTGTCACTTTGTGAGGTCGACCTTTCGTCGAGCTTGGGAGGTTGGCATCCAGACCTGTTCTTGATATTTCCTCCATTCAGAGGAGAGGTGCAATCGAGAGGTAGCTAGGTCAACATACAAGGAGGGAACTGATCTCGACTGACAATGCAGGGGATTGGTCTTACAAGAATGCCTTAAGTGTTGACATACCGTCCCATCGTCCGCCCTGGGCTTTTTAGGAGAATCAAGTCAGATGCAAGTTTCCCAAACCGACCGTGAAGGTTGACTCCACTACTTCTAGCTATCTCGAGGAGAGGTTTGAACAAATAAGTGACAACTCGCTCAATCCCGTGTTTCAGGGGGGCGAAGATTTCATTAAAAATATGAATAGCTTTTACATATATGTAGTCATACACTTGACTGCTAAGGATAGAACCTGTTTAGGTCATCATCGCTCCATGTGATTCCCAGTAGCTCTTCTTCCTGGTTTTGTAGGTGGTATCCTCTAGTAGCCAGAGCTTCTTAAATGATGAAGGGCCCTTCCCAATTAGGATTCTGCTTGCTAACGTCAGTTGCCCTTCCTGCCACGTCCACCTTCTTCATGATAAGATCTCCTACAAGAAATTGATTGATGTGGATGTTCTTGTCGATGTGCTTCACCATTCTCCTCTTGACCTCCTCTTGGAGGATAGAGACTAGGTCTTGAAGCTCTTCGATGTAATCCATAGAAAGCTGTTGAGTATCCTCGTTCTCCAGGTGTCATTCTTCACCGCCTTCTCTTGTAGTAATGACTCTTAGGATCCTGACTTCAAACTCCACTTGGATGAGAGACTCAGACTAGTGGGATAACTTGAAAGGTGTTTCCCCAGTGGCTGAGTTAAGAGCGGTTCAAAGAGCCCATATGATCGAAGGAAGCTGCTTTGCTTAGTTCCCCTTCAGGTTGGCGACCTTCTTCTTTAGAAGGTTGATGATCAACTTGTTGGAGGATTCAACCTGTCAGTTGCTTCGAGGATGGTGGACAAAGGCGAATCAAAGATCCGTCCCTAGCTGCTTGCAGAAGTCTTCCAGCTCCAAGATAGAAAATTACGGGTTATTATCGGTGATGATGACGAGAGAGATCCCAAACCTGCAGGCAATTTCTCCCCAAATGAAGTTCTTCACAATCTGGGACAAGGTCTTGGCAAGAGCTTTCGCTTTGATCCACTTGGAGAAGTAGTTGATCATTATGAGGATGAACTTTGTTTGGCCGCTAGCTTAGGGTAAATGGTCAATCAAATCCATTCCCCAGATGGCAAAGGGACAAGGGGCAGTGATCGAGCGAAGTTGCTGAGCTGACTGCAATTGGAGGGGAGCGAAGAGTTCGCACTCCAGACATTTCTTTGATAAGGCTTCTACATCACTGCGGATGGTTGGCCAAAAGTATCCATGCCTGAGGATCCTCTGCTCCAGAGTACGAGTCCCAGAGTGGCTGTCACACTCTCTTGAATGAATCTCTCTAAGAACCCAAGGAATTTAAGCTTCTGACAGGTATTTGGATACAGGGACCAAGATGGTCTTACGGTACAGTTCTCCTTCGTGTAGCAGATTGTAGGCATCTTCTTATCAGAACTTCCTTTGATCTCCATCGTTAGCGGGAAGCTGATCTATTGCAAGGAAGGTGACGAATGGATCCTTTTAAGAAGCTCGTTGTTTGATCTCCATCATATCCCTCTCTTCGATGGACGGTCGAAACAACTTTATCACGATTCCACCGGCCCTCGGGCCATTCTTGGCTAGGTGGTCCGCTTCCGTGTTCTTCTCTCGTGCCACGTGCTCAACGAAGAAAAATTGAAAGTTACTAATAAGGCCTTTCACCATTACCATATATCTTTGTAAGATGGGATCGAGCACTTCGAACTCTCCCCGGATTTGCAACACGACCACCATTGAGTCAGTGAAGGTCTTAACATCTTGAATTCTCAATTCCTTTGCAAGACGTAAGCCTGCTACCATCATACTCCGCCTGGTTGTTTGTGAAGGGGAAGAGGATCTCGACTATTTGCTCGATCCTTGTTCCTTGCGGGCTCACTAGCACAATGCCCGCTCCCACTGAATTCTTGCATGAAGCTCCATCCACAAACATCATTCAGAAGACTGGGCTTGAAGTGCCTCCATCTCCTCTTGCCTCGGCCGAGAAGTCTGCCAGGAAATCCGTCACTGCTTGGGCCTTAATTGTCACCCTTGGTGAGAAAGAAATATCGAACTCGTTGTATTCTACCGCCCACTTAGCTTGCCTTCCCGAATGCTCCACTCCATCTAAGATACTTATAAGAGGATGATCGTAGAAAACCATAATGGAGTAGGCTTGAAAATAAGGTTTGAACTTCCGCGCTGAAATCATCAAGGCGAATGCTAACTTGTCAAGGATAGGATATCTCATATCCACCTTCCTGAGCACCCGACTCACATAATAGATGGGGAGCTGCCCCTTTCCTTCTTCCCTGACAAGCACTGAGCTAACTGCTTCCGCTCCCACTTATAGATAAAGGAGGAGATCTTTGTCTTCCTTGGGGCCTTGGAGTAGAGGAGTTTGGGTTAGCTGCTGCTTGAGCTTTCTGAAAGACTCCTCGCACTTCTCGGTCCATTGAAAATGTTGGTTGCCTTAGAGAGTTTTGAAGAATGGATAACATTTCTTACCTGCCTTGGATAAGAAGCGGCTAAGACCCTCCAGTCTTCCTGTCAGCCTCTGGACTTCCTTGAAATTCTTCAGAAATGTCATCTCCAAGATGGCTTTGACTTAGTCGTGGTTAGGCTACACCCCCTTTGTAGTGAGGAGGTGACCTAGTAACTTTCCTCTTCCCACTCCAAACACACACTTTGTCAGATTGAGTCGCATCTTTAACTTTTGAAGCGTCGCGAAGGTCTCCACCAGAATCTTAGTGTGTTCCATGATGCTCCTGCTTTTGAATAGGAGATCATCCACGTACACTTCTAGGTTTCACCTCTTTTTATCTTTGAAGGCTTGATCAATCATTCTATGGTACGTCGTGCCTGCATTCTTTAGCCCGAATGACATCATATTTTAGCTGTAGCAACCATCATTGGTGATGAAGGAGACATCACGACAATCAAGAGGATGTATTCGGATCTGATGATATACTAAAAAGGTATCAAGGAAAATCATCATAGAAAAACCAACGACTGAATCAACCAGCGCGTCGATTCGAGGTAAGCGGTAGCAATCCTTTAGGCAAGCTTTATTTAATATAGAAAATTCAATACATAGTCATCATTCCCCTTCGGCTTTCTTCACCATAATAATATTTGAGACCCAACCTGTATACTGGATCTCCGAAACAAAACTTGTGTCCAGCAGTTTACCCACTTCCTCCATGATTGTCTTGGTTAGTACAACTGTGCTTTTCCTTTGCATCTGTCTGACAGGTACGACCCTGGGGTCTAGATTGAGGCGATGATAGACAACCTTTAAGTCAATCCCCGACATCTCTATGGCACTCCAGGCAAATATGTTTATATTTTCTTGTAGACATGCCGCTATCTCCACCTTCCCTTCCAGTATTGGGGATCCTCCCATCTTCAGCAGCTCAAGCTCTCTATCCTTAGAGATCACCTCCACTTCTTCTAGCTCCTTTACAGCACTCAGCTAGGGGTGTAAGCCGGAACCAACCGAATCGCCAAACCGAACCGAATCAAACCAAACCACACGATTCGGTTCGGTTTTAGTCGCCCACGGTTCGGTCATGGTTTCAATTTTTGAAAAATTGTGTGGTTCGGTTCGGTTCACAGTTCGGAGTGTCAAACCGAACCGAGTCAAACTGAACCGAACTATATTAATTTTAATTATATTTTATTTCATAAGCTCTAAGCCTAATTTATTAAAAATAAACAATATAATTATTAACTTTTACGGTTTTATGCTGAGTATAATATATTAATTAAGTCTCGACAACACACATATTTTAACATTAAATTTTTTCATTTATTTTTAACATTAACATTTTTCATTGTATGATACCTTCATGATTTAGTCACTCTTTTTCTATAGTAGGATTAAATGGAGAAAATATCTTTGATTAGCCATACAAGATCTATACATATGTCGGGATAGAAAATCAGTTGGTGATTTTTTTCATTATGATGATAACTTCGACAATATCTTGGTCTGACATTAATACCCTCATAAATGCTAGTATTGCTCTTGTCAGTTCTCAGTACCAAATTTATTTTCTTTTAAGTATTGAACCACTCAAACCGAACCGAACCAAATTGAACGGTTCAGTTTGGTTCCAATGGTGTTTGCGGTTTTGTTCGGTTTCAGATTTTTTGAACCACACGTGGGTGGTTCGGTTAGCGGTTTTGATAAAAAACCCAACAAAACCAAACCGTAACAACCCTACTCTCAGCCGATCCTCTCCTTCCAAGATCTTCTCCAGCCTCTCCGTGTTCTCCATCCAGCTGATGGTACTGACAGCACTAAGGTAGTGCTACCTTGCAGCTTTGGGATCTCCCGAATCCATACTTGGAAATTGCCCTAACAGTACTTCAAGAATTGATGGTAGGAAGATGAGACGACCTTGAATTTGTTGATGAGCAGCCTCCCGAAGATTGCATTATAGTAGCTTGGCGCGTCTATGATGACGAAACTACACCTAATCGAGGTGTCGCCAAATATCACCAGAAGATCTGCTCCTCCCTCCACCTGCTTCTTCTCTCCGGAGAAGCAAACGAGGGGTATGCCAGCAGCTAGGATCCTGAATGCCTCCACCTGCAACCCGACGAATGTCCTTTTGAAGATGAAATTTATCGAGCTCTCGTGTCTGTCAGGATTCGATCGACGATGAAGTCCTCAATGGTAGCTGGATGACGAGGGCATCATGAAAAGGATTATCATTTCCCAACATGTCCTCCCAAGAAAAGGCGATCTCCTCCAGCGTCGTCAGCGCTTGAGAGGTCAAAGCGATGTTATTCCGATATATTTGATGGAGATTTCCATTTCGGTAAGATCCTAGCCCGACTCCTCCATGGATCACCCCTACTTTTCCTCCTCCTGCTCCTTGGACCACCTCTTCACGACTGCCTTGATCCACCTGATCCTCATTCCTCCTCCTCCCTGGAGCTTGGAATGTTACCGAGCCTACGGGGGTCTCTTGCCTTTACTGCTCCCTCTCCATTGCTCCTGCTTCCAGCCTCATCCTTTCTTCCCAAAAATATGGGCAAGCTAGGGTCGCGTGCCCCACCACTCGATGCAGCTTGTAGTAAAGGGGAATATTCTCCGCCTGATGATTTGTGGGTTGGTTCTCCTGTACGTGATGCCTATTTCCTTACCGAACAATAACCATTGCTTCCTCCCAGGCTCTTCTATGCCTCCTCTCTTGCTGGTTGTCATTCCTCCTCTCTTGATTTTGATACTGGGGTCTCCCTGCTGGCCTCAATTGTGGTTAGTTCATGGGATACTGAAACCTATGTGCCTCTTCCCTTCTCTTAGGAGCCGTTAAGGGCCTCCCCTCTTCCTACCTGCGAGGCCTTTTCTGCCTCTTAGGCTCTTCAACCCTCTTGGGCTTTCCCTCCTCCTTGGCTCTTCTCTCCTTTTCTCTTCCTGCCACCCTTGAACCACCTTGGCTCTCACTTTGGAAGTTCATCCCTTCTCCTCTTCGTGGGTCACCCTTGTCACAACCCGCATTTTCTCCGCAATTAAATGATATATCAGAGTAAGATAAAATATGCGTTATGATGTCACGCCGTGTGGGGGATAACTACAGGCGCTCAAGAAAAAACTCGAACCTATCACTTAATGAGAAATCCTCAAGTTTATTATGAAGAAAGCTGTAATTTAAGTTAAGTTTTGAATGACCATATCCCACGGCTCAGTGGATCAACTAGTCCACTAGTAAAAACATAAATATAAGCTGCGGAAAATACTTTGTTTATATTGATAAATATCCTACATGAGCCAAAATATTGAAGTAGGACAACTCATGATATCCATACCTCTAGATTTAATATAAGTAAAGAAAGAGTCTTTTATGTAGTTAAAAATAGAGTGACTTGGGCTTAAAACATGCTATGAATGAGATAGTCATAATGTTACTTTTATGCTTAAAATAACTAACATGCAAACCTAACATAAAATCTTCCCAGAGAGCAAATAAAACCAACAAGACATCAAGAAGAGACTAAGCAACTAGCAAGTAACTTAACAAAATAAAACTCCAGTGGAAGTCAACAACCTAACTCGAACCCACAAAAAGAAACATGTATGTCTGAACTAAATAACAACACTATCTCACAATGGTGAGGAAAAGACGACTACAACAACCGCAGAACACCAACAACCACCAACCCTAGTCGCTCAACCGGCTACTGCTTCAAACCTGAGGCATTCCAAAGAAAAGAACACCTCAGCAAGAAATTACAAGTGGCGAATAAAAATCAATTTCACATGAAATCAAAGAATTCAAAGGGTTACTAACTCAAACAGAAAAGCTGAAAGAAAAACATCAACATTCAACCACAAGGTAAAAAGTGAGAAAGAATTCACAAGGGTTAGACATCCCAAGCTGCACCAAGTGCGATAAAGATATATGCTTTATAAAACATTTATTTAAGTAAGTGTATAAATATACATACGAGTAACAAACTCATCCTAGAATGAGCATAAACACCTACAAAATACGGCACCTGCGGTGGTGGTCTCCTCCTCCACACACCAACAGTAAAAACTTCACAAGGTCCCAAAGAAAGGTGGTTGTATTTCTTGACACACCCAAAACCGGGGAAATACGGGTACCTATAGTGGTTGTCTCCTTCTCCACACACCCAGTCACAAACCCATATCGGGTAAACCCACCAGGGAAAAGATCCATAAGCTGGGCTTAGGTTGGTGATCCTTTATCCACTGCCAACCATGGGACACAAAAAAAAAACATCCATAAAACACAGATAAAACCCCATCGAAAACACATGATTACTCTAATGACAAAAAGGAAGAAAAATCCCAAAAATCACCCTAAGGCCAAACCCGACGAATTGGACTCAATTCGATAAGAAAATTCTAAGTCCACATTGATTCGTTGAGTATACTCGACGAATACAGTAGACACTCAACGAATTATACTTAACACAAAAATTGGTTAACTTGATACACGACGAATCAACGAAAATAACCCAAGTCTACGAGAAATTCGTCGAGTATACTCGAATCAAAGCCGAGTTCACTCAGCGCACTCGACGCCAAAGTAGTCTCACTCGACGCCTGGACTTAACTCCACGGTCTTACCTCACTCAACGCCTTCACTCGACGCCTAGCTGAGTTCACTCGATGCCTAGCTTAGTTCACTCGACGCCAAGCTGAGTTCATACAATGCACTCGATGACAAAGACATTAACACTCAAAACACTCAACGCCGTCTGGGTCACTCGATGCTCTCAACATCAAACTGTCAATACTCGACTAATTTGACTTAGACTCTCAGATCACTCGATGCTCTCGATGCCAAGTCAAATTCACTCAACGCCAAGACTAATACTCGACGAACTCGACGCCTAATCTCAACAATTGCAGAATCACTCAACGTTGAGATCGTTACTCGACGAATTCGTCGAGATTACTCGACGAATTCGTCGAGATTACTCGACGAATTCGTCGAGATTACTCGACGAATTTGACTTTACTCAACGCCTAGACTATTTGACGATTTTGACTTAGCCGAAAACCCATGATTGACGAATTTAACTCAGGCTGACCCCACCATATTCGATGAATTTAAACTTAAGCTAACTGCTATATTCGACAAATTCCAACTTATACTAACAGTCATACTCGACGAATTAAATTTAGACTAACCACCATAAATCGACGAATTAACCTAGACTAACAACCAAATAATCGACGGGTTTTACTTAGGCTACATGCCCTCTAATCGGCGGATGGCCCTAAACCGGAAATCCAACACTACGCAGCAGATCAGCCTTGTCTGAACCCTACACTACTCCTAAATGCTATGGAGGGAAGAAAAGAAACGAAAATACACAAAGGAAGACATACCAAGGGGAAGAAATCACCACTTGCCTCAAATCTCCCGAAATTCGGCCACAAAAGCGCTCCTCCTCAAAGATCTGGCCGCAAGAACACCTTGGATACACTTCTTGAAACTTTTCGGGTTAAACGAGGGTTAAAATCGAGTAACCTAACTTCCAAAAATCTAAGAAACGAGAAAAACTCATCGTACAAACATAGATCTTAGCGAGAGCTATCCGAATCTACCCTCCGACGACGATTTCGAGCACCAGAGCTCCTTCAATCGGCGGTCGGAGGCCTAACGATGTCTGCCATTTTCTCTCTTCCGTGAAACGGACCGACGGCTTGGGGGAGACGATGAATAAAATTTTCGTCATATCGTATGGGTATTTATACTTATAATATATTATTATTATTATTATAAACGCCCAAACTACCGATAAATCCAATCAACTTGGATTTTCACGAAATTCACATTGAGGCTAAATATCGATGCAACGAATCCAACGGCGAAGTCGAAATCAAAATCCGACAAAACAATCTCGGGTAAAAAATTCTCGATGTCCAAAAATCAAATATCTCAAAAAGGCTCTACCGAGTTCCAAAACAAACCCGGCTCGCAAGGGAAATCTCAAAAACACATCAGAAATTAGGCAAGCTAATATTCTAAGTCAAAACCTCAGATACCAATGAACAAAAGTCACGCTCCAGTAACGGTACCCGTCAACTTCGCGTCAACGTAACTCCCTGACGTCAAAAATACGGCACTAAAGGAATTAAAATAAACATTGAAAAATCAGGGGCGTTACAGCCACTCCCCCTAAAAGAAAGTTTTGCCTGAAAACTTGATACACAACTGAATCCACTAACGAAGGAAAATAACCGAGGGTTATTGATTAGAAACACTTACCAAAAGAAATTAGGAGAACAGATGAGGATGAGTCTCCCTCATAGCTAACTCCAACTCCTAGGTCGCGCTCTCCGCGTCTTGATTTCATCACAAAAATTTGACCGAAGGTATTGTCTTCCTTTGCAACACCCGATCTTGAGTATCCAAAATGCGAACAAGCATCTCAACATAAGAAAGGTTAGGCTGTAACTGGGGCGCCGAATCAAGAACATGTCGGTCACTAAGCACACATTTCTGCAACTGGCTCACATGAAACACATTGTGCACACCAGGGAAATTTGCGGGCAAACTCAGCCTATAAGCTGACACTCTGATGCGTTCAACAACTTGGAAAGATCTCACATACCTGAGATCCAACTTGTGGTTCCGTCCAAACCTCTTAACACAAGACATAAGAGAAACCTTGAGAAAAATCATGTCCCCAACTGCAAATTCCAGATCAGTCCTTCTCCGATTAATGTTCTTCTCATAACGCTACTAAGCTATTCGAAGCTTCTCTCAATTATGCGTCACAGAAGTATTCATTTCTTCTAAGGCTTCAGGACCCAACAACGGTCCTTCACCAACTTCGGCCCAAAATAATGGAGTCCTGCAACGTCTCCCATACAAAGCCTCAAATGGGATTATCTGCAAGCTCTCCTGATAACTGTTATTATAGGCGAATTCCATCAATCTCAGTCGCTTATCCTACGCTCCCCCGTGGTCCAAGATATAACATCTTATCTTATCTTTCATAATCTAATTTACTCTCTTTGTCTGACCATTGGTCTGCGAATGATAAGCGGTTGAATATCTGAGGTCGGTACCCAACCCTTCCTGTAAACTTTTCCAAAAACAAGACGTAAACCTAGAATCTCGATCTGACACAATACTAACAGGTACTCCATGTAGTCTGATGACATCGTCCAAATATAACTATGTTATTTTATTCATTGAGTAATCAATCTTAAATGGCACGAAGTGAGCACACTTCGTCAATCTGTCAACTATGACCCACATTGAATCATGTCTTCGGGGAGATCTCGGCAAACCAGTAATAAAGTCCATTAAAATAGTCTCCCACTTCCAACTTGGAATCTCCAAAGGCATCAACATGCCACCAGGCCTTCAATGATCTGCCTTAACACGCTTACAGGTGAAGCACTCAGACACAAACTTGGCTATATCATTCTTCATTTCATACCACCAAATGATCTGCTTCAGATCTCTATACATCTTGGTAGAACCAGGGTGGTAGGTAACACTAGAACCATGTGCCACCCTGCACAACTTATCTCAAATATCCTCAACAACGGGGATATAATATATACCGCAGTACTTCAAAGTACCCGCGTCATCGATTGAAAAGTCTGGTAATTCCCCTTTCTCTGTTCTACTACGAAGGTGCTGCAAATCAGGATCGTCCTTTTGATGTAGCCTGGTAAGCGTAATACATGAAGGCTGTTAAAAGTAGCGAGCAAACGACTAGAGTAGCGAACAAACAACTAGAAAACAAGCCAGAACTTTGAATAATTGAAATTTTTATTATCCAAAAAGATATCATTTACAAAGGCATGACCTCCCTTTTATAGAATGGAGGAGAGAGGATAGAATACAAACTAACAATATGGGACTAAAGCTATACAACAGTTCCGAGCGGCTAGAACAACAGACCGGAACAAGCTGCGCGGTTAGACAATATTCTAACCGCCCGGCAATACCAGAAGCAGGAGAGAGATGCGGTTGGAGACCGTTAGACCGCCCGGTTTACAAGCTGCCGGAGATGTACCGTCAGACCGCTAGACACCACAGCAACAGTCTGGATATCAACCCGCCGGACACAAACCGCCAGACCGCCCGGTCTACAACCCGCCAGGCTCAAACCGCCAGACCGCCCGATCTCATACTTCGACACTCGCCCTCAAGTTGGAGCATAGATATCAATCATGCCCAGGTTGTCACAGATATGGAAGAAGGAAGTAGAAATCGGCTTGGTGAAGATATCTGCCAACTCTTTGTCGGAGGTGACGAACGGAGTGCAAATCTGTCTCTTCAATACCTCTTCTCGGATGAAATGGCAGTCGACCTCTATATGTTTCGTTCTCTCATGGAAGACCGGATTTTTGGATATGTATATAGCGGCCTTGTTGTCACAGAACATAGGTAGAGGATAGTCGTAGACCTCTCCTAGGTCAAGCATGAGAGCCCGCAACCATTTTAACTCACACGTGGTTGACGCCATACTCCGGTATTCGGCTTATACACTGGACCTTGAGACAACAGACTGCTTCTTGCTCTTCCAGCTCACAAGATTACCTCCAACAAATGTGCAAAAACCCGATATAGATTTACGGTCACCTTTATCATCCGCATAGCTTGAGTCTGAGTAGGCTTCAACTCTCAGATGACCACGCTTCTGAAAGAGTAGCCCTTTTTCTGGTGCTGCTTTGACATACTCTAGTATCTTCAAGGCAGACTGAAGATGACATTCCCTGGGAGCTTGCATGAACTTACTAACCTTGCCTACAGCATAGGCGATGTCGGGTCTGGTCACCGTGAGATAAATGAGTTTGCCCACCAGACGTCTATACCTGGTGGCATCAGATATAAGAGGTGAGTCATCTGTCCAGGTTTTGTCCTCTCCAGTGGCCATGGGATACCTGGCCGGTTTGGCACCGGTCAATCTTGTCTCTTGTAGAAGATCAAGATCATACTTCCGTTAGGAGAGAACCAATAAGTCAGGCTTCCGAGAGATTTTTATCCCCAAAAAATATTTCGGGGAGCCCATATCCTTCGTGACTAAGTGTTGACGGAGGTGTTTCTTTGTCAAGTCCACCCCAGCCTGGTCATCGCCGGTAAGAAGAATATCATCCACATACACCGCCAAAACCACAAGGCCCGATGCGGTTTTGCGAATAAACAATGAGTGATCGGTTGAACTTCTTGTAAAGCCAATGGCAGCCAAAATGTCACTAAACTTGTCGAACCATGCCCGAGGGCTCTGCTTTAGACCGTAGATGGCCTTCTTCAACTGGCATACTCGTGTCTCCCCCTGAGCAACATACCCAGGAGGTTGCTCCATATAGACATCCTCTTGAAGATCCCCATACAGAAAAGCATTCTTCACATCAAGTTGGGAAATAGCCCACTCCCTATTGACGACCACTGAAAGAAGAACCCGGATGGTGCTGAGGCGAGCAACCGGGGAGAAAGTATCAAAGTAGTCAACTCCATAAGTCTGAGTAAAGCCTTTGGCCATCAGCCGGGCTTTGTAACGATCCACAGTGCCGTCGGGGCGAAACTTCACAACGAACACCCAGCGGCAGCCAACCACATCAGTACCAATGAGAGGAGGAACAAGGGTCCAGGTACCCTTTTCATTAAGAGTGGCGATTTCCTCATCCATGGTAGATTTCCAATGAGGAATAACAAGAGCCTCTTGGTAAGTGCGAGGAGTTGTAGTAGCCGAGATAGCCAAAGCAAAACACCTGCGAGAGGGAGTAAGCCGATCATAGGAAACAACAGCCGCAAGCGGGTGTTGGGTACACGCCCACACCACTTTGCGAAGAGCAATGGGAAGATCCAGGTCGTCTTGTGCCTCAGGGACCGGAGCGTCCGTGGCGGAGAAAGATGGCCCGGGACTAGAGAGACGGCTGCGGAGAAGAAGGTGGGGGTATAATAGAGAGAGAAGGAGACGGAGGAGGATATGATATAGGAGGCGAGACGTCGATCTGTGTGGAAGGATCACTGAGAGATGGAGGAGAGTAAGAGACCGCAGAAGGAAGCGGGGATGGAGAAGAAAAGTAGGACGCATTTTCGAAGAAGATGACATCCGCGGAAACAAACTGTTTGCGTAGAACGGGGTCAAAACAACAATAGCCTTTTTGAGTGGTCGAATATCCCAAAAAGACACATTTTTTGGAATGGGGGGAAAGCTTGTCACGAGTAGCAGATGGAGCATGCACAAAGGCCGTACACCCAAAGATACGGAGAGGAAGAGGAAAGGGTTCCTTGCCCGGGTAGAGAATGGAGAAGGGGGTCTTGCCGTGGAGAACCGAAGAGGGAATGCGATTGATGAGATAGCAGGAAAGAAGAACAACATAGCCCCAGTAGGAGCGTGGCACCTGCATCTGCGTCATTAGAGTGCGAGCAATATCAAGGAGGTGACGGTTTTTATGCTCCGCCACCCCATTTTGTTGGGAGGTGTAAACACAGCTGGTCTGATGAATAAGACCATGTTGCATACAAAAAGAGGAAAACTCATGACTGAGATATTCTTTTGCATTATCAGAGCGCAGCACTTTAATAGATAAAGAAAACTGAGTTTGAATCATATAGTAAAAAGATTGTCATACAGATAATAGTTCAGAGCGATCTTTTAAAAGATACACCCAGGTACATCTAGAGAAATCATCAATAAAGGTTACAAAGTAAGAACTACCCCGACCAACGGTGAGAGTAGGAGCAGGACCCCAGACATCAGAATGAATGAGATCAAAAGGGAGGGAGGAACCACGACCTTGCTTCGGTGGGAAGGAGGAGCGATGATGTTTGCCAAGCTGATACGCATCACAGTTGAGCGGAGGACTGGTCTGAGGTAAGTGGGGAAGAAGCTGACGAAGAATCCGAGGAGGAGGATGTCCAAGGCGAAGATGCCATTGAAGCAGATCAGTAGACGTGGAAGAGAAGGCGGACAGAGCAGAAACATTGTCGAGGAAGTAGAGGCCGCCACTCTCAGTCCCAGTAGCAATCGTCCGTTGGGTCCTCGGGTCCTGAAAACAATAAGAAGTAGGAGTAAATAATAAAGAGCACTGAAGTTGCTTGCATAAAGTAGTAACCGAGAGCAAATTGCAAGGGAACTTCGGGACATAGAGAGTGTCCACTAAGCGAATCGACGGAGTGACGTGAACCATGCCCGTCCCGTGAACTGGGGAAGGGGAACCATCCGCAACAAGAACCGGGGTAACCGATCATACGTCTCTAGGAGAGAGAAGAAATGAGGGTTTCCGGTCATGTGATTTGTAGCACCAGAGTCAATCAACCATTTACCTTGGGTAACGACGTGTGCACTACCTGTCACAACCCGCATTTTCTCCGAATTAAGAATTATCAGAGTAAGAGAAAACACGCGTCATGATGCCACGTCAAGCAGGGGATAACTGCTGACGCTCAGGCAAATCCAACTACAATCTTTATGCAAGAAAATCATGTGCTTAATGAATAGAAAATCAGTTATGTTTAGAGTCCGTATCCCTCGGCTCAGTGGATCATCTAGTCCACAAAAGAAAACTATATTTAAACGCTGCGGAAAATTACTTTAATTAGGCTTTACACCCTAAAGAGCGCATAAGGGTCCCAAGAGAACCACTCATGCTATGCAAGACACTACACTTAGTTTATATAATATATATAAGAAAACGGTTTTCGTACGTGATTTGGAATATAGTGATTAAGTTTATAAAAACATGCTGATCATGAGCTTCATTTATAATAGTATTTATAGTTTAAAAATAACTAGCAACCTAGCATAAAACCTTCTCAAAGCAAGTAGACTATCTCCAGAAAATAAATGGTACCGCAGCAATAGTATATATCTAGTACAAGGTAAAAACTACTAGTGGCTGCGCCAACAACCTGACACGAACCCACCAGCACACATATATGTCTGTAAGAAAGTACTGAAAACAACCTCACAAACAAGGTAAACAAAACTCCAAAGCCCGGGAGTCCACCAACAACAACACCTCCAACTAGCCACCAGACTGGCTACAGCTCGGAACCTGGGGTATTCCAAAAGAAAACAGAATACCTCAGCAAGCAAAAATCAAGGTAAAACTGCATGAAAGAGTCAACCAAAAGGATAAAGTAACTGAAAACATGCAGTAGAAAGAGTCACAACTGTCCAAAACAGGACAACAAGAAATGCACAACGTGCAAAGAAACAGCAACGACCCAGCCCAGGAACAACATCCTGCAGGGCCTACTAGACTACCAAGAGTCAGAATGCTGCAAACTACCAAAGAAGAAACTTCTAACGACCTAAACTGCGGGAAGTGATAGTAGCAAAACAACAACGAGGAACCGGATCGAAGGCAAACGCAGTCCCCCAATCCACCATGTCCAAGTCAAAAGCTCGAGGGTCAACACGTGAAAACACAAGGGACCTTCCACCCGACATGCCCAGCCCGTACCTGGAGCAAGAAATCCATGGGTGGCCGATTTAGAGGCTATATCACACAACTCCACCCCCATAAAGAGCTACAACCACCACTACTATCCACGACCCACGATTCGGCCTTTAGGAAAATAAAGAAAACGGCCGACAGTAGGAAAACCCAGAAATACAACTGGAAAAATCCACTCGGAAACGAAATACAAGGTAAGGGAAGAGTGTTGAAATAAACCAACACGACTAGGCGTTGAGTGAAACCCACTCAGTGCCTACCTAAACTTTGGCCTTGAGTGAGCTAGCCTCACTCGCCGCCAAAATTAAGTTACTACCCACAAACCCACTAAAGAAAACGGAGCTCGACGACAGTCGAACGACCAAGGCAGAAGATCCAGAACTCAAGTAATTGCCTGCCACTTGAGTATCTAAACTCCCACACTCGAAACCATCTAAATTCGCCTATCCAAAGAAATTATACAAAGCGCACGATCAGTGACGCACGATCAGTGGTCGTGCGCACTCATCGGCTGATGATCGTGTGAAACGAACCTGGAAACCAGACAGAAAACCTAGCAACTGCGCACGATCAGTGTCGCACGATCAGTGGTCGTGCGCACTGTCGCCAGCGCTCGTGCGATTGCCCGAGATAGAACTTTGGAAACTGAAATATATACGCGCACGAACAGAGGCACACGACCAGTGGTCGTGCGCCCTAAAGGTTAATGACCGTGCGCGGCAAACCTGTACCGTTTGGAATTTTCCGAACGACACCGGAACGCGCACACGACTCACGCCACTGCAGAAGCAGTAGACAACTATCGCGTCTCACGCTACTACCATATAAACTATGCCTAACCATTCGAATAATACCATAACGAAGGAAATTGACAACCACACCCCCCTCCTAACTCTCCCTCTCGACTACGCCCGAACCAGAGCATCAATCAAAATTAAAGGAAAACAACGGCTTCACGCCGACAATTTGGATTCCAAACATCACAGCATAGGGGGGGTTTCAGTAGGAAGAACTAAGCCCTATAGTTAGCAAGAAAACGAGAACAACAAGGCCTCTAACCTGGGCGATAACCGGGATTTCAATTTCAGTAAATAAAATCAAAGAAAACACTTGGCAAGGGCAAGAATACCACTTGCCTCAAATCTCAGCGAAGCTTTGGACTGCTTTCCTCCTCTTCGCACGGATCAAGACGGCCGCAACACCTAGAACAAAGACTCGGCCATTAATGGCGGAAAACTTCCAAAACTGAAAATTCCAATCCTTCCAAAACTCCACGAAAATCGAATTTCTTACCGCAGGAATGAAGGTCTCGACGAGAGCAATCCGAATCCACTCTCGGAATCGAATTCCGTCCACGAACGCTCCGGGAATCGGCGTCCGAAGGGAAGGCTCGGCGGTTACTCGTTTCTCTCGTACAAGGGGCCGGCGGTTTCTTACGGGGAAGAAGATGACCGATCCTTTCATTCTAAATATATATATATATAATTATATAATTATATTATTAATTACAAAATTACATAAAGCACCAAATCAACGCGAAAACCGATTCACCTCGGAATTCGACGAAATTCGCACCGTAGCTAAATACCCACGCTACGAACACAACGGCGAAGTCGAAATTAACTTTCGACGAACAGAACTCGAGTTATGGCCAAACAAAGCCAAACACAAACATCCCCCCGAGAGGCCACACCGGGTCACCAAAACGACTCGGTTTGCTAGGGAGATCATGCCAACAGGCTACCAAACAGGGCACTCAGTTCTAAGGAGCTAAACCATACTCCACACATGGCACAAGCCACGGAAACGCGTCATCGTAACGCCAAACGAGAATAAAAATAATCGCTGAAAATACGGGGCGTTACAGTCACTCCCCCTAAAAGAAAGTTTCGTCCCGAAACTTTACGCACAACCCTCCTACAAAAGAAGGAAAAAGTAACAAACGCGCGAAGTTACAAAGGGAAACATATCGATCAAATCAGAGAAACAGGTGAGGGTACGCCCTCCTCATGGCCGACTCTAGCTCCCAAGTCGCGCTCTCCAAATCCTGATTTTTCCATAGAATTTTCACCATCGGTATGGACTTCTTTCGCAGCACACGCTCCTGAGAATCCAAAATACGAACTGGCACCTCAACGAAAGAGAGGTTGGGCTCTAACTGGGGCACAACATCCAAGAGTTGCCCACTGCTGCGCACACACTTCCGCAATTGGCTAACATGAAAAACATTATGAACACCAGGGAAGTTCGCTGGCAAATCCAATCTATATGCCGACACACCAATCCGCTCCAAGACCTCAAACGGGCCCACATACCTTGGGTCCAATTTCCGATTTTTACCAAATCTCTTCACACCAACCATTGGAGAAACCTTGAGGTATACATGATCCCCTACTGAAAATTCCAAAGCAGACCTACGCCGATTGGCTTTCTTTTCATACCTCTCCTGGGCTAAACGAAGCTTCTCCCGAACAAGCTTCACGGCGACTTCCATCTCTTCTAGAGCATCAGGACCCAACAAAGGCTTCTCACCAGCCTCAGCCCAAAACAACGGAGTCCTACAGCGCCTCCCATACAAGGCTTCGAACGGAGCCATCTGCAAGCTTTCCTGATAACTGTTATTGTTAGCAAATTCCATGAGTCGCAGACGCTCATCCCACGCTCCACCGTGGTCTAAAATATAGCACCGGATCATATCCTCAACAATCTGATTGACCCGCTCCGTCTGCCCATTGGTCTGAGGGTGGTACGCAGTAGAATACCTCAGATCCGTACCCAAACCCTCCTGCAGACTCTGCCAAAAACGAGAAGTAAACCGGGAGTCTCGATCAGAAATGATGCTAACTGGCACACCGTGGAGTCGGATGACTTCATTCAAGTACAACTCCGCTATCTTCTTCATCGGGTAATCAATCTTATAAGGCACGAAGTGAGCACACTTCGTCAATCTATCCACTATAACCCAAACAGAATCAAATCCTCTCGGGGATTTTGGCAAACCCGTAATGAAGTCCATAGATATACTCTCCCACTTCCAAGTCGGGATATCTAGCAGAGTCAACTTACCACCAGGCCTTCCATGATCGGCCTTCACACGCTTGCAAGTGTGACACTCAGCAACATATCGGGCTATATCTCCTTTCATACCATACCACCAAGCAATTTGCTTTAAGTCACGGTACATCTTCGTAGATCCTGGATGGTAGGCAACGCTGGAACCATGAGCCTCTCTGCAAATCATTCTCTTAATGTCCCCAACAGCGGGAACGCAAAACCTGCCGCGGTACTTCAAAGTACCCGCATCATCAATAGAAAAATCTGGCAACTCTCCCTTCTCTGTCCTGGTAAAAAGGTGCAACAGATCCGGATCGTCCTTCTGATGCAATTTAGTCAAAGAAATCCAGGACGGCTCTTCCACTGATAAGCTACTCTGTAAACTATAGCATCCCACTGAAATATCCATAAGGAGGAACTCCTCAACTAATCGATCGGCGGAGAGGTTAAAGATCTTTCCCGTCTTTCGGCTCAGGGCGTCGGCCACCACATTGGCCTTGCCCGGATGATACTGGATTTCCACATCATAATCCGCCACATACTCAAGCCACCGCCGCTGACGCAGATTCAACTCCTTCTGCGTGAACACGTACTTCAGGCTCTTATGGTCAGTAAAAATCTTGCACTGAGCCCCATACAAAGTAAGTGCCTCCACAACTTCAATGCATAGATAACCGCTGCAAACTCAAGGTCATGCGTAGGATAATTCCGCTCATGAGTTTTCAACTGCCTTGACCCATAAGCAATTACTTTTCCATCCTGCATTAATACGCATCCCAGACCTATATGCGAAGCATCCACATACACATCATAATCCACGCCCTCAGTAGGAAGGGTCAGACAACGGGAGCAGTACACAATCTCCTCTTTTTAACTCCTGAAAAGCTTCTTCGCACTTCTCGCTCCAAACAAAAGCTGCACATTCTTCTGAGTCGTAAGCTTCGTCAATGGTGCGGCTAGAGAAGAGAAACCCTCCACGAATCTCCTGTAATAGCCAGCCAACCCTAAGAAACTTCTGATCTCCTTAGGAGTATTCGGTCTACTCCAATCCGTCACTGCTGCAATCTTTTCTGGGTCAACCGAGAAATCCCATCCTTGTTCACCACGTGGCCTAGAAAAGAAACCTGAGGCAACCAAAATTCGCACTTGCTCAACTTGGCGAATACAACTTGTGGTTCCTCAACTCTGATAGGACCAAATGCAAGTATGCAGCTCGTGCTCCTCAGCACTGCGAGAATAAACCAACACGTCATCAATGAAGACCACAACGAACTTTTCTAGGAAATCCTTGAACACCCTGTTCATCATATCCATGAAGGCTGATGGTGCGTTGGTCAGACCAAACGACATCACCAGAAACTCAAAGTGCCCATGCCTCGACCTAAACGCAGTCCGTGGAATATCTGCCTCACGGATCCTGAGCTGATGATAGCCCGAACGAAGATCGATCTTGGAGAACATCGTGCTACCACGCAACTGGTCAAATAAATCATCGATCCTCGGCAGAGGGTACCTGTTCTTGATAGTGACCTTGTTCAACTCTCTATAGTCGATGCAAAGCCGCATCGACCCATCTTTCTTCTTTACGAACAAAACAGGAGCACCCCAAGGCGACGAACTCTGCCTGATAAAACCTTTAGCCAACAACTCATCTAACTGAATTCGCAACTCCTCTAGCTCACGAGGGGCCATCCGGTACGGCGCCTTAGCAATAGGATGCGTACCCGGCTCCAAATCAATAACAAACTCCACATCCCGCTCAGGAGGAAGATACCAGGAAGATCATCACTGGGAAAAACATCGGCGAAACCACGAATAATAGGAATCTCTTCCAAGCGTGGCACGCTAACAACGGTTCCAACCGCCGAGACTAAACAAACACAACAATCAGCCGGAATCTAGAAACAATCTCTGAACACATACCGCAGAGAGAACAGGAGAATCCTGACACGGATCAGCATACACGCTGCCGGGCTGACCGTCGTCCCTGATGAAGTCCAAGCGCTTTCCCTTGCACTGAATGACCGCATCATACCGAGAGAGCCAGTCCATGCCCAAAATGACATCGAAGTCCTCTAGATCAATCATCTTCAGATCCGCCTTCGCAAGAAAATCCCCCAACAAAACCGGGCAATCCAAAATACCCAAATCTGACAACACAGATTCACCAGAGGGAAACTTGACACGGAAGGAATCCCGAACACGATCTAGAGACAACCGATGACGCTCCACAAAGGCTCTAGCCACGAACGAGTGGGTAGCGCCGGAGTCAAACAGGACACGCGCCCAGCGGTTCCGCACCTTAAATTTCCCTATAGGAGAGCACAAAGCTAAGAAACTAGCACAATAGTACCGCAAACAATCTAGCAACTAAACTACCAGGATCTAGAAAGAAAAAGAACCAACTACTAACCTGAGATCACCTGGGTCGAAGTCTGAGCCTCCTCGGAAGAAATCACGTTCAGCTTCCCTTTTCCCTTGTCCACACGCTGAGGTGGAGGTAAAGCCTGCAATGGAACTGCAGGAAGAGCTGACTGGACCTGAGGACACCTCGACTTAACGTAGACCCTTCTGCCCACACTGAGTAGCAGACTCTTTCCCTGGACCAACACTGGGCTGCATCATGCCCGGATCGCTTGCAAACTGAACAGGAGACATCTCTCCCAGGAGCACCCTGAATAGCATGAACCTGCTCCTTCTTCTGAGCTGCCGCCTTCTTGAAACACCTCTCAACAGGATGGCCTGACCGGCCACAAAGAACTGCACACCACCCTGCTCCTCTTTCCCGGAACAGCATCGGGTACCAGGGGTTTCTTCTCCTCTACCAACTTCCTCTTATCCTTCCTCAACTGCTGGCCTCTGCTTTTCGCCGTCTCAATGGCCTCAACCTTAAGAGCAGCCTCTACGTACTCCAGCATAAGTCACTGACCCATAAGCATCTGGCCAACTGCTGCACCTCACTCCTCAAACCACCGAGGAATCGCTTAACTCGATCAGCCTCCACGCTGACCAATCCAGGGGCAAAACGGCTCAACTTACTAAACTCTATCTCATACTCACCCACCGTGAGCTGCCTTTGCTTCAGATAGAGGAAATCATTCATGAGGCGGTCACGCTCGACCGAGGGTAAGAACTTCCTCAACAGCATCTCCTTGAACACCTCCCACGAGCATCCAGCCACTAAGCTCTCCTTCTCTCTCAGCCACCAACTCTTAGCCAATCCTTTAAGCTGATAGGCGGCTATCATCACCCTCTGATCATCTGAAATCCCAGAGTACGAGAACATCTCCTCCATGGAGATCAGCCAGTCGTCTATCACCATGAAATCTGCCTTCCCATCATAAGTGGGAGGGCTCAGCCTCTGAAACTGCGAGATGAAGGCCATCTCTGCTGGCACCACCACTGGAGGCCTCAAGGGTGCAGGAGGAGGAGGAACAGCTAACCCCCCTGCAGGAACTTGCGCACCCTGAGCCTGCCCTGCCACAACTGCCACCAAAGACTGAATCTGGGCTTGCACTTCCTCCAACTGCCTCCCCATAGCTTCGCTACTCTGACGCAGACCCTCGATCACCGCATCGTTCTGAGCTCCAGAAGATTCACCCTCAGACAGGGGAGTCGATCGGGTCGCAGGACGCCTAGCCATCCTAAAAAAAAAATCAATACAACGCAAATCAGATCCAAATCCCACGACTAGAACCGACTAACAGTACAGACAATACATATGTAGATATAGACTTAAAGCTGCTAAACTTGCTCTGAGAGTTTATCTTCTTCACAGTAATTAGATGATATGCCCTATCCTAGGATGGTTAACCACCACCTCACTAACTCTTGTGCCTAGATCGGATGCATGAACTTATGTTAGTTTGAAAACTTATGTGTGTACATATGTCATCCTGCAAATCTTTAGCTCGGCGCGTTGTGCTTATGCAATGATATGATATGCATGATTGTGCTATGCATTCTAAAAAGGCCCTAATGCATGATATGAGCGGCGTACACATGAAAATGTTATGCATCCCATACTACATAACATTTCCATGCAACGAAAAAGAAACGTGCTAGTCGCAGTCATGTGGTGAGGTTATGCATCCCATACTACATAACCCTCACATGTAGCCCCTATGGTGGATCCATATACGAACACATATTATGCATCCCATACTACATAATATGCCCCGTATACTTCATGTTATGCTATGAGTGTAGTGTTCGTGCTTTTGCCAAGACGTGCTGATGACATATCGGTGTGTGAATGACATGATGCTGAACTACTAACAGCATCCAAGGAAGGTTGCCCAACTAACTTGTCAAGCAACCTCCCTCTGATACCAACTGTCACAACCCGCATTTTCTCCGAATTAAGAATTATCAGAGTAAGAGAAAACACGCGTCATGATGCCACGTCAAGCAGGGGATAACTGCTGACGCTCAGGCAAAATCCAACTACCAATCTTTATGCAAGAAAATCATGTGCTTAATGAATAGAAAATCAGTTGTATGTTTACAGTCCGTATCCCTCGGCTCAGTGGATCATCTAGTCCACAAAAGAAAACTATATTTAAACGCTGCGGAAAATTACTTTAATTAGGCTTTAACATCCTAAAGAGCGCATAAGGGTCCCAAGAGAACCACTCATGCTATGCAAGACACTACACTTAAGTTTATATATATATATAAGAAAACGGTCTTTCGTACGTGATTTAGAAATATAGTGAATTAAGTTTATAAAAACATGCTGATCATGAGCTTTCATTTATAATAGTATTTATAGTTTAAAAATAACTAGCAACCTAGCATAAAACCTTCTCAAAGCAAGTAGACTATCTCCAGAAAATAAATGGTAGCAGCAATAGTATATATCTAGTACAAGGTAAAAACTACTAGTGGGCGCCAACAACCTGACACGAACCCACCAGCACAACATATATGTCTGTAAGAAAGTACTGAAAACAACCTCACAAACAAGGTAAACAAAACTCCAAAGCCCGGGAGTCCACCAACAACAACACCTCCAACTAGCCACCAGACTGGCTACAGCTCGGAACCTGGGGTATTCCAAAAGAAAACAGAATACCTCAGCAAGCAAAAATCAAGGTAAAACTGCATGAAAGAGTCAACCAAAAGGATAAAGTAACTGAAAACATGCAGTAGAAAGAGTCACAACTGTCCAAAACAGGACAACAAGAAATGCACAACGTGCAAAGAAACAGCAACGACCCAGCCCAGGAACAACATCCTGCAGGGCCTACTAGACTACCAAGAGTCAGAATGCTGCAAACTACCAAAGAAGAAACTTCTAACGCCCTAAACTGCGGGAAGTGATAGTAGCAAAACAACAACGAGGAACCGGATCGAAGGCAAACGCAGTCCCCCAATCCACCATGTCCAAGTCAAAAGCTCGAGGGTCAACACGTGAAAACACAAGGGACCTTCCACCCGACATGCCCAGCCCGTACCTGGAGCAAGAAATCCATGGGTGGCCTTTGTTGGAACCGACAAGGGCCAATTCCTCCTAAAGCTCGGATCTAAAACTGCAGCTCACGCCTACTCTCTCTGGACCACGCTCTCAACAGAACCCTTAGAGGAAAAGACCGGGGGTTTTCAGCTTGGAGGTCCCACCTCTTACCCAGGAGAAACAGGAATTCTCCCCCTCCCTAGCCAATGCTGAGCTAGGTGTCTAAGTAGGAGAGAGAGAGAAGGGTTCCACCTCTTTCTCAGACACCTTACCGGTCTATTTATAGGCCTCAGAATCTGAACTGCAAATAACCAAAACAAGCACCTGTGAAATTACTAAGATACCCTGGGTTAGGTCTGCCAACAGCCGAACTCCGCTGTTTGGAAAGGCTAAAGGCAGACCACCCAGGGTAAAAGGGTAAAAAACCTCGGAGGCTAAAAAGGATGAACCGTTTGTCAATTGAACCGGTTCCCACCCAGTTGCTGAACCGGCCTTTACTCTTTCTGCCGGACCAGTGCTCGGCGAGAGGGCCATCTTGCGGCTGAAAGCGCCATCTCGCAGGCGAGACCCCTTGTCGCCAAAGAGCTTCCCTACGACCTCCCGCCTGCCAGGGGAATGGACCTTTCTATGGTCCCTCTCGCCCCGCGCGAGCGGACCCAACCTAGGCCCCTCTCGCCTAGCGCGAGTGGATCCATCTTTGGGCCCCTTCTCGCCTAGCGCGAGTGGATCCATCTTTGGGCCCCTCTCGCCTAGCGCAAGTGGGTCCATCTTTGGGCCCCTTCTCGCCTAGCGTGAATGGTCTTTGCTTCCTCCTGAGGACTCCTCTAATCCCGTATCCGCCGAGCCCTTTCTCGTGAGCCCGAGGTTGTACACAATCCCCGCTCTTTTCGAGTTTGTCTAAGCTCGAAAAGAAAAGTCCAACCGAGGCTCATGTCATCTTAGCGACTTTATGGCGGAATCTTTTTTTTTCTCTTTTTAGGTGGGATTCTCTTCCCTCCTGAGCCTATAAATACTGGGATCCTTCTTGAGTGCAAGAGACCTCTTCTCTTGATTTTACCCCCCTTTAATTCCGCTGCTATGTCTCTTAGCAAGAGCTTCCGCGATCGTATCGCGTTGGTGCGCCAGCAGAATAAGGCAAGCGCGGCGGCCTTAAACCTCATTCCCGTTCGCACTTCTTCCTCCCCGCTGCCCTCTTCCTCTCGCCCGAAGAAGGCGAGGACAACTGATCTTGTTCCCCCGTCGGGAGAACCCTTTCCAGACCCTCCGGAGAGACGCATCCCTCCTACTTCACCGCCTTCTAAGGGAAAAGAGGTAAGATCATTGTGTACCTCCCTCGTTTGTTATCTATCCTTCATTGCTTCTTCTGCTGTCGGTTTTCAGAAAAGTCATGCGCCTCCCCATCAGTCTGGTAGCACACAAGCTCACCTCGCCGACCATCGTCCAAATTCCGTCTCGCCTCCTCCTTCCACTCCTTCGACTCTTGGTGGGAAAAAAGGCGAGCCTTTCCATGTTGCTGGGACCTCTCGCCACTCTGGTTAGGACTTTGCTGCCTTGGGCTTTCGGCTTCTATCGTCGCACACCTTTGATTATGGCCCTTCTTATTCTGCTTTTTACTTTGCAGATGTGCGAGTGGACTCATCTGCTGAAGACTCGCCTGCTGAGGAGCGCTTGAGGCGAGTAGCCTCCTCACCTCCTCCTCCTTTGGACGAGATCGAAGATTACCTTGGCGATCCTATGGACCCCTTAACAATGAAGCGAAAGGTGGCGGAAATGCTCCGGAAGCATGCCTTGATAATCCAAGATCTGGAAAAGGACAAGCATTTTGCAGATCGGCGGATCGACTGGCTGGAGGTGGAAGTTGCTCGCTTGACCTCCGAAATTGATGCCGATATCGAGATAGACGAGACGGATCCCCAGGCGATTCTGAGCGAGGTCGACCAACAGCTCTGTCTCGCGCGCCGTGGCGTAGACGCGGCTCGCGCTTTTCACCTTCCCCACCGTCCTCCCTACACAAGGGGCCGTGGTGGGGGGCGCTGGCGATGGCATAAGGACTGAGTCTCTCGCGCCGTCTCGCGCCCTTAGTTTCTTTGTATTGCTGTGTTTTGTAATAATGTTTCCTCTCGCGGCTAACGCCCGAACCTTCTAGGTCCAATGAATGGGCTGCTCGCTGTACGCGAGATGAACAATTTAATAACCTCTTTTAATAGTTTCCTTGATAATAGACCGTTTTATTTTATCATATTTCGATGGTACTGTCTCGCCCCCGGCTTGAGGATTCACGTAAGATCACGCCAATCGAGGCTAGGAGAGAGAAAAGGACGGCCGCCTCTTCCCCTTCCTCTGCACTATATTTTTTTGCCTCCTTATTTTTCCTACTTACCTAACAGGCTATAAATACCCCCTACCTCCAGGGCCCGGATCATGCTTTCGTGACCTCGGCGCCCCCCACTTTACCCCTCTTTTCTCTTCCTATTGCGAGCAAGTTCCGCCGGCGCTTCATCTCGCCCACTCTTCTCGCATTCTCCTTTCGCCTTCTCGGCCTACCATGGGAAAAAGGAAGATTGAGGAAGGCGAAGGGCGAAGCCGATGCGGGAAGCGATTCGGTGACCACGATTTTCCTCCCGGGCGGATTTCCGAGGAGGAATACAACGCCTTTACTCGGGATTTTTTGCCGGCGGACTTCGAGTCCCGCCCCCCAAAGGTGGGCGAATCGATTAATACTTTTTATCCTGATGAAATCGCCTTCCCCGTCTCGCATTTCGAGGCGGGGCTGAGGTTGCCCCTCTGGCCAGAGGTGAAACAGGTCTTAAAATACTTCGGCACTGTCCCCGCGCAACTGAATCCAAACGCCATCTCGGTCCTTGTGGCCTTCGCCTGCTATATGCGTCGGGAGCGAATCGAGTTCAGCCTGAACTCCTTCCGTAAGCTTTTCATCTACCATGCCAACGCCGACGGCGTGTCCTATTTTACGGGGCAAGGGCTCAAAGTGTGCGAGACGCCCAACAAGAACCACCACTGGCTCACTCGCTTCGTCTTCATTCGAGGCCACATGGGGGGCATCCCGCGAGCGCCTGTGTCACCAGCCGAAGTTTTCTATACCTCCCCACAGGTCAGCGGCACGGACAAGCTCCTCTGCGACTTCTTCGCTGGCAAGAACTTCGAAGTTCAATTCTTGAGGCGTGGTCTCGACTCCCTCCTCCCCGTGCTTCCGGGCGAAGGTGAACCCTCCCTCTCTTTTTCCCTTATTTCTGTCTCTTATTTCGAACCGCATTTATAAACGTCTCGCCTCGCCCTTATAGGAGAAAGAACTGTTCCTGTCCGCCCTCCTTACAAAAGTAGCATCAAGCCCTCCAAGGAGGTTGCCCTAGCTACAATGGCAACCGAAGCGGCGAAGGATACTCTGCCCCCCCCCCCCTGAAGAAAAGAACTGCCGAAGACTCCGCTCCGTCTCGCCCAAGCCCCTCAAAGAAGACGAAGACCAAGAAAGGAGTGCCTCCTTCCTCGGGAAAAGCGAAACGAGTTCGTGCTACGGTGCTGGAGGTGTCGGGCTCTTTGTCTCCTATTTCCCTGGGATCCCAATCTCCTAAGTCACCTTCTCAGCTTCCCCATCGGCGGGCCGTCTCGCCAATTGGCGAGACGGGTCAACCTACCCCTCCCGCTGACAAACTCCCCTCGTCCTCCAAATCCCCGACTCGCGAGGCGAGTTCCTCCAGCCGCCCGGCTCCTTCCACCCACCCTAATTTCAACATGGGTCCTTCGGTCCCAGATGCAGCTGATGACCCTACCCTGATATGGGACCAGGAGGTGAATCGGGTCTCCATCTCCACTCTCCTCCCCCCTTGGGTAGAGCGAGACCGTCCTACGGCCCACGCGTTCTCTTTGAGCTTCGGACTCTATGGCGGCTCAGAGCGAGGACCCGCCGCTGAACTGCCCTCGCGGGACCTGATCATGAGGTCCGCACAATCTCATCTGCGCTCGCTAGAGCTCTCGCATCAGCTCTCGCGTCGCCTAATTTTCAACAATCAGAAATGGAGAGAATCGGAGGCCAACTTAGCGGCGGAGCGTGAGAAGTCTACAGATCTTGAAAAGAGGCTGGCCACGGCTGAAAACCTCCTCGCCAAGGCTCGCGGTGGTGTGGTAAGCACTCAACCCTTAACTCCCTCCTTTTCCTTGCTTTTCCTTAACTTCTTTCTAACGAATAATCCCCTCGCAGGATGCCGAGACTGCCGATAGGATGCACTCGCGCATAGCCCACCTAGAGGAAGAAATTAAGGGCATGGAATCCAAGATCATTCGGCTTCAGGAGGCTGCCCTCTCGCCATCCCGCGGGGTGATCCCTCAACCTCCTCCACCTCACTATTCTCATGCCGAGGTGGAGGAGCTCTGCAAAGACGCCAACATCCGGACCGCCGAGCTGGTTATAAAGATGATGAAGGAAATGGAAGTCGTCAAAGAAGGCTGTGAGGATGTTACCGCCCGCCACCTGGTACCAGAAATTTATGGCGAGGAGGAAAGCGGTTCGTCCTCCAGTGCGGAAGAATAGGGTTACATATAGTCCGCCCCCCTTTTTTTTTTGCACACTTTGTACTAAGGCATTTTTGTACTAAGGCCTTTTCTACATATATATATATACGCATTTTTGTGCTTGATATCTTGCCTCCCCTTTTTTTTTTCTGCCTTTGCCTTTTCCCCGTGGTTGGAGTTTTCTCCTTTATTTGCGAGACGGGCCACGATTCATCTCGCCTGTCGCTAGAAGGACTAGCTTGACCTGTGATGCGAGTGGGTGAGCCCTTGATGCTCTCGCACCGAGGATGTGTCATTTCCTCTCGCCTTGATTCTGATCCCTCCTGGCGCGAGTGGGCTTCTTAAATTGCTTTTATGACTAGTTATACCTGCGAGACGAGGGTGCTTTTCTTCTCGCCCTTTGGCCGAAGAGCTGGCCCCTTGCTCTGGGCGTGGGTAGTCAGGTCCTCGTTACACTCGCCCGGGGATGGTGTCCCTTCCACTCGCCTTACTTTTGGACCCCCCCCCGGGCGCGAGACGACCTTGAGAGACCAACGCCTCCCCTCTCTTTTAAGAATAAGGATCCTGCCTTTGTTTGCCTAAACCATGAGTTCTCCTTGTAGGAAGTTCCCACCCATGAGGGTATGCTTCAAAACCAACCCCAACCACCGAGTGAGCCTACAGACCTGCCAGCTCGCTGGTAGCCTGGACAGCGGGTCTTCTCGGGGTCTCCTCTCCAAAACCAACTCCAACCGCCGAGTGAGCCTACAGACCTGCCAGCTCGATGGTAGCCTGGACAGCGGGTCTTCTCGGGGTCTCCTCTCCAAAACCAACCCCAACCGCCGAGTGAGCCTACAGACCTGCCAGCTCGATGGTAGCCTGGACAGCGGGTCTTCTCGGGGTCTCCTCTCCAAAACCAACTCCAACCGCCGAGTGAGCCTACAGACCTGCCAGCTCGATGGTAGCCTGGACAGCGGGTCTTCTCGGGGTCTCCTCTCCCTCCAACCGCCGAGTGAGCCTACAGACCTGCCAGCTCGATGGTAGCCTGGACAGCGGGTCTTCTCGGGGTCTCCTCTCCAAAACCAACTCCAACCGCCGAGTGAGCCTACAGACCTGCCAGCTCGATGGTAGCCTGGACAGCGGGTCTTCTCGGGGTCTCCTCTCCAAAACCAACTCCAACCGCCGAGTGAGCCTACAGACCTGCCAGCTCGATGGTAGCCTGGACAGCGGGTCTTCTCGGGGTCTCCTCTCCAAAACCAACTCCAACCGCCGAGTGAGCCTACAGACCTGCCAGCTCGATGGTAGCCTGGACAGCGGGTCTTCTCGGGGTCTCCTCTCCAAAACCAACTCCAACCGCCGAGTGAGCCTACAGACCTGCCAGCTCGATGGTAGCCTGGACAGCGGGTCTTCTCGGGGTCTCCTCTCCAAAACCAACTCCAACCGCCGAGTGAGCCTACAGACCTGCCAGCTCGATGGTAGCCTGGACAGCGGGTCTTCTCGGGGTCTCCTCTCCAAAACCAACTCCAACCGCCGAGTGAGCCTACAGACCTGCCAGCTCGATGGTAGCCTGGACAGCGGGTCTTCTCGGGGTCTCCTCTCCAAAACCAACTCCAACCGCCGAGTGAGCCTACAGACCTGCCAGCTCGATGGTAGCCTGGACAGCGGGTCTTCTCGGGGTCTCCTCTCCAAAACCAACTCCAACCGCCGAGTGAGCCTACAGACCTGCCAGCTCGATGGTAGCCTGGACAGCGGGTCTTCTCGGGGTCCCTCTCCAAAACCAACTCCAACCGCCGAGTGAGCCTACAGACCTGCCAGCTCGATGGTAGCCTGGACAGCGGGTCTTCTCGGGGTCTCCTCTCCAAAACCAACTCCAACCGCCGAGTGAGCCTACAGACCTGCCAGCTCGATGGTAGCCTGGACAGCGGGTCTTCTCGGGGTCTCCTCTCCAAAACCAACTCCAACCGCCGAGTGAGCCTACAGACCTGCCAGCTCGATGGTAGCCTGGACAGCGGGTCTTCTCGGGGTCTCCTCTCCAAAACCAACTCCAACCGCCGAGTGAGCCTACAGACCTGCCAGCTCGATGGTAGCCTGGACAGCGGGTCTTCTCGGGGTCTCCTCTCCAAAACCAACTCCAACTGCCGAGTGAGCCTACAGACCTGCCAGCTCGATGGTAGCCTGGACAGCGGGTCTTCTCGGGGTCTCCTCTCCAAAACCAACTCCAACCGCCGAGTGAGCCTACAGACCTGCCAGCTCGATGGTAGCCTGGACAGCGGGTCTTCTCGGGGTCTCCTCTCCAAAACCAATTCCAACCGCCGAGTGAGCCTACAGACCTGTCAGCTCGATGGTAGCCTGGACAGCGGGTCTTCTCGGGGTCCCCTCTCCAAAACCAACTCCAACCGCCGAGTGAGCCTACAGACCTGCCAGCTCGATGGTAGCCTGGACAGCGGGTCTTCTCGGGGTCTCCTCTCCAAAACCAACTCCAACCGCCGAGTGAGCCTACAGACCTGCCAGCTCGATGGTAGCCTGGACAGCGGGTCTTCTCGGGGTCCCCTCTCCAAAACAGAATCCTCTTGCTTTGAGATAACGGCTATTTGCGATTGCGTGGCGGTACCAGAAGGCCAGGCTAAGTTTGTTAGTATTGAAAAAATGAAAGACCACCATCCCGTACAGAATAGAAAATGACCACAAAAGAAAGGCATTAAGGATAAAATCGCTTTAGATCGTCGCCGCTTCGGGCGCGATCGAGGGGTGCCCCGTCCACATCTTGGAGGTGGTACCCCCCTGATTTCAGGACTTCTTTTACAATAAATGGACCTTCCCAGTTGGGGTTGAGCTTCCCGACGGAAGCCCCTCTTCCTGCCGCATCCACTTTCTTAAGGACCAAGTCCCCTCTCTCAAACTGCTTGATTCTGACGTGCCTATCAAAATATCTTGACATCCTGCGCTTGACCTCCTCCTGTCGGATAGATGCCATATTTCTAGACTCCTCCACCAAGTCGAGGGAGAGCCTTTGTTCTTCCTCGTTGTCTGCCAGCCATTCCTCGTCTCCCTTTTTTGCGGCTACCACCCTGGGAGATTCAACCTCAAACTCGATAGGTATGACGGCCTCGGAACCGTGAGAAAGTTTGAACGGCGTCTCTCCCGTGGCCGAGCTTGGCGTGGTCCTCAAAGCCCAGAGGACGGAGGGGAGCTGCTCCACCCAATTTCCCCTCAAGTTTTCTACCTTTTTCTTTAAGAGATTCACGATGACTTTATTCGCAGCCTCCACCTGCCCATTGCTTCGAGGATGGTGCACCGAAGCAAACCGAAGGTCTATGCCCAGCTGTACACAAAAATCCACGAACTCTCTGCTGGCAAATTGTGGTCCGTTATCCGTGACAATAGCCAAAGGGAGCCCATGCCTACAGATGATTTCCCCCATACAAAGCTTCTGACCACCTGGGACGTTACCTTTGCCAACGCCTTCACCTCCAGCCACTTTGAGAAATAATCTACCATGACTAACAGAAATCTCCTTTGGCCACTGGCTTGAGGGAACGGACCCACCAGATCTAGCCCCCATATGGCGAAGGGCCACGGAGCTGTAATTGTGCGTAACCTCTGGGCCGGGAGAAGCTGGAGAGGAGCGAACTCCTGGCACTTCCTGCACCTTCTCGCGAATTCCTCGGCATCCTTCCTAAGGGTGGGCCAGAAATAGCCTTGCCTCAACACCCTTCCCTCCAAGGTCCGACTCCCGAGTGGCTGCCACATTCCCCGGAGTGAATCTCCTCTAGCACCCTCTCGACCTCCTCCTCAGATATGCACCGAGCCAACAGGCCTGACAACGTCTTGCGATATAAGACCCCCTCCTTAAGCAGGTAGTACGCTGACTTGTACCGGATGTGCTTCTTCTCAAGCTCCCCTTCAGGTAAACGTCCCGTCATCAAGTAGGTGGTAATCGGATCCATCCAGGACCTCGGATGATCCACTTCCATCAGTTCTCCTTCTTCGATGGAGGGTCTGAAGAGCTCCATCGTGGTTCCTCCGGCCCGAGGACCGTGTTTGGCGAGCAGGTCTGCCTGAGTATTTTCCTCCCTTGGGACATGTTGAATCGAGAAACTGCGGAACTGCCCAATGATCCCCTTTACCCTTGTTAAGTATAACTGGAGGGTGGCTTCTCTTACTTCGAATTCTCCCCTGATATGCCCTGCCACTAGCATAGAGTCAGTGAATACCTTGATGTCTTGTATGCCGAGCTCACGGGCCAACCTCAGCCCTGCTATAATGGCCTCGTACTCTGCTTGATTGTTGGTGAGGGTGAAATGAACCCTCAGGGCCTGTTCGATCCGCGTTCCCTCAGGGCTTGTCAAAACCATCCCTCCCCCAAAAGAATTCCTCCCCGAGGCCCCGTCTACGAGCATCTCCCAAGCCACTACGGGAGACGTTTCGGCCTCCTTGACCTCCACCACATAATCTACCAAGAAATCCGCCACGACCTGAGCCTTGACTGCCATCCGAGGCACGAAAGAGAGATCAAACTCGCTGAGCTCTATCGACCATTTAGCTAACCTCCCCGAATGCTCCACCCCTTCCAGAATACGGCGGAGAGGGTGGTCCGTCACTATTTGGATTGTATGGGCCTGAAAATAGGGTCTGAGTTTCCGGGCGGAGATGACGAGAGCAAAAGCTAGTTTTTCCAGGATAGGGTACTTTAGCTCCGCCTTTTTGAGGACCCTACTTACGTAATAGATTGGGAATTGCTTCTTTCCTTCTTCTCTTATGAGAACCGAACTCACCGCCTCTGCTCCCACTCCCAGGTACAAGAATAGAACCTCTCCCTCTCTTGGGCCTTGGAGTAGCGGCGCCTTGGTAAGCTGCTGCTTAAGGGCTAGGAAAGCCTTCTCGCACTCGGAGGTCCACTCAAATTTCTTCCCCCCCCTCAATGTCCGAAAGAAAGGTGAACACCTTTCTCCTGCTCTAGAGAGAAACCTGCTAAGCCCCGCCAACTTACCGTGAGACGTTGGACCTCCTTGGTATTTGTCGGGGACTCCAGTTCCAGGATCGCTTTCACCTTGTCTGGGTTAGGCTCTACTCCCGATGGGGTGAGGAGATGTCCTAGGAACTTTCCTCTGCTAGCCCCAAATACGCACTTCAACGGGTTGAGCCTCATTTTGTACTTTCTTATGGTCCCAAACGTTTCCTCTAGATCCGCGATGTGGGACTTGAGGTCCTGGCTTTTGATCATCAAATCATCCACGTAGACCTCGAGGTTCCGTCCCTTTTGCTTTCGGAAAATCCGATCCATCATCCGTTGGTAGGTGGCCCCCGCATTCTTCAGCCCAAAAGGCATCATGTTGTAGCTGAAACACCCATCCTCGGTGATGAAGGTGACATCCTTGATGTCCGGAGGGTGCATGCGTATTTGATGATATCCTGAAAAAGCATCTAAAAAACTCATTAGTGAAAAACCGACGGCTGAATCAACCAGCGCGTCGATTCGAGGCAGAGGATAACAATCCTTGGGGCATGCTTTATTCAAAAGAGAGAAGTCGATACACATTCTCCATTTCCCTTCCCCCTTCTTTACCATTACAACATTGCTCACCCACCCCGGATACTTGTTCGCCAATATGAATCCTGCTTGGAGCAGCTTCTCCACCTCCTCCCTGATCGGTTTGGCCATCCTGGAAGCGATAGCCCTCTTCTTTTGCTGGATGGGACGAATCTGGGGATCAAGGTTGAGACGATGACATGCCACGTCTGCGTCGATCCCTGGCATGTCGGCTGCGCTCCAAGCAAAAATATCAATGTTCTCCTGCACGCATCTCCTGATCTTCTCCTGGTCCTCAGGGCCGAGCTCACCACTAACTTTAATCTTTTCTTCCCTTCCTTCCTTTGTTAAGATGTTCATCTCCCGCACTTCGACTGCAGCCCTCAGCCTTGAGGGCTCTTCTTCCTCCTCCTGATCTATCGGAGTCCCCTCTTCCCTCTCTAGCCTCTCCTCCTGCCTCCCGAGCTCTTGCCCTCCGCCCGCTCCTTCCTTGACTGCCATAGTTACTTCCCTCCTGAATCTCTCTCCCACTGCCTCAGATCCTCTCCCCAGCGGCGACTCTTCCATCTCTCCTATCTTCCTTTTCTTCCTTCATACTTCTTCCTCTCCTCCTCCGGGCTCCTGCTTTCCTGCCATTACTGGCTCCACCGCAATGCCACCACCCAACTCCTCAACTCTATTCTCCTCTTGCTCCTCTCCTCCGACCCTTAGCTCTCCTGCCATTACTGGCTCCACCGCAATGCCACCACCCAACTCCTCAACTCTATTCTCCTCTTGCTCCTCTCCTCCGACCCTTAGCTCTCCTGCCATTACTGGCTCCACCGTAATGCCACCACCCAACTCCTCAACTCCATTCTCCTCTTGCTCCTCTCCTCCGACCCTTAGCTCTCCTGCCATTACTGGCTCCACCGCAATGCCACCACCCAACTCCTCAACTCCATTCTCCTCTTGCTCCTGTTGCTCCATCCTCTTCTCTAATTCTTCCGCGTCACCCTTCCATGAAATAGTGTTTACTGCAGTCACGTAGCACTCCCGGGCCGCCTTCGGATCTCCTCTTACCCTGATCTGGGTCCCTCCTGAATTGAGTTTCAAACACTGATGAAAAGATGATGGTACACATCTGAAGGCACTAATCAAGGGGCGCCCAAAGATGGCGTTGTAGCTGCTGGGAGCGTCTACTATCACAAAACGGCAGTTCCTGGACAGCCCTCCCAGAGTTACCTGAAGACCGGCTCCCCCTTCTACTTCTTTCCTTTCTCCCGAGAATCCAAACAGCGGTCCATCGGCTGCTAACACCCTCCTGGCTTCCACCCTCATCTCATTGAACGCCTTTTTGAAGATAACATTAACCGAGCTTCCATTGTCCACTAAGATCCTTGATACCGTGAAATTTTCTATAGCTGTTCGAATCACCAATGCATCGCAGAACGGATCTTCGTGATCTGGCAAATCCTTCCTAGAGAAGGTGATCTTCTCATCCGGGGGGGGGGGGGGGCTTGCGATGTCGAGGCGACACCTCGACGGTACATTGTATGAAGACTGGCCTTTCGGGCGGCGTCCATCCCTACTCCACCATGAATCACCCCGATCCCCCCTCGGTCCCCCACATCCGACCGATCTACACATCTATCTTCCTCCCCCGCTCCGGTCATCTCTACTATTCGCGCTGGTTGCTGCTGTTCTCCCGCTCCTCTTCTCTCCTTCAGCTCTAGAAACTCTGGGCAAGTAGCTGTTGCGTGACCTTCCTCCTCATGGAAGTCACAGAATGGCGTAGCTACCTCCCCCTCCTGCCTTCCCTCCTGGTGATTCCTCCTTCTCCCTGCTCCTATTCCTCCCCTTCCTCGCTCTCTTCCCCTTCCTCTTCCCCGGCCTATAGCCATAGCTTGCTGAGGCGGGGGTGGGAGTGGCCTCGGGCCGTGTCCCCACCCCAGCTGCTGAAACCTCCCTGGTCCTCCCTGGTAGTAATTCCTTCCCCCCAGGGGAAGACCTCTTCCTTGCCCTTGAACAGGGCCTCCTGGCTGCCTCCAAGCCAACTCCTGCTGTGCCGGTCCCCTTGGCTCCTCCCTCCTTCTTCCTTCCTGCTGTTTCGCTCCTCCCGGCTCTCTCGACTCCACTTCCGTCAACCGTGCTAGCTTCTTGGCAAATGCCGGATTTGCCGCCTCCATCGCTATCTCTTTGGCTGCTTTTTCCATCAACCCTTCAAATGACAAGGGTGCCTTCCTGGTCAAACTCATCTTGAAGAAGCCTTCCCTGAGCCCCACCGTAAAGGCCATTTGAAGAGCGAATCCTGGCACTTCCTGAATGTCCAGAATTTCCTCTTGGAAACGATCCACGTACTGGGCTAATGACTCATCGGCCTTCTGCTTAATCAGGAAGATGGACTCCGGGTTTTTCTTCCTCTTCTTTGAGGTCGAGAAGCGCAGCTGGAAGCTCCTACTCAAGTCCTCGAAGCCATATATTGATCCTGCCGGGAGTTGGTGAAACCAATCCCTAGCTTTGTCCTTCAGGGTGATTGCAAAGAGGCGGCACTTGAATGCGTCGGTCATTGGCCTGATGGAGACCGCATCTTCAAACCATTGCAAGTGTTGAAGGGGGTCATCCTTTCCCACATAATAGATCATCTCGGGCTCACGAAACCCCTCCGGGACGGGAGCCGAAAGAACCAGCTCGCAAAAGGGCGATCCTCTCGCTAGGGGTCTCGCCGTCTCCACTCGCGCGACGAGGTCCACTGGCGAGACGGCGCTCGCCGGGCTGGGGAACAACTCCCTTCCTGCCAGATCTCGCCCGTTTCCTTCCACCACCTTCTCCTTTCCGGCCGCCCTCCTGGCGCATCCTCACCCACCCTTGCCGAGACGGCTCCTTCCGGAGGCGAGAGGCCCGGCCCCTGAGGTAGAGGGGTCACGCACTCGCCTCGCTGCGAGATCTGCTGCAACATCCCCATGATGCCCCCGATGGACGCCATGAATTCTTCCCTCCCAACATATCCTCCTGGGTTCTGGGACCCGCCCTCATTTCCTCCGCCCTCATCTCCTCCTCCTAGATCTCCTGCCATGAGATGATCCAAAGTTCTTCGACGCAGGCTGCGATCCACGCTCACCGCACCAAAAATGTTGGAACCGACAAGGGCCAATTCCTCCTAAAGCTCGGATCTAAAACTGCAGCTCACGCCTACTCTCTCTGGACCACGCTCTCAACAGAACCCTTAGAGGAAAAGACCGGGGGTTTTCAGCTTGGAGGTCCCACCTCTTACCCAGGAGAAACAGGAATTCTCCCCTCCCTAGCCAATGCTGAGCTAGGTGTCTAAGTAGGAGAGAGAGAGAAGGGTTCCACCTCTTTCTCAGACACCTTACCGGTCTATTTATAGGCCTCAGAATCTGAACTGCAAATAACCAAAACAAGCACCTGTGAAATTACTAAGATACCCTGGGTTAGGTCTGCCAACAGCCGAACTCCGCTGTTTGGAAAGGCTAAAGGCAGACCACCCAGGGTAAAAGGGTAAAAAACCTCGGAGGCTAAAAAGGATGAACCGTTTGTCAATTGAACCGGTTCCCACCCAGTTGCTGAACCGGCCTTTACTCTTTCTGCCGGACCAGTGCTCGGCGAGAGGGCCATCTTGCGGCTGAAAGCGCCATCTCGCAGGCGAGACCCCTTGTCGCCAAAGAGCTTCCCTACGACCTCCCGCCTGCCAGGGGAATGGACCTTTCTATGGTCCCTCTCGCCCCGCGCGAGCGGACCCAACCTAGGCCCCTCTCGCCTAGCGCGAGTGGATCCATCTTTGGGCCCCTTCTCGCCTAGCGCGAGTGGATCCATCTTTGGGCCCCTCTCGCCTAGCGCAAGTGGGTCCATCTTTGGGCCCCTTCTCGCCTAGCGTGAATGGTCTTTGCTTCCTCCTGAGGACTCCTCTAATCCCGTATCCGCCGAGCCCTTTCTCGTGAGCCCGAGGTTGTACAGCCTTGGCTATATCACACAACTCCACCCCCATAAAGAGCTACAACCACCACTACTATCCACGACCCACGATTCGGCCTTTAGGAAAATAAAGAAAACGGCCGACAAGGAAAACCCAGAAAATACAACTGAAAAATCCACTCGGAAACGAAATACAAGGTAAGGGAAGAGTGTTGAAATAAACCAACACGACTAGGCGTTGAGTGAAACCCACTCAGTGCCTACCTAAACTTTGGCCTTGAGTGAGCTAGCCTCACTCGCCGCCAAAATTAAGTTACTACCCACAAACCCACTAAAGAAAACGGAGCTCGACGACAGTCGAACGACCAAGGCAGAAGATCCAGAACTCAAGTATTGCCTGCCACTTGAGTATCTAAACTCCCACACTCGAAACCATCTAAATTCGCCTATCCAAAGAAATTATACAAAGCGCACGATCAGTGACGCACGATCAGTGGTCGTGCGCACTCATCGCTGATGATCGTGTGAAACGAACCTGGAAACCAGACAGAAAACCTAGCAACTGCGCACGATCAGTGTCGCACGATCAGTGGTCGTGCGCACTGTCGCCAGCGCTCGTGCGATTTCCCGAGACAAAACTTTGGAAACTGAAATATATACGCGCACGAACAGAGCACACGACCAGTGGTCGTGCGCCCTAAAGGTAATGACCGTGCGCGGCAAACCTGTACCGTTTGGAATTTTCCGAACGACACCGGAACGCGCACACGACTCACGCCACTGCAGAAGCAGTAGACAACTATCGCGTCTCACGCTACTACCATATAAACTATGCCTAACCATTCGAATAATACCATAACGAAGGAAATTGACAACCACACCCCCCTCCTAACTCTCCCTCTCGACTACGCCCGAACCAGAGCATCAATCAAAATTAAGAAAACAACGGCTTCACGCCGACAATTTGGATTCCAAACATCACAGCATAGGGGGGGTTTCAGTAGGAAGAACTAAGCCCTATAGTTAGCAAGAAACGAGAACAACAAGGCCTCTAACCTGGGCTAACCGGGATTTCAATTTCAGTAAATAAAATCAAAGAAAACACTTGGCAAGGGCAAGAATACCACTTGCCTCAAATCTCAGCGAAGCTTTGGACTGCTTTCCTCCTCTTCGCACGGATCAAGACGGCCGCAACACCTAGAACAAAGACTCGGCCATTAATGGCGGAAAACTTCCAAAACTGAAAATTCCAATCCTTCCAAAACTCCACGAAAATCGAATTTCTTACCGCAGGAATAAAGGTCTCGACGAGAGCAATCCGAATCCACTCTCGGAATCGAATTCCGTCCACAAACGCTCCGGGAATCGGCGTCCGAAGGGAAGGCTCGGCGGTTACTCGTTTCTCTCGTACAAGGGCCGGCGGTTTCTTACGGGAAGAAGATGACCGATCCTTTCATTCTAAATATATATATATATATAATTATATAATTATATTATTAATTACAAAATTACATAAAGCACCAATCAACGCGAAAACCGATTCACCTCGGAATTCGACGAAATTCGCACCGTAGCTAAATACCCACGCTACGAACACAACGGCGAAGTCGAAATTAACTTTCGACGAACAAAACTCGAGTTATGCCCAAACAAAGCCAAACACAAACATCCCCCCGAGAGGCCACACCGGGTCACCAAAACGACTCGGTTTGCTAGGGAGATCATGCCAACAGGCTACCAAACAGGGCACTCAGTTCTAAGGAGCTAAACCATACTCCACACATGGCACAGCCACGGAAACGCGTCATCGTAACGCCAAACGAGAATAAAAATAATCGCTGAAAATACGGGCGTTACAGTCACTCCCCCCTAAAAGAAAGTTTCGTCCCGAAACTTTACGCACAACCCTCCTACAAAAGAAGGAAAAAGTAACAAACAGAAGTTACAAAGGGAAACATACCGATCAAATCAGAGAAACAGGTGAGGGTACGCCCTCCTCATGGCCGACTCTAGCTCCCAAGTCGCGCTCTCCAAATCCTGATTTTTCCATAGAATTTTCACCATCGGTATGGACTTCTTTCGCAGCACACGCTCCTGAGAATCCAAAATACGAACTGGCACCTCAACGAAAGAGAGGTTGGGCTCTAACTGGGGCACAACATCCAAGAGTTGCCCACTGCTGCGCACACACTTCCGCAATTGGCTAACATGAAAAACATTATGAACACCAGGGAAGTTCGCTGGCAAATCCAATCTATATGCAGACACACCAATCCGCTCCAAGACCTCAAACGGGCCCACATACCTTGGGTCCAATTTCCGATTTTTACCAAATCTCTTCACACCAACCATTGGAGAAACCTTGAGGTATACATGATCCCTACTGAAAATTCCAAAGCAGACCTACGCCGATTGGCTTTCTTTTCATACCTCTCCTGGCTAAACGAAGCTTCTCCCCGAATAAGCTTCACGGCGACTTCCATCTCTTCTAGAGCATCAGGACCCAACAAAGGCTTCTCACCAGCCTCAGCCCAAAACAACGGAGTCCTACAGCGCCTCCCATACAAGGCTTCGAACGGAGCCATCTGCAAGCTTTCCTGATAACTGTTATTGTAAGCAAATTCCATGAGTCGCAGACGCTCATCCCACGCTCCACCGTGGTCTAAAATATAGCACCGGATCATATCCTCAACAATCTGATTGACCCGCTCCGTCTGCCCATTGGTCTGAGGGTTGGTACGCAGTAGAATACCTCAGATCCGTACCCAAACCTCCTGCAGACTCTGCCAAAAACGAGAAGTAAACCGGGAGTCTCGATCAGAAATGATGCTAACTGGCACACCGTGGAGTCGGATGACTTCATTCAAGTACAACTCCGCTATCTTCTTCATCGGGTAATCAATCTTATAAGGCACGAAGTGAGCACACTTCGTCAATCTATCCACTATAACCCAAACAGAATCAAATCCTCTCGGGGATTTTGGCAAACCCGTAATGAAGTCCATAGATATACTCTCCCACTTCCAAGTCGGGATATCTAGCGAGTCAACTTACCACCAGGCCTTCCATGATCGGCCTTCACACGCTTGCAAGTGTGACACTCAGCAACATATCGGGCTATATCTCCTTTCATACCATACCACCAAGCAATTTGCTTTAAGTCACGGTACATCTTCGTAGATCCTGGATGGTAGGCAACGCTGGAACCATGAGCCTCACTGCAAATCATTCTCTTAATGTCCCCAACAGCGGGAACGCAAAACCTGCCGCGGTACTTCAAAGTACCCGCATCATCAATAGAAAAATCTGGCAAACTCTCCCTTCTCTGTCCTGGTAAAAAGGTGCAACAGATCCGGATCGTCCTTCTGATGCAATTTAGTCAAAGAAATCCAGGACGGCTCTTCCACTGATAAGTTACTCCTGTAAACTACAGCATCCCACTGAAATATCCATAAGGAGGAACTCCTCAACTAATCGATCGGCGGAGAGGTTAAAGATCTTTCCCGTCTTTCGGCTCAGGGCGTCGGCCACCACATTGCCTTGCCCGGATGATACTGGATTTCCACATCATAATCCGCCACATACTCAAGCCACCGCCGCTGACGCAGATTCAACTCCTTCTGCGTGAACACGTACTTCAGGCTCTTATGGTCAGTAAAAATCTTGCACTGAGCCCCATAAAGTAAGTGCCTCCACAACTTCAATGCATAGATAACCGCTGCAAACTCAAGGTCATGCGTAGGATAATTCCGCTCATGAGTTTTCAACTGCCTTGACCCATAAGCAATTACTTTTCCATCCTGCATTAATACGCATCCCAGACCTATATGCGAAGCATCCACATACACATCATAATCCACGCCCTCAGTAGGAAGGGTCAGAACGGGAGCAGTACACAATCTCCTCTTTAACTCCTGAAAAGCTTCTTCGCACTTCTCGCTCCAAACAAAAGCCACATTCTTCTGAGTCAGCTTCGTCAATGGTGCGGCTAGAGAAGAGAAACCCTCCACGAATCTCCTGTAATAGCCAGCCAACCCTAAGAAACTTCTGATCTCCTTAGGAGTATTCGGTCTACTCCAATCCGTCACTGCTGCAATCTTTTCTGGGTCAACCGAGATCCCATCCTTGTTCACCACGTGGCCTAGAAAAGAAACCTGAGGCAACCAAAATTCGCACTTGCTCAACTTGGCGAATAACTTGTGGTTCCTCAACTCTGATAGGACCAAATGCAAATGCAGCTCGTGCTCCTCAGCACTGCGAGAATAAACCAACACGTCATCAATGAAGACCACAACGAACTTTTCTAGGAAATCCTTGAACACCCTGTTCATCATATCCATGAAGGCTGATGGTGCGTTGGTCAGACCAAACGACATCACCAAGAAACTCAAAGTGCCCATGCCTCGACCTAAACGCAGTCCGTGGAATATCTGCTCTCACGGATCCTGAGCTGATGATAGCCCGAACGAAGATCGATCTTGGAGAACATCGTGCTAACATCACGCAACTGGTCAAATAAATCATCGATCCTCGGCAGAGGGTACCTGTTCTTGATAGTAGACCTTGTTCAACTCTCTATAGTCGATGCAAAGCCGCATCGACCCATCTTTCTTCTTTACGAACAAAACAGGAGCACCCCAAGGCGACGAACTCTGCCTGATAAAACCTTTAGCCAACAACTCATCTAACTGAATTCGCAACTCCTCTAGCTCACGAGGGGCCATCCGGTACGGCGCCTTAGCAATAGGACGCGTACCCGGCTCCAAATCAATAACAAACTCAAACACATCCCGCTCAGGAGGGATACCAGGAAGATCATCAGGAAAAACATCGGCGAAACCACGAACAATAGGAATCTCTCTCCAAGCGTGGCACGCTAACAACGGTTCCAACCGCCTGAGACTAAACAAACACAACAATCAGAAAGAAACAATCTCTGAACACATACCGCAGAGAGAACAGGAGAATCCTGACACGGATCAGCATACACGCTGCCCGGGCTGACCGTTCGTCCCTGATGAAGTCCAAGCGCTTTCCCTTGCACTGAATGACCGCATCATACCGAGAGAGCCAGTCCATGCCCAAAATGACATCGAAGTCCTCTAGATCAATCATCTTCAGATCCGCCTTCGCAAGAAAATCCCCCAACAAAACCGGGCAATCCAAATAACTACCCAAATCTGACAACACAGATTCACCAGAGGGAAACTTGACACGGAAGGAATCCCGAACACGATCTAGAGACAACCGATGACGCTCCACAAAGGCTCTAGCCACGAACGAGTGGGTAGCGCCGGAGTCAAACAGAACACGCGCCCAGCGGTTCTTCCGCCACCTTAAATTTCCCTATAGGAACGCACAAAGCTAAGAAACTAGCACAACAGTACCGCAAACAATCTAGCAACTAAACTACCAGGCTAGAAAGAAAGAACCAACTACTAACCTGAGATCACCTGGGTCGAAGTCTGAGCCTCCTCGGAAGAAATCACGTTCAGCTTCCCTTTTCCCTTGTCCACACGCTGAGGTGGAGGTAAAGCCTGCAATGGAACTGCAGGAAGAGCTGACTGGACCTGAGGACACCTCGACTTAACGTGACCCTCTGCCCACACTGGTAGCAGACTCTTTCCCTGGACCAACACTGGGCTGCATCATGCCCGGATCGCTTGCAAACTGAACAGGAGACATATCTCTCCCAGGAGCACCCTGAATAGCATGAACCTGCTCCTTCTTCTGAGCTGCCGCTTCTTGAAACACCTCTCAACAGGATGGCCTGACCGGCCACAAAAACTGCACACCACCCTGCTCCTCTTTCCCGGAACAGCATCGGGTACCAGGGGTTTCTTCTCCTCTACCAACTTCCTCTTATCCTTCCTCAACTGCTGGCCTCTGCTCTTCGCCGTCTCAATGGCCCTCAACCTTAAGAGCAGCCTCTACAACTCCAGCATAAGTCACTGACCCATAAGCACTGGCCAACTGCTGCACCTCACTCCTCAAACCACCGAGGAATCGCTTAACTCGATCAGCCTCCACGCTGACCAATCCAGGGCAAAACGGCTCAATTACTAAACTCTATCTCATACTCACCCACCGTGAGCTGCCTTTGCTTCAGATAGAGGAAATCATTCATGAGGCGGTCACGCTCGACCGAGGGTAAGAACTTCCTCAACAGCATCTCCTTGAACACTTCCCAGAGCATCCAGCCACTAAGCTCTCCTTCTCTCTCAGCCACCAACTCTTAGCCAATCCTTTAAGCTGATAGGCGGCTATCATCACCCTCTGATCATCTGAAATCCCAGAGTACGAGAACATCTCCTCCATGGAGATCAGCCAGTCGTCTATCACCATGAAATCTGCCTCCCATCATAAGTGGGAGGGCTCAGCCTCTGAAACTGCGAGATGAAGGCCATCTCTGCTGGCACCACCACTGGAGGCCTCAAGGGTGCAGGAGGAGGAGGAACAGCTAACCCCCCTGCAGGAACTTGCGCACCCTGAGCCTGCCCTGCCACAACTGCCACCAAAGACTGAATCTGGGCTTGCACTTCCTCCACTGCCTCCCATAGCTTCGCTACTCTGACGCAGACCCTCGATCACCGCATCGTTCTGAGCTCCAGAAGATTCACCCTCAGACAGGGGAGTCGATCGGTCGCAGGACGCCTAGCCATCCTAAAAAAATCATACAACGCAAATCAGATCCAAATCCCACGACTAGAACCGACTACCAGTACAGACAATACATATGTAGATATAGACTTAAAGCTGCTAAACTTGCTCTGAGAGTTTATCTTCTTCACAATAATTAGATGATATGCCCTATCCTAGGATGGTTAACCACCACCTCACTAACTCTTGTGCCTAGATCGGATGCATGAACTTATTGTTAGTTTGAAAACTTATGTGTGTACATATGTCATCCTGCAAATCTTTAGCTCGGCGCGTTGTGCTTATGCAATGATATGATATGCATGATTGTGCTATGCATTCTAAAAAGGCCCTAATGCATGATATGAGCGGCGTACACATGAAAATGTTATGCATCCCATACTACATAACATTTCCATGCAACGAAAAAGAAACGTGCTAGTCGCAGTCATGTGGTGAGGTTATGCATCCCATACTACATAACCCTCACATGTAGCCCCTATGGTGGATCCATATACGAACACATATTATGCATCCCATACTACATAATATGCCCCGTATACTTCATGTTATGCTATGAGTGTAGTGTTCGTGCTTTTGCCAAGACGTGCTGATGACATATCGGTGTGTGAATGACATGATGCTGAACTACTAACAGCATCCAAGGAAGGTTGCCCAACTAACTTGTCAAGCAACCTCCCTCTGATACCAACTGTCACAACCCGCATTTTCTCCGAATTAAGAATTATCAGAGTAAGAGAAAACACGCGTCATGATGCCACGTCAAGCAGGGGATAACTGCTGACGCTCAGGCAAATCCAACTACAATCTTTATGCAAGAAAATCATGTGCTTAATGAATAGAAAATCAGTTATGTTTAGAGTCCGTATCCCTCGGCTCAGTGGATCATCTAGTCCACAAAAGAAAACTATATTTAAAACGCTGCGGAAAAATACTTTAATTAGGTTTTACACCCTAAAGAGCGCATAAGGGTCCCAAGAAACCACTCATGCTATGCAAGACACTACACTTAGTTTATATAATATATATAAGAAAACGGTTTTCGTACGTGATTTGGAAAATAGTGATTAAGTTTACATAAAAACATGCTGATCATGAGCTTCATTTATAATATAATTTATAGTTTAAAAATAACTAGCAACCTAGCATAAAACCTTCTCAAAGCAAGTAGACTATCTCCAGAAAATAAATGGTAGCAGCAATAGTATATATCTAGTACAAGGTAAAAACTACTAGTGGGCGCCAACAACCTGACACGAACCCACCACACACATATATGTCTGTAAGAAAGTACTGAAAACAACCTCACAAACAAGGTAAACAAAACTCCAAAGTCCGGAGTCCACCAACAACACACCTCCACTAGCCACCAGACTGGCTACAGCTCAGAACCTGGGTATTCCAAAAGAAAAACAATACCTCAGCAAGCAAAAATCAAGGTAAAACTGCATGAAAGAGTCAACCAAAAGGATAAAGTAACAGAAAACATGCAGTAGAAAGAGTCCAAACTGTCCAAAACAGGACAACAAGAAATGCACAACGTGCAAAGAAACAGCAACGACCCAGCCCAGGAACAACATCCTGCAGGGCCTACTAGACTACCAAGAGCCAGAATGCTGCAAACTACCAAAGAAGAAACTTCTAACACCCTAAACTGCGGGAAGTGATAGTAGCAAAACAACAACGAGGAACCGGATCGAAGGCAAACGCAGTCCCCCAATCCACCATGTCCAAGTCAAAAGCTCGAGGGTCAACACGTGAAAACACAAGGGACCTTCCACCCGACATGCCCAGCCCGTACCTGGAGCAAGAAATCCATGGGTGGCCTTGGCTATATCACACAACTCCACCCCCATAAAGAGCTACAACCACCACTACTATCCACGACCCACGATTCGGCCTTTAGGAAAATAAAGAAAACGGCCGACAAGGAAAACCCAGAAATACAACTGGAAAATCCACTCGGAAACGAAATACAAGGTAAAGGAAGAGTGTTGAAATAAACCAACACGACTAGGCGTTGAGTGAAACCCACTCAGTGCCTACCTAAACTTGGCCTTGAGTGAGCTAGCCTCACTCGCCGCCAAAATTAAAGTTACTACCCACAAACCCACTAAAGAAAACGGAGCTCGACGACAGTCGAACGACCAAGGCAGAAGATCCAGAACTCAAGTAATTGCCTGCCACTTGAGTATCTAAACTCCCGCACTCGAAACCATCTAAATTCGCCTAGCAAAAGAAATTATACAAAGCGCACGATCAGTGACGCACGATCAGTGGTCGTGCGCACTCATCGGCTGATGATCGTGCGAAACGAACCTGGAAACCTGACAGAAAACCTAGCAACTGCGCACGATCAGTGTCGCACGATCAGTGGTCGTGCGCACTGTTGCCAGCGCTCGTGCGATTGCCCGAGACAGAACTTTGGAAACTGAAATATATACGCGCACGAACAGAGGCACACGACCAGTGGTCGTGCGCCCTAAAGGTTAATGACCGTGCGCGGCAACCTGTACCGTTTGGAATTTTCCCGAACGACACCGGAACGCGCACACGACTCACGCCACTGCAGTAGCAGTAGACAACTATCACGTCGCACGCTACTACCATTCAAACTATGCCTAACCATTCGAATAATACCTTAACGAAGGAAATTGGCAACCACACCCCCCTCCTAACTCTCCCTCTCGGCTACGCCCGAACCAGAGCATCAATCAAAATTAAAGGAAAACAACGCTTCACACGCCGACAATTTGGATTCCAAACACCACAACATAGGGGGGGTTTCAGTAGGAAGAACTAAGCCCTATAGTTAGCAAGAAAATGAGAACAACAAGGCCTCTAACCTGGGCTAACCGGGATTTCAATTTCAGCAAATAAAATCAAAGAAAACACTTGCAAGGGCAAGAATACCACTTGCCTCAAATCTCAGCGAAGCTTTGGACTGCTTTCCTCCTCTTCGCACGGATCAAGACGGCCGCAACACCTAGAACAAAGACTCGGCCATTAATGGCGAAAACTTCCAAAACTGAAAATTCCAATCCTTCCAAAACTCCACGAAAATCGAATTTCTTACCGCAGGAATGAAGGTCTCGACGAGAGCAATCCGAATCCACTCTCGGAATCGAATTCCGTCCACAAACGCTCCCGGGAATCGGCGTCCGAAGGGAAGGCTCGCGGTTACTCCGTTTCTCTCGTACAAGGGCCCGGCGTTTCTTTTCATACGGGAAAAGAAGATGATGATCGATCCTTTCAATTCTAAATATATATATATTATTATATAATTAATATTAATTAATTACAAAATTACATAAAGCACCAAATCGACGCGAAAAACCGATTCACTCGGAATTCGACGAAATTCGCACCGTAGCTAAATACCCACGCTACGAACACAACGGCGAAGTCGAAATTAACTTTCGACGAACAGAACTCGAGTTATACCCAAACAAAGCCAAACACAAAATCCCCCCGAGAGGCCACACCGGGGTCACCAAAACGACTCGTTTGCTAGGGAGATCTTGGCCAACAGGCTACCAAACAGGGCACTCAGTTCTAAGGAGCTAAACCATACTCCACACATGCACAAGCACGGAAACACGTCATCGTAACGCCAAACGAGAATAAAAATAATCGCTGAAAAAACGGGGCGTTACACTACCTGAGGATCGTGCCACTTGTCAAGAAGCAGATGGGCCGAGAGAGGCAATGTTCAGTTTGAAGAAGTATCACCCGAAGGACGAAGATCTAGTGTATTCTGCCGCAGTGACAACAGAGTGGCCGTACGACACAGTGACAGAGCAAAAGAAACCTACGGACCGCGCCGTGCCAGAACCAGACTGGCTGCGGCCACTATTCCCACCCCGCTGAGCCTGGTGAGCATAGGAGTCCTGATGAGAGGGAGGACAACAGAGGACGTTGGAGCAGGGAAGTGATAGCGCGATGCGAGCTGTCGGTGGCATCCAAGTGGGAGAGTCCTGCTTCGCCCAAGATCTGCGGCGGATCATATCAAAAATGACTCAGGAGTTCGTAGAAGATAACAAACAACCATGAGTTCTTGGAAGTGTTTGTGCTGGGCTTCAGGGACCAAGTCCACGAGAAAGTGCGATTCTAAGAGGATTTCAGCCCAAGAACCGAACTTGCCTATAAGCCGCAGTAGGAGACATGGAAGGGTCGAGCGAAGAGATCCGTATCGAGAGTATAAATGCGGGATGTCTGCGCCCCCTTCGAGTAGAGAAGTAGCAAAGTGAAGCCACGCGGTCCTTAAAACCTCTCATCATGGCGTTATGACAGGAAGGACATTCATCAGGAGGCTGTTAGACAACCATGTGCGACAAGTGCGATCACTGGCATCCCAGTCATCACATTCAGCAGAGTCTGGAGGAGGAGGGTCATCGAGGAGAGATGATGACGTTTGCGCTGAGAGCGAAGAAAAAGGTGAAAGAAACACTCCTATCCGATAATTGGAGCCAACAATTATTTAGAGAATCCGTGCCAAGGTTGCCAGAGAAGTAGGAGCGGAGCCAGAGTGGCGATAGAAGTAGTGGTAGTGGAGGTTTCAGAAAGAGCCATAGGAGAAAACAATGAAAGCCCGGCTTTAAAAGACAAG